>WOXC01003995.1:0-45144 GCA_011680675.1 Gymnobelideus leadbeateri | reverse complement strand
TGTCTCTCTCTATCTCTCTCATATATATATATATATATATATATATATATATATATATATAATCACTTTTAAATGCCGTGATAATTATATGATTCTAAATATTGATAGGTATCAACTTCCCATAGAGGTAAACAGTTTGCTCTTATTGAATCACAACTTATATGAATGTGTATGTGTTTTCCCCATTTACCTTTTTATCTCTCTCTTGAGCCTTGTTGACCATCAAATTTTCCATTGAGCTCTGGTTTTTTCATCAGGAAGGTCTGGAAAACACTTATTTCATTAAATGATCATCTCCTAGTCTAAAAGATTATGCTCAGTTTTTCTGGATAGCTGATTCATGGTTACAGTCCATGCTCTTTTGACTTATGAGATATGATATTCCAATCCCTCTGATCTTTTAATGTAGAAGCTGCCAGATACTGTGTGAGTCTTACTGTAGTTACACTATATTTGAATTATCTCTTTCTGGAAGCTTGCAGTATTTTCCCTTTGACCTGATAATTCTGGAAATTGTATACAATATTTCTTGGAATTTTCTATTTGTGATGTCTTTTAGGAGGTGTTCAGTATATTCTTTCAAAAAAATTTTTTTACCCTCTTGATTTGCAACCTCAGGGCAGTTTTCTCTGATAATTTCTTGAATAATATTGACCAGGATAATTTTTGTTGTTATTTTTGTTTTAATTATGGCTTTCTGGTACACACACAAATTTGAGATTATCTCTCCTGGATCTATTCTACAGAACAGTTGTTTTTTCCAATGAGTCATGTTACATTTTCTTCTAATTTTTCAATCTTTATGTTTTGTTTCATTGATCCTTGATGCCTCATAGAGTCATTAGTTTCAATTTGACTGATTTTACTTTTTAGCGAATTATTTTCCTTCATTAATTTTTGAAGCTCCTTTTCCATATGTTCAGATTTCATTTTTAGGAATATATTTTCTCCAGTTAGATTTTGAACCTCCCTTCCCAATTCACAAATTTTACTTTTTAAAGATTTGTTTTCTTCAGTGAGTTTTTTTTTCCACTTTGACCAATGTAATTTTAAAAGAATTAGTGAATTTACCTTCTACCTCTCTAATATGGCTGTTAAAATCCTTCTTGAGCTCTTACAAGAATGTTTTTTTTTTTTGGCTTGAGACCAGTTCATACTCCCTTCTGTGGTCTTAGGTGGGGATATAGAGTCAATTTTGTCCTCTGAATTTGGTTGTTCTTGCTTGCTGTAATATGATTGAATTATTTTTATTTTTGTTTTCTTTGCTTCCTTCTTTCAAATTGTGATGGTCTATTTCCTGACTTTTAAAATGTATTTCTGCTTCTGGGGTAAAGAAGGCTCTGACCCACACTGCTTAAGCTGGGAGCTAGGGGCCTGGTTGTTGGCTTCATATGCTGTAACCTCTGGGTATCTCGACTGAGGGCAAGGCCAGGACTCCCAGTGTTTCCCCTGGGTTACCCTGAGTCTCATAGAGTAAGGTGTGGGGGAGGGGTTGTGTGGCTACTTCAGGTTTCTGCCTCTGTGCCCCTGGGCTAGACCTCAGGCAGGCTCAGCACCTAGTTTCCAGGCTATGCTAGCTGGTATCTACAGATTTCCTTGATTGTGCTGAGGCACAACCAGATTTTAGTGTTAGTGATTGCTGGTTCCAACCCTCTGGGTTTCAGGATCTCCATTTTGTTATCTGAGATGAGGCTTCTTGGGATGCCTCCTGCCCTTTGCTTCAGATAAAATACAGTCTCAGCCTCATCCTTCCTCTAGAACTACCAAGTCTGCCATTGGTTCCACTATTTCAGAATTTTACACCAGAACAATAATCCCTAGGTTTTAGGGTTAGGGAGCAGGATTAGAGCAACTAGGGTTTACACTGCCACCTTGGTTTTGGAAAGTTCTGGTAGGTGATTTTTATTTTCTTAGCCCCAGGAATAACTGCTGCTGCAATGGGACCTGCACTTTCTCTTTCCCAGCTTTGGCAGATATTCCACCATGTGGTGAGAGGGCTGTGAGTTGTCCCCGGGGTGGGTTAATCCATTTCCCAAGGCTTACTCAGAATCCACTCTTGTCTGGTCTCTGGCCTGCATTGGTGCAGCCCTTGGGTACTCCACAATCTGTGCTCCCCCTGCCCAGTCCTATATATGCACTTTCCTGGGCCAGGAAGTTACCACTCTCTTTCTCCCAATGGATTCTCTCACTTTAAAATATTTTCAGATAAAGTTTTTATAGGTTACTGATGGAATTCATGGAGGAGTTCAGGTAATTTCCTGCTTTCACTCTACCATCATGGTTCCACCACTGCATGATGGATTTCTGTACCCCATTTCCTATATATCTTATTTCCTGGCTGCATATAAAAAGGTTTTTTTAACATTTGTTTTTTAAAACTTTGAATTCCAGATTCTGTCCCTTCTTCCCTCCCCACCCACCCCCAAAGGGAAGATAAGCAATTCAATATAGGTTTTAAAATTGTAGCTATTCGAAATATTTCAATAGTATTGTTATAGACTATATTGCAAAAGACTAACTATATTTCCCTCCATCCTATTGCACCCACAACTTATTCTATTTTCTACTTTGATGTTGTCCCTTTTCAAAAGTGTTTACTTCTAGTGACCCTATCCCCCCAATCTGACCTCCCTTCTACTATGCACCCTCTTATCTCTTCCCCCCCCCATTTTCCTATAGGGTAAGATACTCAATTGAGTGTGTATATTATTCCCTCATTAAGCAAAATGAGAGTAAGGTTGACTCATTCCCTTTCACCTTCCTGCACTTCTCCTCTATTGAGACCCTTTTATTCTTGCCTCTTTAATATGAGATAATTAACCCTGTTCTATCTCTCCCTTTCTCCTTCTCCCAATATATTCCTCACTCACCTCAATTTTATTTTTTTAAATATCATCCCTTTATATTCAACTCATCCTGTGCTCTCTGTCTATGTATACATGTACACACATATATAAACACATACATATTTATACATGCAAACACCCTCTTAAAAATACATACGTATGTATGTATGTATGTATGTATGTATGTATGTATATATGTGTGTGTGTTTGTGTGTGTGTATAATATTATGTATATATTCCCTTCAACTATCCTCATACTGAGACAAGTTTCATGAGTTTCAATTATCATTTTTCCATGTAGGAATGTAAATAATTAAATTTCAGTAAGGTCCTTATGATTTCTTTTTCCTATTCACTTTCTCATGTTTTTCTCACTTCTTGTATTTAAAGTCAAATTTTCTGTTCAGTTCTGGTTTGTTCACCAAGCATGCTTGAAAATCCTCCATTACATTGAATGACCAAATTTTCCTCTGAAGCATTATACTAAGTTTTGCTGGGTAGGTGATTCTTTGTATCAATCATAGCTCCTTTGACATCCAGAATATCATATTCCAAGCACTTTGATCACTTAATGTAGAAGCTGCTAGATCTATTGTTATCCTGATTGTTTTTTCCACAATACTCAAATTGTTGCTTCCTGATTTGTGATATTTTCTTCTTGAACTGTGAACTCTGGAATCTGGCTACACTATTCCTAAGAGTTTTCTTTTGGGAATGTTTTTCAAAAGGTGATCTGTGAATCATTTTAATGTGTCTTTTGCCCTCTGGTTCTAGAATAGCAGGACAATTAACCTTGTATTCCCATTTCTACCAGGTTTGTTCATGCTTCAGTTACCACATGTCAGGATTATAAAAACTGTATGATTACAGTACTTAAATCTCTATTATCTCTCTCTTTTTTTTTTCCAAATACTTTATTAACTTCTGGTTTACATCATTCATTTCTGTCAGATTTTGAGTTACAATTTTTTCCCCATTTTTCCCTTACCCACCACCCCAGAACAGCAGTCCTTCATACAATAGGATATCCCTTCATACAATCTATTCTCCCCCATCTCTTCTCCCATAGCCCCTTAAATTTTCCAATAGGGCAAGGTGAATCCTCGTGCCCCAATACCTGCACATCTTATTTCCCAATTATATACACAAAAGTGTTAATAATAGTAATTATGTATTTTAAAAAAATTGGTTTTAAAAGCAACTCAGTATATACTGTATATGTGTAGCTATGATAAACATAAACATAGTAGATATATTGTAAAAGACTGACTATATTTACCTCCCTCCCATCCCACATCCCACATGGTCCACTCCCCACTTTGATCCTGTCACTTTTCAAAAGTGAGTGCTTCAAATTCCACCCCAACCCCCGCCTGCTGTCCCTTCCATTGACGCTCCTCTCATCCCCTTCTCCCCTACTCTCCTGTAGGGTGAGAACCCCTATTTAGTATGTATGTCATTCTCTCCTTGATCCAAATTCTATGAGAATAAGAATTTGCCTTTTTGCCTTCATGTTCTTCTTGTTCCTTGTAACCATTTTCCCTTGCTTCTTCTATATTAGATAGTACACCCCATTCAGTCTCTCTCCATCTCCTCTCAATATATTCCTCTCTCATCTCTTAATTTCACCTTTTAAGTATCATCCCTTCCTAATAAATTCGACCTGTGTCCTCTATCTATTTATATGTGAAAACATATATACACACATTCACACATATATTCATATACCCATATACCCTTCTTCAACAATTTTCATACTGAGAAAGTTTCATCAGTTAAACTTATTGTTTTTGACTGTAGGAATGTAAATAATTAAACTTTGATAAGTTCATAATGATTTTTTCCCAGCTTCCCCTATCAAGCATCTCTTGATGCTTGTATCTGAATGTCAAATTTTCTATTTAACTCTGTTTTTTTTTCTCAAGAATGCTTGAAAGTCCTCTATTCCACTGAATTACCATATTTTCCCCTGAAACATGACAATCAGTTTTGCTGGGTAGGTGATTCTTGGTTTTAATCCCAGCTCCACTGCCTTCTGGAATATCATAGTCCATGCACTTTGATCCCTCAGTGTAGAAGCTGCCAGATCCTGTGCTATCCTGATTCTGTTTCCACAATATTCAAATTGTTTCTTCCTGGCTGTTTGTAATATTCTCTCCTTTATCTGGGAAGTCTGGATCCTAGCAAGAATATTCCTAGGAGTTTCCTTTTTGGGATCTTTTTCAGGAGGTGATCTCTGGATTCTTTCAACCTCTATTTTGCCTTCTGGTTATAAAACAAGAGGACAATTTTCCTTGAGAATTTATTGAAGTATAATTTCTATATTCTTTCTTTGATCATGGTTTTCAGGTAGTCCACTAATTTTTTGATTATCTCTCCTGGATCTATTTTCCAGCTCAGTAGTTTTTTTTTTTTTCCCCATGAGATATTTCACATTGCCTTCTATTCTTTCATTTGTTTGGATCTGCTTAACAGCATCTTGATTTCTCATGCAGTCACTAGCTTCCATTTGCTCCAATCTAATTCTGAAGGAATAATTCTCCTCATTGAGCTTTGAAATTCTTTTTCCATCTGACACATTCAGGTTTTTAAGGCATTCTTCTCCTCATTGCCTTTTTGAGCCTCTTTTGCCATTTGAGTTAGTCTATCTTTTAAGGTGTTATTTTCCTCAGTTAGGCTGTTGACTGTCATTTTATACTTTTCTTGCATCTTTCTCATTGCTCTACCCAATTTTTCACCTATTTATCTTATCTCCTTCTTAATGTCCTCTATGGCCTATAGCCAGCTCATACTTTCATTTGGGGTTTTTGGTGCAGGACTTCTGACCTCACAGTCCTCCTTCTGTTCCATGCTTTGATACTCTTTGCCCCAAAAGTAGGAGTTTAATGTTGAATTTTTCTGTTTATTTCATTTCCTTTGCCTAGGCATGTTGCCAGTCAATTACTTGACTTTCTGGCTTGTTGCCACAATAGGACTCTGCCACCCACCAGGTGAGCTTCTGTCCCAAATGCTGGGGTTTTCCCAATTGCTGGAGGTATTAGTTTCCTGGCCTCACTGAAGCCTCCATATTCTCTGGCAAGCTGGTCACAGATCCCAAGACCACCACCCCAGACTGCAATACAGATCCAAGAAGAGTAAACCAAGAGCAATTACCCCCCAGACAGATTGCTGGATTCCCCTACAATTTGCAGGCTAGGAGCTGAAGCGGCAACATTGCAACGTGGTGCAAGCTGCACCTGCTCCTCCGCAGCTTCTTGCCCCCAGGGGAAAGAGGCCACATGGTCTCCCAATCAGTCCTAAAGTCCATAGGCAACTGACCTTTTTCTTTGTCCTAAGCATCTATGTGTTAATAATTCTGGAAGCGCCACAGCTGCTGGTGTTCGGGGGTTCCTCCAGCCAGCTGCTGCTCCGGCTGCCATGGGCCTAAAACCTCTGACTCAAGAGGGCTTGGGCTGGGCTGGGATCATAGAGTGCTCAGCTGGCTGCTCCCTGCAGGGCTGCTTCACTGGCCTCAGAGGAAAGTTAGCTTCTCTGTGTCATTGTGTTGGTTCTGGAGCTCCAGAGGTCATTCAGAGTTCTCCTTTTACATAATTTTGATGTAGTGTGGGCTGGAGCTCTGAGGTAGTGCTGTTTCTACTCAATCATCTTGGCTCCTCCCCCTCCATTATCTCTCTTAATCTAATTTATCCTTCATATCAACATCAGAAGAAAAAAACTCTTTAAAAAGGTGCAATCATTTGCTCCTCCACTAAAAAAAATCCAAATTCTCTGTAGGCATTCAAAATCTTTCACTATCTGACATCTTTTCATGCTTTTCTTGAGTAAATTCCTTCCACTAGTGTTATGCTGCAACTAACCTAGATTTTACTTTATTGTTCAACAGAAAATTTACCATAAAGCGTATTTCCAATACTTTTCACTTGTTTAATTTCCTTCTACTCTTTCAAACTGTACTATAAACTCTTTCTTCCTTCCTAAGTCCCTTTACCCCTTCCTCTAATCATTAATGGCCTCCCACAAAGCATACATAATTTTATTGGGTTCTCTTTTTAACTCCATTGTTTATATTTATATTATTTTCTTCAGTAAATATATTGTCTTACCCTCTCTGTCTATCTGGTAAGGAAATTTAGGGCACAGAGAAAGAGCTCCAAAAATTAATTAATCTAACTACAAGGTCTACTGTGGTAAATATGTAGACAAGTCTAGTGATCAAGGGAATACACTGAATGTTTATTGCTAGGTATGAGAAATGAAACAATAATTCTATTATAAGTTCAGACCCTACACACTGCCAAGTCTGTAAGTGAACTCTGAGGAGTGCTGGAATATTGCTGTTTTAGACTCAGATTTGGGGGGTAAAAGGAGGTGGAAACTTTAGTAGTTGTATCAGTCTAGAATGAGCATATCCAAATCACCTTCAAAGACACAAATCATGAAGAGAGAATTTGATGACAAATACAATGGTCTCAAATTGCCTGGAGTGGCACTAATGGAAGCATTCTAGGCATTGCTATCCTCATATTATTTTCCACCCTTTTTAGAGGGAGCAAGGGAAAATAAGAACCTCATCTCATTAGCCTGAGTTGTACCACTATTTTATTTTAATATATATGAGGGAAGGAATTATGTCTTAATTAAATTTTGCATCTTTCCTAGTGCTGAGCACATTACTCTGCAAACAATAAGAGGTAAATAAAATTTGTATGGTAGTATTTTTTTTTCTTGAGACAAAATGACATTAGGGATTTCCTAAATGGAAAACAGGAGAGAGTAAAGAGTCTAGGTTAGGAAACAGTTTATCTAAAAAAATTAAAAAAAAATATTTGGGGTTTTAGTGGACTTCAGGCCCACAACAATGTGAGAGAAAATGAGAGCTAAGGGATATTTTAAATAAAAATAAATTGATCTTTGAGCTACTTTAAGAAGAATTACTCTATAGAAATAAGTAAATCACAGTTTCATTGTACACATTCAACCCCATAAGATTTCACTTGTACTATAATTTTAAGATCTAGGTCCCCAAGTTGGAAAAGGATACCTCTAAGGAATGTGAGTCAGAATATATCTAACAAGATCTAGAAATATTTAAAGGCAGTGCAGGGAAACTCATGGAACACCAGAATAATGGAGTTTTAGCAAGAAGATTTAAGGAGGAATTGGGGTCAAGGCAAAATATCAAACTCAGGGCAACTCCTTCTAACCCTGATGTTGCTAATGATGGACAATTTGTAGTCAGGATTTTCCTTGTCTTTAGTCAAAAAAGATAATGCACACTTTGACTTCACTATGAGATTTATAGAGCCTAGAGAAATGAAGAAAAGTCTCCCATTATTTTGTTTTCAAAATCACAAAATTTAATCAAATTTGCAATCAAAATAACTGGGTACTTTTCAAATTTCAACTTGTAGTCCACTAACATCATGAAGTTTTTTTTTTTTAATCCAAATTATTGTTTACCTACACATTTGCAATTGTGGAGTTATTTATTTTTTGTTTGTTTGGTTTGTTTTGGTTTTAGCCACCTGTGTCAAACTTAGTCTTTTGTAGACATGACAAAAAACATATCTAGTTTTACAATTTCCCAATTATTTTAACATTAAAAGAACAAAGCAGGGGCGGCTAGGTGGCGCAGTGAATAGAGAGCCGGCCTTGGAATCAGAAGGACCTGAGTTCGGAGCCGGGCTCAGACACTTAATCCGCACAAACAAAAACCTAGCCGTGTAACCTTGGGCAAGTTACTTAACCCCAATTGCCCTAAAGGGGCGGCTAGGTGGCGCAGTGAGTAAGAGCGCCGGCCTCGGAGTTGGGATGACCCGAGATCAAATCCGGCCTCAGAAAATGAGCACCCACGCATAAATCAAATGACTAGCCGTGTAACCTTGAGCAAGTTACTTAACCCCAACTGCTTTAAAAAAAAATAATAAAATAAAAATAAAAGAACAAAGCAGTAGTTAATGAACAAATATCACATACGTTGATTCTCAAGCCTGTCATTGCCAAAGATCTTTATATCAATATATTAGTTATAAGTCAAAGTCAATAAATATTTCATTTTCATTACATGAAGGTTTTTTCAGCTGTATTATTTAGCAATTAATTAATATAAACCTCAGGAAAACCTCACTCTAATTTATGTTATCTAATGTTATATTAACTAATTTAACTGAAATTTTCTAATAATAGCACCATGGACGTTTCTGAATACCTTAGATTATGTATTGAATCTTTATGAGCTGAGACCCTAATTAAGCTCTATATTTCCCAGACCTTTATTTATGGAAAATTACATTTTATGGAAGGACAATAGTTTTTACTTAGTCCTGAATAGATCCTGCTTGATTGCAACAACCAACCTCTAAAAGTTTAGTTTTATTTATTTTTCTAATTACTATTTTAAATAATAAAAAATCCTCATTATGAAAATTTTTTACAAAATAGATTTTTAACATTTTTATTTCTAATATGTACATTTCATTTCAGGTTTGTCTTTGCCATGGAAATTTTACTAAAAGCATCATTATGATCAACATTTCTCTTTAAACACAACCTTTGATAGCAAGTAAGAAAATAAATGGTATAATCTATGTATAAAAACAAATAATCTATGTATAAAAACAAATAATCTAATAGTCACGAAATGAATGTTGAAAGACCTAGTTAATGTTGTTGTACAAACCACACCAAAAGGATAATTTTCTCTTTCTCACCTCTTATTTTATTTTAATATCATCCCATCAAAGTTAAAGTCAATTCATATATATATATGAATATATATATATATACATATACATTGTGAGTGTGTGTGTGTGTGTGTGTGTGTGTGTGTGTGTATACCATCTATGTATATTTCTTCTAACTGCTCTAGAAAAAATACTGTTCTCGATATATACAGGTATCATTTTCCTGGGTAAGGTTGTAAACAGCTTAACTGGGGGTGGAGCCAAGGTGGTCAAGAAAAAGCAACTCTTCCCCCTAAACACATCCAAATACTTGTAAAAATTACTCCAAACTAATTCTAGAGCTAAAGACCTGACAAAATGACAGGAAAAAACAAAAACACAGGTCTCCAGCTGAAGACAGTTCTGGCAGGCCAACAGGAGAGGTCTATTGCACCAAGCTTGGAGTAGAGAACAGAAAGGTGTGGGCCATGCTCCACAGACTGGACTGTAGTAGGCCTCAGGGGACTAAATCATTGGCAGCTATGTCAGTTTCCAGACTTTTCAACCCAGAAACACCAAAGACAAAGTTGAAGGTCAGTGGGGAAACTCTGTTGGACCTGGGTGAGAGAAGAGTGTGATCTGGCTCCAGCCCCAGGGTGGCAGAAATGGCCAAAGCAGCCGCACTAGCGGCAGGGATGTTTGCTTCTGAAGTTCCAGGGCCACAGATGGAGGGGAAAGGGTGGATCAAGTGGCTGATTATAGGGCAATTAAAGGAATCTCTTTGCTGGTACTGAGGCAAGATTCTCTTGCTTTTCCCTGCTTGGATCTGGGTCACAGTCTTGGATGGTGGCTCTAGGGTGAGGAGGAGTACTGGTTTGGCAGAGCTTGTGACAAGTGTGAAGAGGGAGTCTTCTTAACAGTTCTAAGGGAGAAGAGTGCTTGTGGTCATTCATATGCTAGACTACAGGCCAGGAGAAGAGTAAACATCTCTCCTTTGATCGTATAAACTTAGGAGAACTGAAAATTCACAGGTGCCTAGAAGTAGCTCTGACAAGAGCTGTGCAATACCACAGAAATAGAGGAAAAAGCACTGTCCACTATGGAAACAGAGTCCTACCATGGCAAAGAACTCAAAAGTCAAGTAATTGATTCGGAAAATGTGCAAACTGAAGAAAAATCAGATTATAGAATATTTCTTTAGTGACAAAGATCAAAACATACAGCCAGAGAAGGACAACAAAGTCAAAACTCCTGCATTAAAAACCTCCAAGAAAAATATGAATCAATGACAGTCCACAGCAGAGTTCAAAAAGGATTTGAAAAATAAATGTGATATGTAGAGGAAAAATTGGGAAGAGAAATGAGAGTGATGCAAGAAAATCATGAAAAACGAGTCAACAGCTTGCTAAAAGAAACCCCAAAAGTTACTGAAGAAAATAACAGCTAAAAAAAATAGACTAACTCAAATGTCAAAGAGGCCCAAAAAGTGAATGAGAAGAAGAATGCCTTAGAAAAATAGAATTGGTGAAATGGAAAAAGGAAGTTCAAAAGCTCAATGAAGAAAATAATTCCTTCAAAATTGGAATGGAGCAAATGGAAGTTAATGGCTTTATGAGAAATGAAATCATTATAAAACAGAACCAAATGAATGAAAAAATAGAAGACAATGTGAAATATCTTTTGGAAATACCATTGACTTGGAAAACAGATGCAGGAAAGAGAAAACAAAAAAAAATATTGTACTAACTGAAAGCCATGCTCAAAAAGAGCCTAGATATCATCTTTCAATAAATTTTCAAGGAAAACTACCCTGATATTCTTGAACCAGTGGGTAAAGTAGAAATAGATAAACTCCACCAATTATCTCTTGAAAAAGATCCCAAAAAGAAAACTCCTAGGAATATTGTAGCCGAATTCCAGAGTTCCCAGGTCAAGAAGAAAATATTGCATGTAGTCAGAAAGAAACGGGAAAGAGAAATCATAGGGAACTTATTAAAGTTGAACTGTTAACATTCCTACATGGAAAGATATTTGTAATTCATGAGACTTTTCTCAGCATTATGTTATAGACAGAGGGCACAGGGTAAGTTGAATATGAAGGGATTTTATCTAAAAATTAAATTAAGGAGTAAGAGAGGGATATATTGGTAGAAGAAAGAGATAAAATAGGGTAAATTACCTCACAGAAAAATTGGCAAGAGAAAACTATTTCAATGGTGGGGGGAAGGGCAGTGAAAGTGAATAATAATAACCTTACTCTCATTGGATTTGGCTTAATGGGGGAATAACATACGCACTCTATTAGATATCTTACCCAATAAGAAATTAGAGGGAAAGGGGATAAAAGGGAGTGATAATAGAAGAGAGAAAAAATTGAGGGAGCAGAAAGTCAGAAGCAAATACTTTTCAAAAGAGACAGGATCAAAGGAGAAAATAGAATAAAAGTGGGGAGGATAGGATGGAGGGAAATATAGTCTTTGAAAATATGATTACTATGGAAATTTTTTGCATAATCATACATGTATAACCTATATTGAATTGATTATCTTCTCAATGGTGATGGGTGAGGAGGGAAGAAGGGGGAGAATCTGGTACACAAAGTTTTATATACAAATGTTAAGTATTGCCTTTACATGCAATGTAGAAATAAGATATACAGGTAATGGGGTATATGAATCTATCTTGCACTACAAAAAAAGTAAGGGGTAAAGAGGAAAGAGGGCAACTGGGGTGATAGAAGTGAGGGCAGAGTAGGGGAAGAGGTAATCAGTATGGGTGCTATCTTGGGGTGGAGGGAGGTGAGAGATAGAGATAAAATTTGGAACAAAGTCATGTGGAGATGAATGTTAAAAACTAAAAATAAAAAAGTAAAGTCTGGAGGTAAAAAAAGAAAATATTAGAGAAAATAAAGCAGTTTAACTTGATTAAATATCTTATGTCTGTGTTTTTCTTTCCATTTACCTTTTTATACCTCTCCTGTGTCTTATATTTGAAAATTTAATTTTCTGCTTAGCTCTGGCCTTTTCATCAGGAATGTTTGAAAATTCTCTCTTTCATTGAATGTTTTTCCCCCAAAACATATGCTTAGTTTTGTTGGGTAGTAGATTCTTGGTTGTAATCCCAGTTCTTTTCTTTCCAGAATATCCCATCCCAGGTCCTTCAGTCCTTTTAGGTAGAAGTTGCTAAATTCTGTGCAATCCTGAATGTGACTTCTTTGTATTTGAATTGTTTCTTTTTGCTTGCTTGCAGTAGCTTTTTCTTGATCCATGATTTCTGGAATTTGGCTATAATATTCTTTGCAATTTAAATTTTGGGATCTATTTCAGGAGGATTTTGTTGAATTGTATCAATTATTGTTTCACCTTCTTTTTCTAGCATATGAGGGCAGTTTTTTTTTTCAATGAGATACATTTTCTTCTATTTTTTTTTCTTTTTTAATTGTTTTATTGATTCTTGTTGTTTAATAGAGTCATTAGGTTCTCCTTCCCTAATTCTGTTTTTTTTTTTTTAAGGAATTATTTTCTTTAGCTAACTTTTGTATTTCCTTTTTCATTTAACCAATTTTACTTTCTAAGCAATTGTTTTCTTCAGTATACTTTTTGTACTCCTCTTTTGCCCACATGAGTTAGACCTTACCTACACTTTCAAAGTTATTTTGGGTTGGAAAATTGTTTCACCACTTTCTTTTGTGGGTTCTGTTACTCCAAAATTCATTCTAAGGCATTATTCAAAATTGTTTTGAGGGAAAGTAGGAAAAGCTCAAAAAGCATCTAGCCTTTCCTTTGTCATCCTTTTTCCACAAACACTTTTGCCCTCACTATCTTCTATATTTTCAAGGATAAGTCATTCTGGCTTCCACTTAAAAAACCCTGTGAAAAAGAAATGACAACTTTAGACATGAATAATTTCACTACATTTTCCTTTCATCATATTTCTCCTATTACTTCTTGTTCCCCTTCCCCTCTTCCTGGCAGTTGTAGCCTTGGTGATACAGAGGAAAGAGAACATTTTTAGATTCATGCAACTGGTATGGTTGACTTCTCTTCTTGGTGTCTGGCCAAGAGAGGGAATCAATCAATGTATATCCCATGGAAACTCAGTTTTCTTGTAATTGAATAAATGTCACTAGTAGTAAACTTTCCCAAACACTTATAACAATCAGTCTCACTCAATCATTCTATAAAATCCTGAAAACAATAAGCTGTACTTTGAGTTCTAACAACTATCTCCACCATTATTTCTTATTTGTGCCCTCTAGCACAGAAATGTCTCTGTGTGATTCCTATAAAACTTTTCTAATAAATTAGAAAAAAAGATTATTTCCAAGATAAATACTGTAGGTTATTTCAACCAAATTGAAAAAGGAGTGCCCTCATATCCCTTTAGCATCCTTTACACATATTGCAAATTATAAATGTCAATCTTGAAATGTTGTATTGTATCAACAACGCAATATTCACAACACCCACGGTGACTAAAATATGCTGGTGTAGTTGTTAATCACAACACCCAGCAGTTCTCATTTCAGGCAATTCTCAGCAGAAGTCCTTCCTGGCTCTCAGAAGAAGTTCTGCCACCACCAGTTCTTTTCTCAAAATCTCTTCCATCTCAGGCCTGGGCCTTTTATTAGCTCCTCCCTGCCTACCCCTTCCTGCTACAACAGCAAGTACATCCCATTGTGGGAAACACAAGTTCTTCATCTTAACACTTGACACATTTATGAACTTGAAACTATGTGTTAAGTACCTGTTAGCTTGCCAATACAAGGGCCATGGAAGATTTTCAAATCCTATTACTTTTACATGTATCTAGACTTGAATACAGTACTTGAATAAAGACAAACTGAGTTGAGCAGAGTACATTCATATTAAAACTGTAGGAATTTTAGGTGATTCAAGGTTGTAACATAAACTCTTACTAGATTTCTAATTTATTATTTTTATCTACACTGTTATCTAGCCACCTTTCCCTCATTCTGAACTTTATATTTTTCAACGTATATGGAAGAATTTCATAATTATCTCCCTTACATTTCATCTTATAAAATGATCATCATTTTACCCTGTTGAGATTGTTTTTGATCCTGAGTCTCTGTTATTTAACATATTATCTTTTAATTTATTTTTTTTCAATTTAATATCTATTTCCTCTCATTCATGCCCTCCCCCTCAGAAAAAAAGAGGAAAAATTCCTGTAAGAAGTATGTATAATCAAGCAAAACAAATTATAATTGTCTAAAACTACTATATATCTTGATCTATACCCTGAGTCAATCAGTTTTCTGATAGGAGGTGAGTAGTTTAATTTATGATGGATGGTCACTGCATGGATCAGAATTCCTATGTCTTTTAAAGCTGTTTGTCCTGACAATGTTGTTGACAGTACACAAATCCTAGTAGTTTTGCTCACTTCTCTCTGCCTCAGTTCACACAAGTCTTCCCAGATTTCTCAGAAATGGTTTCCATTATTCCTTGTGGCATACTAATATGTAATCATATTCACATTTGACAATTTATTCAATTGTTTTCCAATTCATGAGCATGCCAGTTCTTTGCCTCCACCATAAGTGCTATTATAAACAATCTTGTACAAATAAATCCTTTTGCTTTTTGGTGTATAGTCTTATTGGTGATATCAGTAGGTCAAATAGTATGTACAATGAAATATCATCTGGGGTACTGTTCCAAATTGTTTTCCAGAACAACTGTCCTAACTCATATCTTCAGGAAGACTGCAATGGTATGCCATTTGCCCACAGGCCCTCTGATATTTGTCAACTTACTTAGTTCTCAAGTTTGCCAATGTGGAAAGGTATGAGACAGAACATCAGAATCAATTGATTTTTATTTTTTTTAATTATTAGTTGTTTAGATGAATCATTCATGGTCCTTTTGATAGCTTGGAATTCTTCCTCAGAACACTGCTATAATGTTCTGAGGAAGAAAGCTATATAAAATGTCCTAAATCACTAATAACTTGAGAAATGCAGATTAAAACAATGCAGAGCGACCACATTATACCTTTCATATTGACTAAAATGATAGAAAATCAAAATGATAGAGGCTGGAAGGGATACAGGAAAACAGCCACATTACTATATAGTTGGTGGAACTGTAGAGTAGAACTCTGTCCAAAATATTTGTTAAGCTGTGTATACCCTTTGATCCTGCAATACTACTAATAGGTTTATGATCTAAAAAGATCAAATAAATAGGAAAATAACTCATATGTATAAAATATTTATAACTGATTTTATTGTTGGGTCAAAGAAATGGGTGATGCCTAAATAAGGTACCCTACATGAATGTGATAGAATAGCATTCTACTATAAGAAATTATGAAGGGAATTGCTTTAGAAAAACCTAGAAGATATATATGACATGATGCAATGTGAAAAGAACAGAAATAGGAAAAGTTTCCATTCCAACAGTAGTACTGGAAAGGTTATTAGCTGTGTAAGATTTAGTAAATGATCAGTATCCATCACAGTTCCAAAGGACTCATGATCAAAAATGATATTCACTTGCAGATACTGAACTGATGAAATTAGGGTGAAGATTGAAGCATTTTTTATCTTCCTTTCTTTTCTTCCTCCCTTCTATTTCTCTTTCTCATCCTCCCTTCTCCCTTCTTTCCTTCCTCCCTCCTTCCCTCTCTTCCTTCCTTCTGTCCTTCCTTCCTCCCTTCCTTCCTTCCTTCATTCTGACCTTCCTTTTGTCTTTATTTTAGAATATGAATAATTCATACATAGATTTGCATAATCCACACATTGTTTTGCATGAATTCATGTTTGTAATGGGATTTGCATTTCTTTTCCTTTTCTGTGTGTGACTAAGATGTGTGGGGAGGAAGAAAGTCTGTAACAAAAAATAAAATTTAACCCAGACTCTATATGATCACAACTACAAAACACTTCTCACAAAAATAAAATCAGATATAAATAATTGGAAAAATATCAATTGCTTGTGGCTGGGTTGAGCTAATATAATAAAAATGACAATTTTACCCAAACTACATTACATATTTAGTGCCATACCAATCAATTTACCAAAAAACTACATTTTAGAGTTAGACAGAATAATAACAAAATTTGTCTGGAAAAACAAATGTTCTAGAATATCAAGGAAATTAATGAAAAGAAATGCTAGGGAAGGTGGACTAGCTGTGCCAGATTTTAATCTGTATTATACAGCAGCAGTCATCAAAACTGCTTGCTACTGGCACAGGTGTAGAGTAGTGCACCAATGGAATAGATTGGGTGCAGGAGACCCAGCAGTAAATGAATATAGTAATCTATTGTTCAATAAACCCGAAGACCCCAGTTTTTGGGATAAGAATGCACTATTTGACAAAAACTGCTGGGAAAACTGGAATACAGTATGGCAGAAACTGGGCATAGATCATTATCTAACACCACATACCAAAATCAAGTCTAAATGGGTGCATGATCTAGGTATAAAGGATGATACTGTAAGCAATCTGGGAAAACAAGGAATAATTTACCTGACAGATTTATGGAGAGGGGAAGACTTTAGGACCAAACAAGTATTAGAGAGCATTATAAAATTCAAAATGGATAACTTTGATTACATTAAATTGAAAAGTTTCTGTACAAACAAAGCCAATGTAACCAAGATCAAGAGGGAGGTGGGAAATTGGGAAAGAATTTTTACAACTTATGTCTTTAATAAAGGACTCATTTCCAAAATTTACAGAGAATTGAGTCAAATCTATATGAATACAAGTCATTCCCCAATTGACAAATGGTCAAAGGATATGAACAGGCAGTTCTCAGAGAAAGAAATTAAAGATATCTGTAAGCATATGAAGAAATGCTCTAAATCACTATTGATTAGAGAAATGCAAATCAAAACAACTCTGAGATACCATATCTCTCCAGTCAGATTGGCTAAGAGGACAAAAGAAGAAAGTGACAAATGCTGGAGAGGATGTGAGCAAATTGGAACACTAATGCATTGCTGCTGGAGTTGTGAACTTATCCAACCATTCTGGAGAGGAAGCTGGAATTATGCCCAAAGGGCTATAAATAATTCCATACCCTTTGACCCAGAAATACCACTTCTAGGGTGATATACAAAAGAGATCATAGAAATGGGAGGAAGACCCAAATGTACCAAAATATTTATAGCAGCTCTTTTCGTGGTTGCAAAGAATTGGAAACTGAAGGGGTGCCCATCAATTGGGGAATGGATAAACTAGTTGTGGTATATGAATGTAATGGAATATTATTGTGCTATCAGAAATGAAGAGGTGACGGATTTCATATTTACCTGGAGAGGCTTATACAAACTGATGCTGAGCGAGAAGAGTAGAATCAGAAGAAATTTGCATACAGTCACAGACACTTCATATATGTGTTGACCAACTATGACAGACTAGACTCTTCTCAGCAATGCACTGATATGTCAATCCTGAAAGACTCATGAAAGAGGGAAATATGACATCCAGAGATATAACTAGCAAGAACTGAGCTTGAATCCTGATGGAAGCAAACCAATCTTTTTCTTTTCATTGTTTGGTTTAATTTCTTCTATACCATTTTTCATCCCACCTAGTACAATATGCCTTTGTAATTGAATTAATGTCTAATATGAATGTATTTGCACATCCTATACTGGACTACATGCTGTCATGGGGGGGTGGGGGGAGGGAAGTAAAGGAATATATATATATATATATGTGTGTGTATATATATATATATATATATATATATATATATATATATATTTAGAGAAACATGATTCATCGTTTTTCTCAGTTGTGTTTCTCTTATGGAGTATATCTTGGCAAGTACACTCTGACATTTTATATATTCTTTTATTATTTTACATGGAATTTCTCTTTCTATCTTTTCTTGCTATGTTTCGTTAATAACATAAACAAATACTGATGTGAAATTATTTTAAATCTCATGACTTTGCTGAAGTGTTTCTTTTGATTATGTTTGATTCTTCAGAAATCCCTAAGCAATACAGACCATATCATCTGAAAAGGTAATAATATGATTTCTTCTTTGCCCGTACTTGTTCCCTCATTTTCTTTTTCTCAGTGTGATAACTATCTGTCCCAGCTTCCTGCCATTCTTTAGAATCATGCATGTACATTTGATTTGAGTATAAACATTTTATTACAGAAATGCAGAAAGCTTAATGTTGTAATTTTCTTCAGAAATCCTTAAACAAAAGAGGAATGTAGATAGATAGAGATAATAGATATAGAAATAGATAATGAAGTATGTATATATGCATACATATGTACACATGCAGTGTACAACATATGTGTGCAAGTATGTATATGCATGTGTGTATGATTATCCTGTTTGCTTTTCAACCGTGCCATCTTTTAAGGTATACCATGAGAAATTATGATAGAAGGTCACCTTATTACCCGTTGGAGCAACCACGCATCTTGATATCTCATCATCCCTAACCATATAACAAATACTAATCATACTACAAATACTAATCATCTTCCTTCTTCTTTCCACCATGATTAGCACCCTTCTAGTCTCCCAAGTCAAAATGTAAGAATTTGAAGAAGTTTCAACACTCTGTGGATGTATAATTTATTTGTCAATATAATATATTAAATGATTTGAATAACTATTTAAATATTCTCCCAATCCTTTAATTCTATTATTTTTTTCAGTCACTAAGACCATTTTTTCCCTTAAACCATACCTTTTTTCTACTTAGTCTCAAGATATAATCACTATAAAGATAGGGCCACACAATTAAACCTGGGAAAAATGTTGTCAGCATTTTCCTTTATTAGGACTTTTCTCTGCCTCAAAATTACTGTCAAAACATTTGAGGATTCAACTTTAAGAGAGCATTTGCAATATATACAGAGAAATCTAATGCATCTTTCAGTTTGTGATCCATGATAATCTTCCAGTAATGAGAGCTAAAATATCAGACTGCTGAGAGAAAGTTGCATCTTCTGCTAAATTCTGTGCTACAAGTCCTCAAGAGCAAAAGAGACAGGGAATCAGAGTCAGGTGACCTGAACCAATCACAGTATTCATAGATCTGCCAGCCCTGGCTCTTCACTCTGAGCATTCTGACCTTTCCATATTTGCATTCCTCCAGCTTCATGCTTTGATGTGCTTCATGAAGTTATCCCTGTGTCCTTTCAATTAAAGAAAGCCTTCCCACCTCCCTGTCTGTAGGCATCTATTGACTCCTGATTTCAAAGTGATACATTTTAATTTTATCATAAATGCCAGTTTATGTTCTCTCAGATGTCCTTATGACATAATGTGACTTGCATCTATGCAAATAGCTTCTTCTTAGATGTGTCTGATTAGCTATGGGGGAGGGGTGGAAAAGAAACACCCCTTAATTAGTGCTGGCATAATCAGTGAGAAATCATACTTGATTATATACTGTAAATTCTTTTCTCAGAGCTGAATTACTAAATTTCCTGCCAAAGTACTTCTGGGAGGCAGAAAAAACAGTCCCTTTAAAAGGCTATGCTCATATCTTTTCTTTTTTGTGCACAGTACTTCAACCCCCTCCTCGCAGCTTCTTCAAATCAAACCTTCCTTTTTATATTTCACAGTTTTTCAGATAGCCAGTGAGCTTGCTTGGCATCAAAAGTGGAACACAAACCAGGCTAAGAACAAATATTCCACATTACTAAAGATACCAAATCATATACCTCAGAGTAAATGCACAGGTATCAGGAGACTTAATACGACTTCATTGGGAAATGTGACAAATATAGACATTATGATTAAATAAATATTCTCAGCTAGTGAGGAAAGTGACAATTAGATGATTCATCTTGCTATACATTACTTATAGGAAAATAGAATTTTGCCATACTGCATAAAAAAGAAATTTCTTTAAAAAATAGTTTAATAATTTTGTTTTATTCTAAAGAAAATTTGTAGTATGTCTATGTACTTCTACCTGTCCATCTTTACATACTTATTTCTTTTTACACTTTTTCTCATAGTTAGATAGCATAACTTCCTTTTCTTTTTAGCTACCAATACCATCAAATGATTATTAAGTCTTATGAATGAGAAGTTAAGAGCCCTGAGAAAAGCAGGGTGTCCTACACTATAGGCCCTAAATCCAGCCTGCCTCCTACAGCCATAGTTTAGGGAAACAATTCCAGTGAACAAGTGCCTCAGCAGGTCTACATCTTCAGCAGCTACAGCTTTTAAATATTTGGAAAAGAAAGTTCTCACTGCCAAAGCCTTTAGCACTATTAAATAGTTCAGATATGCCTTTATTGGGTGAAATTGATATTGAAGTAGATCCATTATCACAATTTTTCCCCTGAAAACTAAATATCACTGATTTTTTTTCCTTCTGATTTCAATTAATTAAGCTAAAAAACACTTATTAAGCACCTTTTAAATTTCAGTAACCGTGTTAGTCCCTGGCATAAAAATTTAATGAAAGAAACATTTCCTACTCACAAGAATCTTACCTTCCAATGAGAATGAGATAGAAGGACGTGTGTGTATGTTTATATACACACATATATTTGTGTGTGTATATGTTTGTGTATATGTGTTTGTATATTTATATGCATATGATTATGTTTATGCATATGTATAGCTATGTGTATATGTGTGTATATATATATATATATATATATATATATATATATATATATTTGTGTATAAATAATGAGACTAAATACAAATAAATATAAGTTGACTGAATATAAGGAAACCCAAAAGTAAGGGCAACTGCAGTTAAGGAGAAAACAAAGGCTTTCTGTAGAAGGGGGTACTTAAGCTACATTTCAAAGGAATAAAGGTGTTCTTTCAGGTAGGGGTGTGGAAGAAGTGCTTTAATCAAATGGAAAGACAGATATAAAATATGGAATGCTCTGTGTGAGGAACAAGAAATAAGCCAATTTGATTCTCATAGTGTAGAATACGGTGTAGTGTACAATGAAGTAGGCAAGTTCGGTTGGGGCAAGTTTGTGAGAGCTGTTAGATCTTTAAAATTAAATCAAGGATTATATTAAATTTCAAGATAACAAAAACTCCTGAAATTTACTGAGCATGAGAATGGCATACCTTATCTGTGTGCAGTAAAGTAACTTTAGAAGTAGGATATAGGAATAACAAAATGGGGAATACACTTATGGCCAGTTAGGAGTTACACCCAATAATATAGGTAAGAGGTAATGAAGGTTTCACATAATATGCTCTCTATGGGAGTAGAGAAAAGTGGTCGGAGGTAATATGATTCTGTGCAGGTAGAAAAGTAATTAAATATGTGGTGTGGTAGACTATGTAGGGTCATCTATAAGGCTGAGATTATGAACCTGAGATACTGGAAGTGTGCTGGTGACAGAGGGAAAGAGACAACAATATGAAAAAGAGTAATTTTGGGGAAAGGATGATGTGTTTTTTTATTGGAAATATTAAGTTTGAAATATAAAATTGGCAATTGGAGTAGCAGGACCCTTTAAAGTTCAAGTGTAGTAGTAGGTCTGGAATTATAGATCTGCAATTCACCTACATAGATATAATGATTAAAGCTATTCAGTACGTGGTACATAGTAATCATTTAATATTCTTTTTCATTAACTCCATTCACTCATTATAATTATGTTTTGAGTAAAGCTTTATCTAATGATCATTATCATCATCAACAACAACATCATCATGATATATAGTATTTATATAGTGCTTTAGAATTTGCAAAGTAGTGCAGAGTCAAGATGAAAGAGTAGAAACAGCATGTCCCCAGCACTCCAGACCACACCACTTCAAAACGGTGTAAAAGGGGACTCTGAACAACCTCTGGAGCTCCAGAACCCACAGAACAACACAGAAACGACACAGAACAGAAGCTAACCTCCCATGGAGGACAGCTGGGCAGCCTGGCAGGCAGTGGACAGCACAGCACTCTGGGAGCCTAGCCCAGGACCGCATGAGTCAGAGCTTTTAGACCCAGGGCAGCCAGAACAGCAGCCTGCTGGAGGGATCACAGAAGACCAGCAGCTGTGGCATTTCCAGAATTAGCAGCACATAGATGCCTAGGAAAACATGAGAGGCTAGTGCCCTATGGACTTTGGGACCAGTGTTTGGGAGGGCATCAGTTTCTTCCCCTGGAGGCAAGAAGCCACTGAGGAGCTACGGCAGAGCCAACATTATACAGGTTCAGTTGCAGCTTCAGCTCCTGGCCTGTGGACCATAGGGGGATAAGGTGATCATTCTTGGGGGTAATCACTCTTACTTTAACCTTCTTGGATATAGATTGCAGTCTGGAGTGGAGGTCTTGGGGTCTCTGAACAGTTTGCCAGAATGTGCGGGGGCTTCAGGGAGGGCACCCAACTAATACCTCTGACAGTTGAGAAGAACTGAACGTTTGGGACAAAAGCTCCCCTGTCTGGTGGCAGAGTGCTACTTTGGCAAAAATCCCAAAAGTCAAACAATTAAGTGGCAACTCGCCTACATAAATGAAACAAAAGAAATAGAAAAATTCAACATTAGAATCCTATTTTGCAGGCAGAAAGGATCAAAGCATGGAACAGGAGGAAGACTATGGGGTCAGAAATCCTGCTCCAAAAGCCCAAAATGAAAATATGGCTGTTTACAGGCCATAGAGGACATTAAGAAGGATTTAAAAACCAAATAAGAGAAGTAGAGGAAAAATTGGGAAGAGAAATGAGAAGGATGTTGGAAAAGTATGAACTGAGAGTCAACAGCCTGACTGAGGAAAATAATACCTTAAAAAATAGACTAATTCAAATTGCAAAGGAGGCTCATAAGGGCAATAAGGAGAAGAATGCCTTAAAAATTGAATTTGCCAGATGGAAAAAGAATCTCAAAAGCTCACTGAGGAGACTCATTCCTTCAGAATTAGAATGGAGCAAATGGAAGCTAGTGACTTTATGAGAAATCAAGATGCTGTTAAACAGAGCCAAACAAATGAAAGAATAGAAGGCACTGTGAAATATCTCATAGGAAAAACCACTAGCCTGGAAAATTGATCCAGGAAAGATAATTTCAAAATTATTGGACTACCTGAAAGCCATGATCAAAAAAAGAACATAGAAATAATACTTCAAGAAATTCTCAAGGAAAATTGCCCTGATGTTTTACACCCAGAGGGCGAAATAGAGGTTGAAAGAATCCACAGATCACCTCCTGAAAAAGATCCCCAAAAGAAAACTCCTAGGAATATAATAGCCAGGTTCCAGAAATCCCAGATCAAGGAGAAAATACTACATCAGCCAGGAAGAAACAATTTCAATATTGTGGAAACACAATCAGTATAGTACAGAACCTAGCAACTTCTACATTTTGGGATCAAAGGGCATGGAATATGATATTCCAAAATGCAAAGGACCTGCGATTAAAACCAAGAATCACATACCCAGCAAAACTGAGTATTTTTTTTTTCCAGGGGAAAGTATTTTCATTCAGTGGAATAGAGTACTTTCAAGCATTCTTTTTTTTTTTTTTTTTAAAGCAATTGGGGTTAAGTAACTTGCTCAAGGTTACATGGCTAGTCATTATTTATGCGTGGGTGCTCATTTTCTGAGGCCAGATTTGATCTCGGGTCATCCCAACTCTGAGGCTGGTGCTCTTACTCACTGTGCCACCTACCCGCCCCTTTAGGGCAATTGGGGTTAAGTCACTTGCCCAAGGTTACACGGCTAGGTTTTTTCTTTTGTTTGTTTGTGTGGATTAAGTGTCTGAGGCCGGCTCCGAAACTCAGGTCCTTCTGACTCCAGGGCCGGCGCTCTATTCACTGCGCCACCTAGCCGCCCCTTATAATACATTTTTAAATATGTTATGGCTAGGCCACCTTCCCTAACATTTCTTTTTCATTAATTCCCTTGATATTCTGGATTTTTTATTCTTCCAGATGAATATTGTAATTATTTTTCTTGCTCTATAAAATAGATTTTTGGTAGATTTATTGGTATGGCACTAAAAAGGCAAATTAATTTGGGTAAAATTGTTATATTTTATCATATTATCTCTAATTAACCATAAGCAACTGATGTTTTTCCCAATTATTTAGAGGTGAATTTTATCTATATGTAAAGTGTTTTGTAATTGTGTTTATGTGGTTCCTGGATTTGTTTAGGTAGGTATTTTATACTGTCTACAGTAACTTTAAATGGAATTTTCCTTTCTATTTCTTGCTGTTGCCCTTCATTAGAAATATATAGGGATGCCAAGGATTTATGTAGTTTTCTTTTATATCCTGTAACTTTGCTAAAGTCATTTACTATTTAAGTAGTATTTTCCTTGATTCTCTAGGAATCTTTAATATATCATCATGTCATCTGCAAAGAGTGATAGCTTAATATCTTCAATTAATGTAATTCCTTTGATTTATTTTTCTTCTCTCATTGATACAGTTAACATTTCTAGTACCAAATCGAATAACAGAAGGTGACAGTAGACATCCTTGCTTCCTCAGAATCGTATTGGAAATACTTCTAGCTTATCTCAATTAAAACAATAGTTACTGATGAATGGATTTAAGTAGAGGCTAGTTATTATCTTAAGAAAGATCCCCTTTATTCCTATGCTTTCTAGTGCTTTTAATAGGAATGGGTGTTGTATTTGGTCAAAAGTTTTTTCTGAATCTACTGAGATAACCATATGAGGATGTGGGGTTAGAAATAGTCTGGTAGCTTCATCTTTCTGCCTCTGAGCCCCTGAGTTAGAGACCATGCAATCTCAGACACTGGTGAAAGGGCCACATTGATGTCTGACAATTCCCCTGCTTGTGGGAAGTTGTCTTAGGGTTCTGGTGTTAGTGCTTGTTGGTTCCACCCCCTGGGGTCCAGGGTCTGCCACTGGTTGACTGATAGTGTGCTTGTTGGGACACCCTCTGTCCTGCATTGTAGCCTCCCTACACACACAGCCACACCCTTCCTTAAGGCTTCCCAAGCTTCTAGCTGGTTCCACTATTTCAGAATTTAGCCCCTCGGGCAATATTCTCTGGATTTTTAAATGTCAGAAAAGGAGAGGAAACAAACACCTAAGGTTTACTCCACCCAAGAAGCTTAGGTAGGTGATTTATAAACATTCAGACTGTCAACTGATAGGCCAAAAATAAGCTGCAGCCACAGCCTTATGCCCTGCACTTACTTCTTCTCCAGCTTCAACAGATTCCTGTACTGCAATGAAAGGTCTGGAAATTGCCCCTGTTGTGGGTGAGCCATTTCCCCCAGACTCACACAGGCTCTGCTATTGTCAGGTCTGTGCTGATGCAGCCCTTCACACTCTGTGCTTCCCCCACCCAGTGCAAAAATTCCTACAAGTTGATTTTCTACACTTTTCAGCGCTAGAAATCTACAACACTCCATCTCCCAATGGGTTCTGTCACTCTAAAATCCATTCCAATTCACTTTTTAGAGGTAAATGAAAGAATTCATGGGCAAGCTCAGTGACTTCTGTTTTTTTCACTCTCCCATGTTCACTTTGCCTCACCCCTGGAATTATTTTTTCAGTCCTTCATTAATATTCTTTTGTCATCAAATAGAAGACAACTTATATCCATATTCTTTCTATATGTATTTCTTCTAAATGTCATAATAAAGATACAGTTCTCAAGATTTACAAGTGTCATCTTAGCCATGTAGGGATGTAAACAGTTTAACTTTATTGAATAAGATGTTTTTTTTTTCTTTCCTACTTACCTTTTTTTATGCTTTTCTTGAATCTTGTATTTGCAGATTGAAAATCTTTGCTTTTTTCATCATGAAAGCTTGAAAGTCTGCTATTTCATTGAATGTTCATTTATTCCCCTGAAAGATTATGTTTACTTTTAATGGGTCGTAAATTCTTGGTTACAATGCAGACTCCTTTGCTTTACAGAATATCATATTCTAAGCTCTCTAATCCTTTAATGTAGAAGCTGTTAAATCCTGCATAATCCTGACTGTGGCTTGACGACATTTAAATTGTTTCTTTCCAGCTATTTACATCATTTTCTCCTTCTCTATCCACCCCCAGGTCTATTTTGCTGAATCATCAGACATTTTCTTTTCACTTAATTTAAGCAGATGCTATCCTGGACCTTGATTTCTTTGCTCTGTATACTCTCTTCATGACTTCAGCAGTGCCCATGGGTTCAATAATGTTCTCTATGAAGATCATTCCGTGTTATTTTAGTTCTACCATTTCTTCTAAATTTGGGGGGTTATTGTCTTACCTCACTATGCATCTTTTGGATATCTCATACTGGATGTTCCATAAATATCTCAAATTGAACATATACAAAAGAATAATCATGACTTTTTCCCCAAGTTCATCCCTCTTCCTAACCACCAATTTCTGTAGTGTATATCACTACACTTTCATGAAACAAGATTCTAAACCTTGAAGTCATATTTGAATTCTTGATCTCACTCTCCAGAACGCAAATGTTCCCAAATCTTGTAAACTCTACCTCAGTAGGATCAATCTCCCTTCTCTGTTCCCTTCTCTATACTCAATTGGCCACTGTCCTAGATCAAACCTCATCACGTCTCATTTAGAATGCTGCTATCACCTCCTAATTGTTTCCCCTCCCTTGTCTATTCTCTGTTTTATACGTCCTTCAATTAACTGCCCAAGTGATATTTCTAAAGCACAGGACTGACTTTCTCACTCCTTGGACTAAAAAGAAAGAAATCAACAAACAAAAAAAAATTGTAGTTCCTTGATACTTCTATAAGATATTAATTAATATGTTTGACATTTAAAGCACTTCAAAATCCGGCACCTGCTTACCTTTCCAGAGGTGTTCCATATTCTTCCCCATTATATTCTTTATGAATCTACATGGTGTTTCTGATAGAGGACAATAAATTTCCCATCACTGTGCCTTTGTACAAAATGTCCTACATATGTAGAATTTATTCTCTTGTCAGATTCATCCATTAGACTCTCAGGTTTCCTTCCCACTTCTTTGTTTAAGCATGATATTCTATATAAGGCCATTCTGGATCATCATACCAGATAATTCACCTTTCGTCTATCAACCACAAATTTTTGTTGGCACTTACTCCTATATTTGTTCTGTACATATTTTGCATTTCTTTATCTGTGTAGACATTATTTCCTCTCATTATTATGAACTCCTTTAGGACAGAACCTATTTAATTTTATTTTTCTTAGTTCCTTACAGCCCAGCAGAGTACCTATACATAGTAATTATATGTAGTTAAGTCCATAATTAACACTTGTTAACTGGATTAATTGACAATATATCTTACAAGTTATCTATGAGAAATAAATTGGTAAAGTGTAATTACTTCAATTTATCACTGTGTTCCAAACTCTCTCTACTTGCAAGTCTATGACAATTGTTCAGACTTTCTTCAACTAATACCCATAGAACTTCAAGAGTCTCTGCTATTCAAGTTTCCTTACTCAAATATATCTTCCACAAAGTAGAGAATGCAATGTAATTTTATTAAAGCACAGGAAGGACCATATCGCTGTCATATTCAATAAACTCCAGTGGCTCACCATTATCTCTAGGTTCAAATACAAAATCTGTTTGACATTTGTAATTTTAAAATCTGGTTTTATTTTGCTTTTCTTGCCTTATTACAAACCACTCCCATTTGTGGAAATAACAGTTCAGTTAATGGTTCTTTACACATAGCAACCCATCTTCTGTCCCCATGCCTTTACATTAACTGTGCTCCATTCTTGGAATGCACTTTCTTCTTATCTAATCAATTTAAATTTCATAATTTCTTTTAATGTTCACCCTATGCACCACCTTCCACTTGAAGCCTCTTTTTGTGATTCATCCAACTGCAAGTAAAGGCTCTCCCATAGCAATAGCTCATATCTATATAAGTATGCATGTATATATCTATATCCACACCACAATCTATCAATGTATCAACATATCTACATTTATAGATATATCTATCTATATCTGTGCATATAAATCTCTCTCTTCTTCTGTCTCTGTCTCTCTGTCTCTGTCTCTGTCTGTCTCTGCCTCTCTCTCTCTCTCTCTCTCTCTCTCTCTCTCTCTCTCTCTCTCTCTCTCACATCACACAGAAGTCAGCATAGAGCTTTGTTGGATTTTGAGCAGTATTCAACATGTAATCCATAAAGAACATATAAGCACGGTATTAAAAGATGTCATCAAGGATCATATGTTAAGAAGAAAAATAAACTGGTCATGTGAGAAGAGAAAGATATGAAAGGTGAGCATGTAGAATACTACAATGGTGCTCTTATGATATCAAGAGAAAATTAAGAAGCCCTTGTTTAAGTTTTACAGAACTAGGACAAAACAAGCATAAGTTGGACAGTAATGAAATTTCCCAATTTTTTCCCAATTAATGAAATCATATATTGACTTAAATATTTAAAGGTACATATGTACTTTTTTTCCCCCTCTTGTTGGTTTATTAGTACCTTGAATGGATTGAGTATTCACTTTAGTCTTTGTATCACCAGTTACTAGTTCAGTACATGGCAAATAGTTGGTATTTAATAAATGCTTGTTTATTTGATTGATTGGGGACCTTAAAATTTTGGTTATTCCGTTGTGGTGATTGCAATCTATCCATGCCTCTCGCCTTGGGAGATTATTGTTGTCATTTTATTTTGTTTCTTTTTTAATTATTCCAGTTGATAAGCATGAACTTAATAGGAAAAAAAAAGACCAACTGAGCAATGGACAACTTAACCGAAATAACCTATCACATTGATGTATATCTACTTATTTTTCTGGCTCATTGTGGCACAAGAAAAATATTCCGGATATTGTCCAGAAAAAAAAAGAAACCTTTGGGTATTTTCTTTTTTAGTAGAAATAAATTATCATGATCTCATGAGCAAGGAAAGAAATGTCCACATGGTTGGTTACTTACCTTACTTAATCCAATTCAATATTCAGCAGCAATACTAAGAATGAGATTGGGAAAGAATGCAGTGTCTTCCATGTTTTCTGAGAGCACTATCTAGGATGACATTTTATGATTCTTAGCTTGAATTATATATTTATATGTGTATATATATATATGTGTGTGTGTGTGTATGTATATATATACATATGTGTATATGTATCTATGTTTATATGCATATGTACACATATATACATATGTATGCATACACGCATACCCATATAAATATATGTATACATATATACACATGTGTATATACACATATATGTGCATACATATGCACACACACATATATATTCAAATGAACAATGGCTTTTAAATAATTCTGTGATTTTTTTGTGATATTTCATCATATGGCATTAGCTTTCTTTTCATTTGGTTTAATTTCAGGCCAAGAGTTTTAATTTTTCTAATAGGCGGGGAGAAAAATGTTTTCCCTATAGCATTTCAATCTAGATATTCTCTATGTTCACTCTTCAAGGTGCTACAGGACCACAGCTCATAAGAACACAAATGATAGTATACAGTGATTCAAGATAACACTAACGGATGTATGATTAAAAATGCTATCCATCCCCAGAGAAAAAACCTGCAGATTCTGGAATGCAGTTTGAAGAATACTTCTGTTTTTACTTTATTTTTCTTGACTTTTTTTTCTTATCTATGTTTTTTTGTTTGTTTTGTTTTGTTTTGTTTTCAGTTGAGTGATGTATTGGTAAATTTTTCAGGCCTACTTTTCTTCCTTTTTCTTTCTTTTTTTTATTTTTTAAAATATTTTAATATTATTTTTTATTAAAAATAGTATCTATATATTTCTAAAGTATTTGATTTTAAAACTTAGAATTCCAGACCCATTCCCCCCTCCACTGCCACCCACTCTCGCTGGGAATATAAGCAACTCAGTGTATGCTATACATGTATAGCTATTCAAAACATTACCATAGTAGATATATTGTAAAAGACTGACTACATTTCCCTTCCTCCTATCCCACCTCCTACCTGATCCACTCCCCACTTTGATCCTATCCCTTTTCTAAAGGGGGTGCTTCCAACTTCCCTCTCCCCCAGCCTTCCCTCCCTACCATCTTTCCCCCCATCCCCTTCACCCCCACTCTCCTGTATGGTGATATATATGATTTAGTATATGTCATTCTCTCCCTGAGGCAAATTCAATGAGAATAAGGTTTTGCCTTTTTGGCTTCCTGTTCTTCGCCTCCCCTGCAACCTTTTTCCCTTGCCTCTTCTACATGAGATAGTTTACCTGTTCTCACTCTATTCCTCTCTCACCTCTCAATTTCACCCCTTAAGTATCATCCCTTCCCATTCAATTCGATCTGTGCCCTCTATCTATGCATACCTGTATACATATATACACACATTCACATATGTATTCATATGCCCCTATACTCTTCAACTATTTTCATACCAAGAAAGGTTTCATCAGTTACAGTTATTGTTTTTCCATGTAGGAATGTAAATAGTTCAATTTTGATAAGTTCATAGTGATTTCTTTTCACTGTTCACCTTCTCAAGCATCTCTTGCTTCTTGTATATGAATGTCAAATTTTCTATTCAATGCTAGTTTTTTTTTCCTTAAGAATACATGAAAGTCATCTATTCCACTGAATGAGCAAATTTTCCCCTGAAATGTGATGCTCAGTTTTGCTGGGTAGGTGATTCTTGGTTTTAGTCCCAGAGCCTCTGCCCTCTGAAATATCATATTCCAAGCCCTTCTATTGCTTCATTTGTTTGGATGTTCTTAATAGCAATCTTGATTTCTCATAAAGTAACTAGGTTCCATTTCAATTTCTATTCTAATTCTGAAGGAATGATTCTCGTCAGTGATCTTTTGATATTCTTTTTTTTCATCTGGAAAATTTGGGTTTTAAGGCATTCTTCTCTTCATTGCCTTTTGGAGCCTATTTTGCCATTTGAATTAGTCTATTTTTTAAACTGTTATTTTCCTCAGGCAGGCTGTTGACTCTCATTTAATACTTTTCTTGCATTTTTCTCATTTCTCTTCCCAATTTTTCCTCCATTTCTCTTATCTGCTTCTTAAGGTCCTCTATGGTCTGTAACAAGCTCGTGTTTTCATTTAGGGCTTTTGATGAAGCATCTCTGGCCTCACAATCCTCTTTGTGTTCCATGCTTTGATCCTTTTTGCCCCCAAAATAAGAGTCTAATGCCAAATTTTTCTGTTTATTTTGTTTCCTTTGCCTAGGCATGTAGCCACTCAATTACTTGACTTTTGGGCTTGTTGCCACAGGAGGACTCTGCTACCAGCCGGGGGAGGCTCTGTCCCAGATGCTGGGTTTTTCTCAGGTATTAGTTGGGTGCCCTCTCTGAAGCCTCCAAACACTCTGGCAAGCTGGTCACACACCCCAAGACCTCCACCCCAGACAGCAATCCAGATCCAAGATGGTTAAAACAAGAGCAATTACCCCCAAGACTGATAGCCTGGTCCCCCTTCAGACTGCAGACCAGGAACTGAAGCCACTGAGTGTCTGCAGCTTCCCTGAGTTGTCTCAGTGACTTCTTGCCCCCAGGGAAATGGGGAGAGGCTGATGAGCTCAACCAAGCAATGAGTCCTAAAGTCCATTCTGCACTAACCTCTCACTTTGTCCTTGGCATCTATGTATTGATAGTTCTAGAAACACCACAGCTGCTGGTGTTCTAGGTTCCCTCCAGCTGGCTGCTGGTCTGCCTGCCTTGGGGCTGAAACCTCTGACTCAAAAGTGCTGTGCTGGCCACTCCCTGCTGGGCTGCCAGGCTGTCTTCAGGGGGAAGTTATTTTCTCTCTGTAATTTTGTGGGTCCAAAGCTTGTTCAGAGTCCCCTTTTACATAGATTGGGATGTGGAGTGGGCCAGAGCTCTATGGAAGTGCTGTTACTAATCCTCCATCTTGACTCTGACCCCCTATGCTTTGTTTCTTAACGTAACTATTATGGATGTTTCACATGACTACACATGCATAACATATTGAATTCCTTGCCTTATTAATGTGGAGGTTAGAAGGGAAAGAGAAAACATGGAACATAAAATTTTAAAAAATGAATGTTAAAAATTATCAATGTAACTGGGGCAAAAGTCAAATACCAGGTGGTATTTGACAAATACCCATCTTCTGGCAGAGTACAGTGCATCCAAGCCACTATCCCCCCAGATCACCTCCAAACTATGTAAAATGGGACTCTGAACAACTTCTGGAGCCCCAGCACACACAGAAAGACACAGAGAAGCTAACCTCCTGCTGAGGACAGCCCAGCAGCACTGCAGAAAGGACCAGCACAGCGCTTTGGGAGCTGGCAGCACAGCACACAGTGCACAGGGAGCCAAGCACAGGTCCACCTGAGTCATGGTTTTAGCCCCAGGGCGGCCAGGCCAGCAGCCAGGTGGAGGGACCTCAGAACACCAGCAGCTGTGGCGATTCCAGAATTATCAACATTGACGTGCCTAGGACAAAGTGAGATGTTAGTGCCCTATGGACTTTTAGACCAGTATTTGGGGAACTCTTCAGCTTCCTCCCCTGGGTACTAGAAGCCACTGAGGAGACATGCTATTTTGTAGTTTTCAGAGGCAGCTCCAGCTCCTGGCCTGCAGGGATCAGTCTTGGGTGGTAATCATTCTTGCTTTAACTTCCCTGGATCTGGCTTGTGATCTGGGGTGGAGGTCTTGGGTTGGTTTCCAGCTTGACAGAAATGGAAGTTGTCCCCCCACACGTTCGGGACAAAAGTCCCCCATCTGGTGGCAAAGCCATACTGTGGCAACAAGCCCAAAAGTCAAGTAATTAAGTTGCAACAAGCCAAGGCAAAGGAAACAAATTAAACAGAAAAATGCAACCTTAGACTCTTACTTTGGGGCAAAGAAGATCGAAGCATAGAACAGGAGGAGGCCTGTGAGGTCATAGATCCTGCTCCAAAAGCCCCAAAGGAATACATGGGTGGGTTACTATATACTATGGTAATGTTTTGCATAGCTAGACATGTACAACATATACTGAATTACTTTTCTTCCCAGAGGGAATCGGTGACAAAGCAGGAAGGGAATGTATCTGAAATTTGAGGTCTTAAAATTAAATGTTTCAAATGTATATATATATATATATATATATATATATATATATATATATATATATATATATACTATTATTAATACTCCTTTGCTTGTAATTCGGAGATAAGATATGCAGGCATTGGGACACAGAGATTCACCTTCCTCTAATGGAAAAGTCGAAGGGGATATGGGAGAAGATATGGGAGATAGCAGATTGGAGGAAACCGATATCTAGTGGGACTGCTATTCTGGGGTGGTGGATAGGGGAAAAATGGGGGGGGGGGAAATTGTAACTCAAAATCTGGCAGAAATGAATGATGTAAAACAAAAGTTAATAAAGCATTTGTTTAAAAAAAGTCAAATACCACATAAAATCTTAAAAAAATTTTGGAATATGAATATAATGGGATTTTTTGTCTATAAGAATTGAGAAAAAAGAGTAACTATTTTGAATGGCTCAAGATCTCTTATCAAATCCATCATCCACATTTGTCCAAAGGACCTTTACTTAAATGTTACCCATCTTCTGAAAGAGAAGTGATGAATACATACTCAAAGACACAGGTTTTGCATGTAGTTATTGTGTACATTCCTTTTGCTTGATTGTGTTTACTTATTAACATTTGTCCTTTGTATGTTTCTCTATTTCATTTTCTTTGTTAATTGGAGTGTGATGTGAGAGTAGAGGGGAGGGCAGAGAAGTTAGCAATGATACTGAAAAATTCAACCATTAGGGAAATGTTAAAGGCAAAACAAAATAATACTAAAAAAGATAAACAAAACAAAACAAAAAAAAAACAAGATAATCCAGATGGAAACAGACAAGAAAGATAGTTTTGAAAATACTCAGAATGGTCTTTTACTAGAGAAGTTTTCTAAAAGGTCTGTTTGCCTCATCCTGAAAATTTGGGAGCCTTTTTTTTCTCTTTCTCATTCTTTTCAGGTTTTTCTTGGGGAATCTTGTTCATTACCTGTGTAGTTTTTCTAGTGTGAGACTTTCCAGTAGGAGAGGATATAGAGGGGGGCGGAGCCAAGATGGTGGAGTAGAAACAGCTCATCCAAACCATCCTGCCCCCAGATTCCCCCCAAACTATGTAAAAGGGGACTCTGAACAACTTCTGGAGCCCCAGCACCCACAGAACGACCCAGAGAAGTTAACGTCCCGCTGAGGATAGCCCATCAGCCCTGCAGGAAAGACCAGCGCAGCGGTCTGGGAGCCAGCAGCGTGCAGGGAGCCTAGCCGAGCAGAGCCCAGGTCTGCGGGAGCCGAGGTTTTAGCCCCAGAACACCAGTAGCTGTGGCGATTCCAGAATTATCAACATAGACATGCCGAGGACAAAGTGAGAGGTTAGTGTCCTGTGGACTTTGGGACTAGTATTTGGGGAATGCGTCGGCTCCCTCCCCTGGGGGCTAGAAGCCACTGAGGAGACACGCCATTTTGTAGTTTTCAGAGGCAGCTCCAGTTCTTGGCCTGAGAATTGTAGGGAGATCCAGCAATCTGTCCTGGGGGGTAATCACTCTTGCTTTAACCTCCCTGGATCTGGATTGTGATCTAGGGTGGAAGTTGTGGGTGGGTTTACAGCTTGCCAGAAATGGAAGTTGCCCCCACAGGTTCGGGATGAAGTCTTAACATTAAATGTTTCAAATATATATAAATACTATTATTAATACTCTTTTGCTTGTAATAGGGAGATAAGATGTGCAGGCATTGGGACACAGAGATTCACCATCCTCTAATGGAAAAGTCGAAGGGGGTATGGGAGATGGTATGGGAGAAAGCAGATTGGAGGAAGTGATATCTTGTGGGACTGCTATTCTTGGAGGTTGGGTATGGGAATAACAGGAGGAAAATGATTGTAACTCAAAATCTGGGAGAAATGAATGATGTAAAACAGAAGTTAATAAGGCATTTGTTCAATAAAAAAGGAGAGTATATACAGCATATGCCCATCTTAGACCATATTATCAAGTGAATGGCCCTTGGTCTTTAACCACTTTTATCCTTTTTTTTTTTCACTTAGGTAAAAGAAATTATTCTGGAGGTTATGAAAGTGAATTCCAGAATTTGGAATCCTAGCCAAATTTTGCTGAAGGCCTAGCAATCATTGCCAAATAAGCAAAGACTGACCTTCATAATTACTTTCTGCACTTGGACAACTGATGAACAAATATGACTTTGTTGTGGTCAATGTTATGTAAGAACTTACCTAAGTTCTGATTCTACTCTCTGACATACCAAGGTAGTGTAGAGAGGAGAGTATTCCCATGAGTTAGGAGTAAACAATTACTATTGTCCTTCCTTTTAATTTGAAATAAGTATCTCACTGGAACTTCTCCAACAAACATAGGTAGCTAGATGGCACACGGGATAGATTTCAGGCCCTATAGCCAGGAGGAACAGAACTCAAATCTGACTTCAGACTGTTAGTAGCGTCGTGACTCTAGGCAAGTCATTTAATCCTGTTTGCTCTGTTCCTCATCCCCAGGAGAGAGTGGGAACAGAGAAGCTGGCTTCAAATTATAGTAATATATAAAACTCAACCCCTATATTAATTCAGGGAACCTTGAAAGGTAAGAAAAAGAAGTGTGTTTCTTGGCTTTTAAAGGGAGAATAAAAACATATTTTATACAAACACATATTTATAAATATATATACATACATAAATATTATAATAAAATATATATTTATAAATATTTATATGTTTATGTATATATATGTATATATATATATATGTGTATATATATATATGTATATATAAACAAATGTGGTCTTTGCAATAGGCATGCCCTCAGTGGAATACTTAGCCCTTCACCATGATTTATTATACTATACTTCTTGTTGTTTGTATTTATTCACAATGTGAGGATGTGTGAATTTTCACACATAAGAATATGTCTGAATGTTTACACATGTAGATATATGTATGGGAAAGTTAATTGAACTTCTTTTTCACGGTTATATTCAGTAAGGTAAGACCAGAGGGTCCCTGGAATACTTAAGGGGAAAACACAAAAAAAGTAGGTAATCAGGGCAGCTAAGTGGCACCGTGAATAGAGCACCAGCCCTGGAGTCAGGAGGAACTGAGTTCAAATCCAGCCTCAGACACTTAACACAAAAACTAGTCCTGTGACCTTAGGCAAGTCGCTTAACCCCAATTATTCTACCTTCCCCTTTCCAAAAACCAAAAGAAAAAAGTTATCTAGCATAGCAGGAAAATTATTGCTGCTGCCCCAAATTTTGCCTGTCCTCCATATGACCTAGGGTGGTTATATCCCTGCCTAGTGATTTCTGAAATTCCTCAGTCAATCTGGACAGACTTAGACTCTCACCAGTTCAAGTTATAACAATTTCTAAAGGTATTTAATTGGTGTTATGTCTACTTTAGCCTTCATTCTATTTCCAATGGCCTCAATAGTTTCTCTCCATGTTATAATTAGAGGAATACCTGGAGAATCCTATCATTTTCCTGCTCAACAAATATCTATTGCAGTGATAGCTTAAGATTCAACATTAGAGATTTACTGTATTGCAGTGCCTCTCCGTGTGGTCTTCTTAAAAAAGAAAAAATCTGTCATAAGAAACTTGACATGCTAGCCATGTGAACTTGGAAAAGTCACTTAACCCCAAATTGCCTTGTCTTCCCCCCTCCAAAAAAAAAACCACTCCTGGAAAGATGGATCTTTAATAAGATGGATCTTTAATTTGATGGATCTTTAATAAGAATGAATATCTTTACAATATCAGTTGGGGAGATGTAATAAAATGCAAACCAGGGAAGATGAGACAAAAATAGCAGGTAATATGGATTTGGGGTAAGGGATATATAACGGAATGATATATATCAGATAAATTAGGCCATATCACAATTTTGCCCAGATTTTCTGGCTTCACTTTGTTCAACAAAGCTGACTCATTCCCTTCTTGCTTCTTCCCTATCTCCTAATGAACTATTACAAGGAATTTCCATGAATTGAAATGAATTTGAGAGATTATTTTACCCCATTTCCTTCTGACCCTTGTAACTACAATATATTATTGCTCTGTAGATAAAAAGAACACAGAGTTCAGTTGTGAACCTAAATATCAATGCAAAATGTCAGATTTATAACCTTAAAGATGAGGCAAACACTCCATCAGCAGAGCAAAAACCAGCTGGGAAGCAGCCATGTGAGCTGATGCAAGATTTTTTGCTAATGCCCTGCAGCTCTGACCCACAAGGATCATTCCCAGGGGTATAGAGGATAATTTAGTGTTCACAGTCTATTGGATTCTTGGCTTTCACTGAAGAAACTGCCAATAAAGTGCCAATTGTCTCTTGCTTTTGTGATAATCTCCTTTTCATGTTGGGCACCAAAAGCATGTGCTGACCTCAACATATCCAAACTGCACCAAAGACAAGAATAATTTTTAGTCAATCCTGGCCCTGCCATTATTTGAGTTACTGACTTGATTTCCATATTATTTACATGATATTGTTCTGTAGAAGCAGCTTGGATTTTATGTAAGGATGTATTTCACTGACAATGAAAGTGTCCAAAGGTTTAAGGTCTCTGCATTTTGCTGTCAGGGCCTTTAGCAAAGATATGAAAGAGTGTTTGATAAATAACTTTGCCTTGAAGTCCAAACTTAAATCATATTTCTTTTAAATCATAGGGTATTGAAAAAAAAAAACAAGATGAATTAGTTCAAAGGGATGTCTTTACCAGAAAAATTTCTTTTACTCTATTGAATATATCAAGAAATGATGAATTTATAATCTCTCTCCATTACCCATGGCAGTGCTTTAGTATGATAGGTCAAGAAGTTTTAACAGTTAGTTATCCTAAATTTGAATGGGCTCCCTCTAAAAGCAATGATTTCTGCCTCATGCAAGTTCTTCAAATGAAGACTGGATGAAGAACACATGATTTTGTTGAGATCCTATTTGCCAAGATGAGATCCCTTCCAATCTGAAAATCTTGAATTACATATTATAGAGAACCCAGCCAGTCTCTTCTCCTGACTAATGTAAACCATTTCCTCTGGCTTTTTTATTCCCATGAATATGAAACACACCTAGAAATTTAGCTATATTTTCTTCCAACTTGCATTGCAGGTATTTCATCCCACTGGAGAGAAAACTTACCTTGTGTCTTCTACTGTTACATGGCTATGGAACCAGGAACAAATTTAAGGGTCTTATGTATATAGTGCCAGTTATAATCACGCACATGAAGCTTTCTCTCTTCAGTATTCTCATCCTAGTTCATTTATGTAAGGATTGCATATTCCCTTTTCTATTTTAGGCAGTCTGAGGTAACAGAAACAACTGCATTCACTATATTCATGTATAATATGAAGAAAGAAGTCAATATTGATAATATTAATTATTCATTGTATTCTTCCAGAAAGCACACCAAATTTTTGTGAGGATAATTCTGACTGAACAATGGAAAAAATAATGGGTGTATTTTAAATTTAAAAAAATTAAAATAAATGCATCTATCTGAGATATTGTTCTGGTAAATATTTAAATAGCTAGCTTTCTTTTTAAAAAGTGTGGGGGCGGAACTGAGGGGGAGGAGCCAAGATGGTGGAAAGGAAGCAGTAACCTCGCTGAGCTCCTCGGTCACTAAGGCTCAAAGTGTGAATCTGAGTGGAAACCGGAGTGACGGAGCCCACTGGAAGACGAAGTGTGGCAGATTCCAGCCCAGGAGGTTGACCAGTGTGTCCAGACTGGTTGAGCGCAGAGTGCATGGGGTCTGCAAAGCCCAGACCTAAGAGCAGACAAGCAGACTACACCAGAGAGAGCAAAAGCCCCAGCCTGCGGACTTACCGAGGACGAATCACAGTCATCTCTCAGAGGGGTAGGATCATTGGAGCCAGGTAGGAGAGTTGGGCCCTCAGTGGAAAGATCGGCTTCTCTAGCTGCATTCGGCCCCCAGCCTGGAAGTTTAGAAACTGCTTGCCTGTATAATACAGGGGCTGGAATGGCAAAGTAAATTCTAGCTGCTCCCATCCTCCCATCCCTCCTTCATGAAGCAGAAAACCCAAAGAAAGGTCTCCCACCCAGATTGAAATCCCAAGTTAATGGAAATAGCCCCAGGCCTGAGAATCTCCAAGAAGGGGTGTAACTGAGTTAGCCAGGAGTCTGAAGAGAAGAGAGGGTGGGGTCCCAACATCCCCACCTCTCCTTACCAACAAAAGCCTACTTAGAGCCCAGGGGTATAGAGGCAGAAATCTGAAGTGATCAGAGGCACTCATACATACTCATCTACATCCCTCATTGACTTCCCTGACTTAGCCATAAACTAGCCACCCAGAGGTATTCAAAGTCAAGGATCAGGCCCTAAACTCATAGCCTGAGAAACTAAGAAACAGGAAGTCACAATGGGAAAAAAAGAAGCCGAGGAGAAGGGGAAGGCAAAAAAGTCTATTCGAGCATACTATGCAGGGCAAGAACAGCAAAACACACAGGACAATATAGACTCTCTTCCCACACCTGAGACCACAGAAGGAAACATGATCTGGTCTCAAGCCCAAATAGCATTTCTGGAGGAGCTTAAGAAAAATTTTAAAGACCAAATCAGGGAAGCAGTGACCAACTTGGAAAAACGTCTCAGTGAAGTAATTAGAGAAAATACCTCCCTAAAAAAGGAACTTCAAAAAATAACTGAAGACCCTAATTTGATAAAAATTGGAGACAATCAAACTGAAGCTCAGAACTCTATGATGCAGCAAGAGTCAATCAAACAAAACAAGACAATTGAAAAATTGCAAGAAAATGTAAAATATCTCACTGGAAAAATAACTGACCTAGAGAACAGATCCAGGAGAGACAACCTAAGAATTATTGGTCTACCAGAAAGCCATGATGAAAAAAGCAGGCTAGACAACATCCTCCAAGAGATTGTCAAAGAAAACTGTCCTGAGGTCCTGGAATCAGAAGATAAAATAACTATCGACAGAATTCACCGAACTCCTCCTGAGAGAGATCCCAAAATGATAACTCCAAGAAATATAGTAGCCAAATTCCAGAACTACAAGATTAAAGAAAAAATTCTACAAGCAGCCAAAAAGAAAGAATTCAAATATCGAGTAACTACAGTTAGGATCACACAGGACCTAGCAGCTTCTACATTAAAAGAGCAGAGGGACTGGAATTTGATATTTCGTAGGGCAAGAGAGCTAGGACTACAACCAAGGATTAACTACCCGGCAAAACTGAGCATAATCTTCCAGGCAAGGAGATGGTCGTTTAATGAAATAAGGGACTTCCAGATGTTCCTGATGAAAAAGCCAGAGCTCAATGGAAAATTTTATCTCCAATTACAAGACTCAAGAAAGACATAAAAAGGTAAACAAGAGAAACACAGACTCACACATGCATAAGCGCACACACCCACATCCACAAACACACGCTCATTACTTGGGATGCAACAAGAGCAAAATGTTCACATCCCTATATGTGGAGCTGATAACTGTCAATATTCAAAATCTTTATAATTATCATGACCTTCAAAAGGATTATCCTTAGATAGAGGGTGTGGGTATGAATGCACTACCCTGATGTCTAAAAAAAAAAAACTATTAAGGGGATCAAAGGTACTGTAATGGGAAAAAGGAAAGGATGAGCTAGGAAAAGGTAACATCTGAAGGGACATTAAAACACACTATAGAAGGGGGGAAAGAAAGAGGGAGAGGAACATCATTTAAACACTATTCTCACTGGTTCTGATTCAAAGAGGGATCAACTTAAATCAGTGAAGTTTAAGACTTTAATGTGAATAGACACAAAAATTCATTAAATAGAGGAAAAGGAGGGAGGGAGAGGAACAATATTTGAAATTTACTCTCATTGGTTTGGAATCAAACGGGGAGCAATTCACTCTGATAAGTATAAAAACTTACTTCGTCCTATATAAAGCAGAAGGGCAAGGGGGGGTGAAAAAGAGGAGACTAAAGCAGGGGATTAGAAGGGAGGGAAACAGTAATAAGGGGAGAGGGTAGGTTAAGAAGAGGGATCACTGGGTGTGAACACTGAGGGAGGGGGTGGTCAAAAGGGAAAACTTCAAGGAGGGGAAGGGAGAAGGAAGAAACAAAAACATAAACAGGGGAGGGAATAGGATGGAGGGTAAGAGACAGATAGTCATTATTACTGTGAATGGGAATGGGATGAACTCTCCCATAAAACAGAGGCAGATAGCAGAATGGATTAAAAACCATAATCCTACAATATGTTGTCTACAAGAAACACATTTGAAACAAAGGGATACCCACAGGATAAGGGTAAAAGGTTGGAGTAAAATTTATTATGCCTCAGCTAAAGTAAAAAAAGCAGGGGTAGCAATACTTCTCTCAGATAAAGCAAAAGCAAAAATAGATCTAAGTAAAAGAGATAAGGAAGGAAACTATATCCTACTAAAAGGCACCATCGAGAATGAAGCAATATCACTACTTAATATATATGCACCAAGTGGTATAGCATCTAAATTCCTAGAGGAGAAGTTAAAGGAATTAGAGAAAGAAATAGACAGCAAAACTATACTAGTGGGGGACCTTAATCTTCCCCTCTCTGAACTTGATAAATCTAACCTCAAAATAAACAAGAAAGAAGTTAAGGAGGTGAATAGAATCTTAGAGAGACTAGATATGATGGATCTCTGGAGAAAACTGAATGGGGACAAAAATGAATTTACTTTCTTCTTAGCAGTACATGGTACATACTCAAAAATAGACCATGTACTAGGGCATAAAAACCTCACAATCCAGTGCAGAAAGGCAGAAATATTAAGCGCATCATTCTCAGATCATGATGCAATAAAAATTATATGCAATAAAAATTATATGCAATAAAGGGCCATGGAAAGATAGACTAAAAACTAATTGGAAATTAAACAATTTAATCCTAAAAAATTGGTGGGTCAAAGAAGAAATTATAGAAACAATCAATAATTTCATTCAAGAGAATGATAATAATGAAACAACATAGGGGCAGCTAGGTGGCGCAGTGAATTGAGCGCCGGCCCTGGAATCAGAAGGTCCTGAGTTCGGAGCCGGCCTCCGACACTTAATCCGCACAAACAAAAACCTAGCCGTGTAACCTTGGGCAAGTTACTTAACCCCGATTGCCCTAAAGGGGCGGGCTAGGTGGCACAGTGAGTAAGAGTGCCGGCCTCAGAGTTTGGATGACCCGAGATCAGATCCGGCCTCAGAAAACGAGCACCCACGCATAAATCAAATGACTAGGAGTGTAACCTTGAGCAAGTTACTTAACCCCAATTGCTTTAAAAAAAAAATAATGAAACAACATACCAAAATTTGTGGGATGCACTAAAGGCAGTTCTCAGGGGAAGTTTTATATCCCTGAGTGCATACTTAATTAAAGCAGAGAGAAGTGAGGTCAATGAATTGGACATGCAATTGAAAAAGCTAGAAAAAGAACAAATTGAAAATCCCCAATTAAGTACTAAATTAGAAATATTGAAAACCAAAGGTGAGATTAATAAAATTGAAATTAAGAAAACCATTGAATTAATAAATAATACTAAGAGCTGGTTTTATGAAAAAATCAACAAAATTGATAGACCCTTAGGCAATATGATAAAAAAAAAGAAAGAAGAAAACCAAATTATGAGTATCAAAAATAAAAAGGGTGAATCTACCTCCAATGAAGAGGAAATCAAAAAAAATAATGAGGAATTATTTTTCCCAATTGTATGTGCATAAATATGACAATCTTAGAGAAATGGATGAATGAAATGGAGCCAAATATGAAATGGGGCCAAACCTCAGGAGATTATAGAATAACCTTGTTTTTTCTTGAAGAATGCATGCTTTCCCAACCCTAACCACAATGTCATGTTGACCTACAAGATTCGGGAACTGAGTCAACTGCCTCAACTGCTATCCATGCTTCACCCGTTTGCTCTCACCCCTCCCCTATAGCCCATGAAGTTGGCATCAAGCCTCTATCTCCAAGACTCAACTAAGTCTGCTAGCCAATCATTTCCCGACAACTCCTTGTCTCTAAGAATTAGCTGAACTCACTAAGCCAATCAGTGAGCTCAGTACTTCCTGCTTTCCCCTCATAATTGTATAAAAAAACACCCGAGGAGACACTCGGGGTCCTCCATCTAAAATGTATGGTGGGACCCGGGTTCGAACTCGTAATAATTTTTTTTCTTTTTCTTGCCTCAGTGGTCTCGGTTTGTCTATTATTCCACTCCACGCTTCAATGAATATTTACAAAATCACAAGTTGCCCAGATTAACTGAAGAGGAAGTGAATTACCTAAATAACCCCATCTCAGAAAAAGAAATCAAACAAGCCATCAAAGAACTCCCTAGGAAAAAATCTCTAGGGCCAGATGGGTTTACTAGTGAATTCTATCAAACATTTAAAGAACAATTGATTCCAATACTCTACAAACAATTTGGGAAAATTAGTGAAGAAGGAGTCCTACCAAACTTTTTCTATGACACAAATATGGTACTGATTCCTAAATCAGGAAGAGATAAAACAGAGAAAGAAAATTATAGACCAATTTCCCTCATGAATTTAGATGCAAAAATTCTAAATAAAATATTAACCAAAAGACTTCACTCATCACAAAAATAATACACTCTGATCAGGTAGGATTCATTCCAGGAATGCAAGGATGGTTTAATATTAGGAAAACCATCAGTATAATTGAGCACATCAACAATAAAACTAGCAGAAACCACATGATCATCTCAATAGATGCAGAAAAGGCTTTTGACAAAGTACAACACCCATTCCTATTAAAAACACTGGAAAGTATAGGAATAAATGGAGCCTTCCTCAAAATAGTTGATAGCATCTATTTAAAACCATCAGCAAGTATTATATGCAAGGGGGATAAACTAGAAGCCTTTCCAATAAGATCAGGAGTGAAACAAGGGTGTCCACTGTCACCCCTCTTATTCAATCTGGTACTAGAAACACTAGAAGTAGCGATTAGAGAAGAAAAAGAAATCAAATGAATCAAATTAGGTAAAGAAGTGACCAAGCTATCACTCTTCGCAGATGATATGATGATATACTTAGAGAATCCTAGAGAATCAAGTAAAAAACTACTTGAGACAATAAATAAATTTGGCAAAGTTGCAGGATATAAAATAAACCCACATAAATCCTCATCATTCCTGTACATCTTTAATGAAACTCAACAGCAAGAGATAGAAAGAGAAATCCCATTTAAAGTCACTGTAGACATTATAAAATATTTGGGAATCTACTGGCCAAAACAAACCCAGAATCTATATGATCACAACTACAAAACACTTCTCACACAAATAAAAGCAGATCTAAATAGTTGGAAAAATATCAATTGCTCATGGCTGGGTTGAGCTAATATAATAAAAATGACAATTTTACCCAAACTAAACTATATATTTAGTGCCATACCAATCAATTTACCAAAAAAACTACTTTCTAGAGTTAGACAAAATAATAACAAAATTTATTTGGAAAAACAAATGGTCTAGAATATCAAGGGAATTAATGAAAAGAAATGCTAGGGAAGGTGGACTAGCTATGCCAGATCCTAATCTGTATTATACAGCAGCAGTCATCAAAACTGCTTGGTACTGGCAGAGGTGTAGAGTAGTGGATCAATGGAATAGATTAGGTGCAGGAGACCCAGCAGTTAATGAATATAGCAATCTATTGTTCAATAAGCCCAAAGACCCCAGTT
>WOXC01003994.1:0-397841 GCA_011680675.1 Gymnobelideus leadbeateri | reverse complement strand
CACCTCCCTGGCCCACATTTCCCAAATCTCCAGACAAAGGGAAAATGAGCAAATTTCAAAATCGGATTAATAGGATCGTAGATGATAGAGCTGTAAGGGACCTGGGGTCTATCTGGTCTAAACCCTTTATTTTCTGTTTGGGGGAACTGAGGTCTAGAGAGTTTCAAGTGACTGCCCAAAGGTCCCACGGGTGCAAAGTGACTTGTAACTAGGTCTTCTGGCTCTGAATCCAACATTTTTTCAGATGACGATCAGTTACTTTAAAAGTAAGACCTTTCAGTTATACCCATTATCTCATGAATATGTTGAGCGAACCTTTGTCCCTGATGTGAAATGCAAGATTTATAAAATCTAACTACACTTGCGGAAACAAAATTTAATTTACTCATGAACACTAAATGGCTCTAAGGCAGCCAAAACATCTTACTTAAAGCTAATAAATAATTTTCTTTGACAATAGGGGTGTAAAAGAATCCTAATTAATTCCTGAATCTATTTGTGTTGTTCCCTGCTGCAAAACAAAGAAAATTTGTGGAATTTTATATGCTTGTGGATGGTATGGTGTTAGGCAATGAGAGGGGCTTCGGAAAAGTATCAAAAGCTTAGCATATGCCAAGTACTTTATGAACATAGCAGGGATGGAATGAAACAGTCCCTGCCCTCGAGGGGTTTACATTCTGAGGAGACACCATATTAGTAAATACAAAATAAATATACAATAATAATATAACTTCTATATAGAGCTTACTATGTTCTAAGCACAGGGCTAAGATCTTTACAACTATTATCTCATTTGATCCTCACAGCAACCCTGGGAGGCAGGTGCTCTTATTATCCCTATTTTACAGATAAGGAAATTGAGGCAAAGAGAGATTAAGTGATTTGTCCAGGATCACAGGGCTAGTAAGAATCAAATTCAATCTCAGGTCTTCCTGATTCCAGACCTAGCTCTCAATCCACTGTACCATCTAACCACCACTATGTTTAGTATATGGTATATATTACAGTATACACATATGTATGTATGTACGTATGTATATATGTATATACTATAAGTATATACTAGTACATATTGTATAGTATGTAGTATAGTGTAGTATGATTTGTATATTAAAGTATACATATAGTATATACTATATATAGCATATGCACATAAACTATATGTATACATATATACTATATGTGCATACACATATATGCATATACTAATGTATACTTGTTTATACTTATAGCATGTACACATATGCTATATATAGTATAGGTACAAATAGGCTATATTTAATATACATATAATATATGCTATATACACATATTAATGTATATTAGTATACACTTATAGTTCATAGGTATATATCAAAAGTATATATATATATATACACATAAAATATGTATTGCAAATAGTATATGTATTACTAGTATAGACTGTATGGATATATGTAAATTTACTAGTATATACTATAGAGGAAACAAATGAGATAATTGGGGTGGGGGGAGGTTCCTAGAAGTTGGAAGGATGGGAAAGGCTTCCTATATAGGAAGTGATCTTTGAACTGGGTTCTGAAGTCAACCAAGGGCTCTAAAAAGCTGAGCCTGGGGAAAGGCGTGTATCCCGGGCAGGAGGGCACAACAGTCTGTGCAAAGGATAAGAGACAGAATGACGTGCATGAAGAGCAGCAAGAAGGGCAAGGATTAATAAGACTGGAAAGATAGGCTGAAACTAGGTTTTAAAGATCTTTAAATGTCAGACAGAGAAATGTGTATTTGATCTTGGAGGTAAAAAAAAAAAAGAGCCCCTGGAGTTAATTGAGCTGGGAATCCTGGGAGCCTTGATTTAGAATTCGAATGGACTTCTCAGGTCATTGTCCAGCCAACTCATTTTACAATTGAGAAAACTGAGACCCAGTAATTAAGTAACTTGCCCAAGCTCAAGTCCATAGTAAGTGGCAGAACTAGGATCTGAACCCAGGACCTCTGACTCCAAATTAAAAATTGTCCACTTTGATGGTGACATAGTCAGGACTGCGCTTTAGGAATATCACTTTGAAAGCTGTGTGAAGGCTGGCTGGGAGAGAACAGAGACTGGATGCAGAGAGACCACTGAGGAGGTGCTGCAACAGGTCGGGTGAGAAACAATGAGTGCCTGAAGGTGGTGACTGTGTGAGGGGAAAGGAGGGAAAGGACTTGAGAGGTGTTGAAATGAAATCAATTTGTTATTGTTGTTGTTCAGTCATTTTTTCAGTGATGTCTGACTCTTCCTGACCCTTTTGGGGTTTTCTTGGCAAAGATACTAAACCAGTTTACTATTTTCTTCTCCAGATCATTTTACAGATGAGGAAACTGAGGCAAGTAGGGTTAAGTGACTCGCCCAGGGTCACACAGCTAGCAAATGTTTAAGACCAGATTTGAATTCAAGTAGATGAGTCTTCCTGACTCCAGGTCCATCACTCCATCCACACACCGCCTAGCTGTCCCATAAAATCAATAAGACTTGGCAGTTAATTGAGTGTATGGGGTAAGGGAAAGTGAAGAGCTGAGGATGACTCTGACATAGACTTTGGTCACTGAGAGAACAATGGTACATCGGACTGAATTATAAGGTAAGAAATGTAGAACAGAAAGAAGTTAGAGTCCATCAGATCTGACTCCCTCATTTTCCAGATGAGGAGACTGAGTCACAGAAAGGTGAAGTCATTTGGCCAGGGTCACACAGCTAGTATATGTCTGAGGTGGGATTTGAACCAAGGATTTCCTGACTCCTTACCCAGCAATCTGCTAGTTTTCTGTGTGCGGTTGGGTGGGATTTATCCTTCATTCTCAAAGAGGACCATGACATTAGGCAGAGGATGCCATGACTTGCAAATGAACTGGATTTAAGGAAGGGAGGGCTGTGCAAAGTCACCAGCCTCACTTTCTCCTCCAGAGTCTTCTGTGTTCAGTGGCAAGATATAGATGAGGACGACCGGAGATGGCCCAACAAGCAGAGAGACTTTGCCCTTTTAAAGCTAAGGTTTAGTTCTCACTTTGACTGAAGCAATACCAATTCAGTGATTAGAACTGTTTAAGAAGACAGTGGAGGGATAGCCCCATTAATTAAAAAATAATCAAACTGGGAGGGAAAGACCCTCAGAATTTTTGGCCAAAAGAGAAACAATTACTATTAGTTTGCTAGTTCGGAAGAGAAGTGAATTTTAGGGGAGTGATAATGAGGTCTGTTTTGGAGTTGTTGCATTTTAAGGTACCTAGAGGACATTGTTGCATTTTAATGTACCTAGAGGACATCCACTGTAAAATATCCAATGGGCAATTGGTAATCTAGGACTGAAAGAGCCACTAGATGGTGCAGTGCATAGAGTGCCGGGTGAAGAGTCAGGAAGACTCATCATTATAAGTTCAAATCTGACTTCAGACACTTACTAGTCATGTAACCCTGGACAAGTCACTTAACCCTGTTGGCTTCCGTTTCCTCATCTGTAAAATAAGCTGGAGAAGGAAATGGCAAAACACTCCAGTATCTTTGCCAAAAAAACGCCAAATGAGGTCACAAAGAGTTGGACATGACTGAACCACAACAATCAAAGATGGAAAGTTGGAAGAAAGGTTAGAATGGCATAGACAGATTTGGAAGAGAATCACTGAATCCAGGTTAGTTAATAAGGCAACCAAGAAAAACAGTGTAGATTGAGAAGAGAACATAAAATGAAATATTCCAAGAGTGGTCATCTGGTCATCACACACACACACACACACACACACACAAAGGTGATCAACAAGAAGATGACATCTGTTAAGTGTGATAGAAGTAGCTTTAGAAAAAGTGAATGTTGTAATTTAAAGGAAAAAGATAACTGTGGGCCACAATGATAAGGGAAAACTTCAGGAAGGAGCTAAGACTTGACTTGGGCCTTGCAGGATTGATAGGATGTTGATGGAGAAGAGGAGCAGTCATCAGGTCTTTGATCCATCATTGATCAAAGCATCATCATTTTGAGACACCAAGAATAAAAGAGGGTCTTGGGGATGACAGTCAGACCATTTGGATAACTCAAAAAAAATCAGGAATATACAGAAACTACCAGAAGACAGGATTAATCAGAAGCTCCTAGGATTGTGAATTTGCAGTTCAAAGGGACCTTGGAGGCCATCAGTTCCAATCCCCTCATTTTACAGATTAAGAAACCAAAGCACAGAGAGATTCAGTGATTTGCTCAGCATTATACAACTGATAAGGATTTGAACTTAGCTCTTCCTTACTCAAGGTCCAGCATTCTGTTTACCATGCCTCTCAGCTGTCTGGTAAATTCTAACCACCCTGCTCTCCTGGCTTTCCAATGACTTTTAAAATTTTGACATAACTCCTGACCTTGTTCACTCTACTTGGTTTTGTTTTGGTCTGATCCATTACTTTCCAGAATTTCTAAACACAGACTGACATCTTAGATGATTTCCTACCTGCCCTGTAGATCCAGAGTTTCATTTTTCCTTCTCCTGTTTCACCTAGACTTCCTGGTAGAGATGTTTGAGGTATTCTAATTGCTTTTCCTCATGCCTCAGCACCAACTATAGGTTCATTTATAACCCTAACACTGTAGTTAAGGGGGGGTAGGCAAGACAATTGGTCTTGCCTACCCCCCAAGGTCACACAACTAGTAAATGTGTCAAATGTCTGTGGTCGTATTTGAACTCAGGTCCTCCTGACTCCAGGGCCAGTCCTCTATTCACTGTGCCACCTACCTGCCCCAACACTGTAGTTTTCTGCTGGTCCCTGGATGGGCCCTAATTTACGTCCCTATCTCCAGACACCATACTGCAGAACAGAAATCTTGCTTCCTTCTTTTCCTTCCCTCCTCCTTTCCTTCCTTTTTTTATTTTTTCTTTCCTTCCATCTTTCCCTCCCTTCCCTTCTTTCCCTTTCTCTACCCTTCTTTCCTTTCTACCTTCCTTTTTTCTTTCTTGTGTGAATCAAGACAAATCAAGGTGGCAACCTAGATGGCAAGTTACCTTGGTAGACAGCTGGATTGAGTCAGTTAAATGGCAAAGAGGATAAAGAACCGGACTTGAAGTCAGGAAGACCTGAGTTGGAATACTTACTTGTGTGTTCAAATACTTACTTGTGTGATCCTGGGCAACTCACTTAATTCCTGTCTGCCTCAGTATCCTCATCTGTAAAATGGGAATAACAATAACACCTACGTCTCAGCATTATTGTGAGGATCAAGTGAAATCATGTATGTATAACACTTTACAGCCCTTAAACTCCTTTATAAATGTATTGACAATGACGACAACGACGACGACGATGACAATGATGATGATGATGAAGATGAAGATATGAAGGATGGTCCTGTCTGGGGTCTGGCCCTGGGTATATAGTGAGCTAGTTGAGTTTGTGCTCACTAACCAATTAAGACAACTGGACCCTATGGCAGGAATGCTTTACCCTAAAAACTGAGGGCAATTTTGGGGGGAGTAGAGGACAAGATTGACTAGTACATTTAGTGGAGAGATGCAGAACAGCTTCAGGAAAAATCTGGAGATGATCCCAAGTCAATATGAAACGTGTCCAGTCTTTAAGCATAACCTGGAGGACATTATCCCAACAGCTATCTCCACTCTGGGATTGGTAAGCAACTATAAGTAGAGTAGTAAAAGAAAATTGATTCAATTTAGCACCCTGATCAACCCTAGCAGCTACTAGCATCCAGCTATGATACTCACAACAACCTTGGGAGGTAGGTATCTTATTATCCCCATTTTACAGTTGAGGAAACTGAGGCAGATAGAAGTTGAATGACTTGCCCAAAGTCATAAAGCTGGTAAGTGTCTGAGGCAGGCTATAAACTCAGGTCTTACTGATCCTAGGCCCAGCATTCTACCCTATGTTCCACCTGGGGAAAACATGTGTCAAAATAATATCAACACCATAATCCCCAATAATATATAAGTATTATATGAAGAAAACCTTCCTATTTAGTTACCCAAACTGAACTGGACTACCTCAAGCCAGTAGTAAGTTCCCTACTGTCCAAGGTCTTCAGATAGAGGCTAGATAATTACTTTCAAGCATGTTGTGAAGGGGATTCTGTCACCAGTCCTTTGTGATCTCTCCGAAATCTTGAGATTCTGTGATTCCATACTGTGAAAACAGATCAAAGATCAGAGAAATATACAGCTGTGGAGGAAGAGGCTTTACATAGAACCTTAGAGCTCTCCCTATACCTCCATTTGTCAGATGAGAAACAAAGGCTCAGATAGGTTGAAATACTCACCCAAGGTCACATAGCTAATTAATTGGTGGCAGATCTTAGATTAGAATCCAGGTCCCCTTGGGACGGCTAGGTGGCGCAGTGAATAGAGTGTCAGCCCTGGAGTCAGAAGGACCTGAGTTCGGTTCCAGCCTCCGACATTAATCCACACAAACAAAAACCTAGCCGTGTAACCTTGGGCAAGTTACTTAACCCCAATTGCCCTCAAAAAAAAAAAAAAAGAAAGAAAGAAAGAAAGAAACCAGGTCCCCTGACTTCAAGCCCAGGACTCTCTCCACCACACCACACTAGGGTCAGAGTTACTTAGAACCAACCAGTATATGTCTTTCTTGCACACGGACCTTCCCCTGATTAATGATTGTCTGTAGTCCTTGTTCGCCTAACAACCTCATTTTCCATCTTGACATTTCACTTAATCAACATCGGAGCACTGATCGGCTGCCCAGCTGGGGCTTCTGATCTCAAAGATGTCTCCCGGAAAACATGACATGTTGAATTAATGTAAACTTTTTCAAAGAATCGTTTTGGCAAAAATGATCCAGCAGTCGTACTATTTATACCTGGGGCACAAACTAGAGAACAGTTTGGGAATCTGTTCTCTTTGTCCTCCACCAAACACCCCTCCCCAAGAACACAAACCACACTATTACTTGGCACCAGGCAACTCGCCTGTGCTGCCTAGATATTATCATACCTAAATTGGAGAAGGAGGTGTGAGTGGCATGCAGACATTGTAATGCTAGGGCAATCTGGTGAGTACAACCTCTCAGGTCAATGTGTGTTTCACAGGCTTAACTTGAAGAATAATAAGCTGGACTTTCTGGCTTTCCCTTTGCTTCCTTGTGACATCCATGGAGTGGAAAGAACACTAGGTTTGGAGCCCCCAAACCTGGAATTGAGTTCCAGCTCTGTCCTTTGCCAACTGCCACTTAACTAGGGGTGTGACCTTGGTTAGGTAACATAACATCTCTGAGTCTTTGGGTCCTTCATCTATACAATGAGGAGATCATAATATGACACGTAGTGATAGTTGAAAGATGAGAATAATAGCTGATATATTGATTGAGAGAATCAGAATCAGAAAAGATTTCAACTATGTATGTTGTGTGTATATACACATACATATACACACACATACACATATATGTTGTCGTCAAGTCACTTCAGTCTTGTCCAACTCTTCATGAGTGGTTTACAATTTCCTTCTCCAGCTCATTTTACAGAAGAGGAAACTGAGGTAAACAGAGTTAAGTGACTTGCCCAGGGTCACACAGCTAGTAAGTGTCTGAGGCCAGATTTAAGCTCAAATCTTCCTGAATCCAGACCTGGCACTCTATCCACTGTACCACCTAGCTGCCCCATACAGACATATATGAATATATACTCACAAATACATACATACATATGTATATATATAGTATGCATATACACACACAGGGTGTCCCAAAATCTTAGTGCAGTTTTGAGTTTCGTCAGCTTAAAACTGCACTAAGCCTTTTAGGATACCCCATACATATGTCTGGACCTGTAAGTTCATCTAAATAAGGGACTTCTTAACCCCTACCTTAACCATAATTCTGAATATTGATTGATATTCAATGCCATGAGATTTGCACTGAGAATTTCTTGACATAAGGAACCCCCCCCCGAAGGAAACTCCCTCTACCAATGCAGAGTGCCCCCTTCTCTGAAGCTTCTACTCTTTGAGAGTTACCTGCAATATTGAGACATTAAGTGGCTTGCCATTGGTTGGACCTGGAGGAAGTATCAGGGGCAGGACTTTCACCCACTCCTTCTCCACTCAGAGACTCATCATCTTCTGTCTATCAAGCCACGCTTTTGTGAAAGAGACTGAAGTACCATGTAATGGTCTAGTAATTACTCTGTATTATCTAATCTAATGCTCACAGTAATCTTGTAAGGGGAATGGGCAGATATCATCATCTTTGAAATGAGAAAACATTGAGGAGCAGAGAACCTGCCCAGGTAGTAGTAATCATAGAGCTATAATGAAGGGAACTGCAAGTGAACTAAACAAGTGATAAGATGGGCAGATGGAAGGAGAGATGGGCAGAGGATGGAGGTGATCACTATTTTGAAGTCTTGAGAAGTCATCATATGGGGAAAAGTATTTCTTGTGTGGGTGGGTCTCATAGGACAAAAGTAAAATTTAGGGAAGCTGAAGTAAGTCAGATTTTGGTTTCAGAAGGTCCTAGATTCAGAATTGGAAGGAACCAAAGAGACCTTCATTCTCTCTTGTGCTGTCAGCCTAAATTAAATTCAGAATAATTGTCCCATGATATAGAATTCCTAGCAATTTAATGGGGGAAATACCTTATTGAAACTTCAAGAAGCTCCACATCTCTTTCCAAAGGCAGCCAACAACTTTAAAAGGAAGATATCAAGAATCTTAAGTGTTTTGTTTTGTTTTATCCATAAGCATCAATGGTCACACACAGTAGCCAATGAATGAATCAAAAGTCTCAGGTCTGATTAATTCTTGTCTTTCCTACCTACTACCTCTATGACCTTTGGTAAAGCTCTTTGGACCTCAGTTTCCTCACCTACAAAATAAGGGGATTTAACCAGATCATTTGAAAGGTCCTTTCTTGATCAGGAGAAAAAGGAAAAATAAGAAAGAGAAGGAAAGGAATGAAAAGGAAGGGAAAGGAAGGGAAGAGAAGAAAAGGCAAAGGAAGGGAAGAAAAGTCAAAGGAAGGGAATGGAAGGCAAAGAAATGGAAGAGAAGGAAAAGGAAGGGAAGGGAAAGGAAAAGAAGGAAAAGGAAGGGAAAGGAAGGGAAGAAAAAGGAAGGGGGAAGCATTTGTATAGTGTCTACTATGCTTTTTAAAATATCTCTTTTGATCCTCATAACAACCCTTCAAGGTAGGTGCTATTAGGATCCCCATTTTACAGTTAAAGAAGCTAAATGATTTTCCCTGGTCCACACAGTTAGTAAGTGTCTGAGGTTGAATTTGAACTCAAATCTTCCTGACTTCAGTTAAGTGCTCTGTTCACTGAACCACCTAACAATCTTCAGGTACAAAAAAATATGAGGAAAAATGTTTGTTTCAGGATGAGCAGAGTCTGGTTCATAGCATCTATGTGACAAACAAGCATCACATCAAGCTCTGCCAGGATCAGCCAGCTAATCTCTCCCACCCACCTTTAAGAACTGCTCAGTCATACAATATTACTTCTGCTCCTCCTACCCCAATAGAACACACCACACATTCACATGTCCTTGGTCCTATTTTTTTTATTCAAGGTTGCCCATAAGGATATGTGTTCCATACCCAAACACATTCTAATAAAGATGAGAGGGTTGTCTTGCCCAGACCCTCTCCTCTTACCTCCCCTTCCAGTACAATTCCACTCAATATCCCAGACCTGTGTATTTTTGGCACCACAACAATCAACAGAAACAGTGTGGTTTCTGTCATTCAATCCTGTTATTTTATAGCTTCTTCTAGGGGACTGTCTCAGGCCCTCTTTTCTTGATCTCCATATTAGATTTTCTGGGGCTTTAATTGGTGGGTAGTCAAGATGCTTTTTCTGTTCCCCACTTCTGGGTCTTCTCTTTGAAATCTTTCAACCTTTAAACTGGTAATAACTTTGCTTGTGGGATGGTCTCTTAGTATATAGACTAAGTCTTCCTGGACTTAGAAAAACTTCCTATCTAATAATGGGTTCCTTCGAGAAATACGTCAGCAATATTGTCAATCAAACATAAGCTTTATAGGCAATGTTTCTCACTGACACTTATCTCAGGGAAAGGAGAGGGAATGTTCCCAAAAGGATTGTGGTTGCATTCCAGTGAGGAACTGGTAAATGTTTAACAGTCAGTTCTCTGGTGACCGCAGACATACTTTTATGTTTAATCTGCATTATTTATATTTTCTCCATCACTTTCTTAAGTTTAGACAATCAACTGGAGAGCAATAAATTGATCCCTGATTTGTAGCATTTGCCAATTTCCAGTATAAATACTTACACTGAAAATTTAACAATCAGCTCTTGAAAGGTAATTCAAATTGGTTCTAACACACCTATGCTAGATACAATAAAATTGTCTTAAATTGCACAGTAGACTAAAATGTTTTCATAAGTAATTATATGATTTCTAAAGGCAGTTTCTTGAACAGTTTATGTAAGTAATTATCCGTGTATGTAAATGAGGGCGATAACTTGGACTTATAGGCGAATGAATCAAATCTTCCACGATTCAGGGCCAATCAAATAGTTTTAGAATTTTGTCCCAATACAGAGCTGAGAAATTCAAGCAAGGAGAAGACCACTTTGATAGGAAGGATGGGGTGGGGTGGGGGGAGGAAGACAGTAAAGGGAATACGTGATCTCTAAAATCCTTGCCAGTTCTAAATCCTAAAATCTAATTATCTTATAAGAAGATTTCACAGGTGAGGTAGTGCATGAATTTAGCTAGAAGGGAGGAAAGGATGAATAAATGAAGATGGCAATGTGGTCTAATCTGGAAACTGATCCTACTAGCACTGCTTATCACTCTGGGTGCCTCTACAGCAGGACAAGAGTGAGGATGGAAAGCCCACTCCAATACACCCACTCTATTGGGAACACAAATAAAAGATCGCACCCAGATGAGGTGTTGGGGGCGCTATATCATCTTTCTACACAAAGTACTTGCTGTTTAGTCAATTAGTTGGGTCCTTTTCTTTGGAGGGGTTTGCCATTTTCTTCTCCAGTTCATTCTACAGATGAGAAAACTGAGGCAGAGTTAAGTGACTTGCCCAAGGTCACATAGCTAGTACATGTCTGAGACCAGATTTGAACTTAGGTCTTCCAGACAGCAGAGCTGGCACACTATACACTGTACACTTGAACACAAAGTACAGCCCATTATATGTTATCACAGATAGTTAGGTCTCAGGTTAAGTCCTGCTTAAGCCATATTTAGAGTTCACAACCACCCCCACCCCCTGCCAATCACTGTGTCTTCCAGAGAATCTGCTTTTGTTGCTAGAGGATCCTAATTTTTTAATTGTTTACTTTGTAACTTTAATTGAAAAATAAAACCTCCAAATGCTTAGCAATTAAAACTTCACTCCCTGGTCTTATAGGATTAGAATTTGGAGGTTAAATTTCTTCTTGTCCTTTGTGTTCGGAAAAGTGACTATATGTGGTGAAAGAGGAGTTGATAAGGTCCCCCATTTCTCCTGCCCCTTCCTTTCCCAACATGGCACACTTTGACAACCTGAGTGGGCAGCCCTCCAGTTGCCCTTTCTCCTTGTTTTTGAGCATTTCTCCTAGCCAAAATGGTAAGATTCTAGATATAGGGACTTCAGAGATCATTACTACCTTTGTAACTTGAGTCATTACTTAACCCCATAGATGAGAAAACCAAAAACAGAGAGATTAAGTGCCCCAAGTCACACAATTGTGGCAGAATCAAGATTTCAGTTTATGCCCCATGACTCAAGTTAAACAGGAAAGTTCAGCATTCTTTCCGCTGCGATATACTGGACAACCCCAGGCATAGGCAAAGTAAGAGGCTGCCTACAGGATGTGAATTGAGAGCCCCTAAAAGATCTCTCTCTGCAGCCAATGCTCAATGTCTGAAATTTCTACCAAGGAGATGACATTTTTAATGAGTTTATATATTCTGGGAAATGGAAGGGGTGGCCCTTTAGCAAAAAAAAAAAAGTAGTTTATCTGGCCATTACTTTTCATTGTCTCCTGGCTCAGAGCCAAGAGGGTAAATGGAGAAGAGAGACAGCATAAACATTTGGTACCCAGAAAGAGAATCTGTAACGAGGATGGATCAGCAGAAGAGTGTGTAATTCAAGGGGAGTTTGAAGGGAATTGAAGAGTAGACTGAACATCAGAGATAAATTTTCGTAGTTTTCTCTTACTTCTGCTCCCAACCCCAAAGCTGAGGATGGGTTGTAAGGTCCTTTGTAAAATGGTTTTACAGATGTGCTTATGGGTGGATAGTCAAGCTTACTAGTAAGAAAAGTGTGTGTAGACACTCCAGGGGCTTCAGTCACATTCAGGTGACTGAAAGAGAGGGGAGGAACATCTCCTCAAAGTCAGGGGTGATTTAGTCTTTGTCTGCACATTTCCATCATGGGGTCTGGCACATAGTGGGGATTTTATTTACGATTATTAAATTGATTTGATTTAGACTATATAAATGCCCCCAAGGTCTCTTCCAGCCCTGGGATTCTGAAATTTTAACAGCCTGAGTGCTGAACACATTAACCAACCAATCAATCAAGAATCATTTATGAAACACCTATTATGTACCAGGCATTATGTTAGATACAAAGATGAAACATTTCCTACCTTCCAACATCTTCACTACAATCTTGTTCAATGGATTACTTTCAACTTGACCTTGTCTCCAGGCACCTTGGGGTGAGATAGGAAAATGTCTGTGGTTTTATTATTAAAATGGGAAAAAGTAAACCTTAAATATGCATGTAATAGGGGAAGGAACTGTGGGCAGTTCCATGAGCAGGGGAAACAGAGGCAGAGAAGGTATATTCTTAGAACTAGCAGAGGTTTGTATCAGTCCACTTTATTTATAGCCCACACTGGGCCCCACCCCCACCCCTTCAGCAGGAGCATAAGGGAGGTTATTGATGAGAGTTACCCACTTGCCCTCTATTGGCTAGGCAGCCCTGAATGATGGTTCTAACAAGCTCAGTTCTGTCAGAGCAGTCACTCTGCAGAGAGCTGATGATAAAAGATTGAATGTTTAAAATACAGCCCTGGGGAGACTATCTGACCCAAAAACTCTGACAGAAAGATGAAGATGCCCCCTCCAGAGTGGGATAGGCACTTTTTAAGTGACCCATATCTCTTTATTGGAATTACATTCTGTCTTCCCTTTCCCTCCCTTCCCTCTCCTACCTAATAAAATGATCCTTTTTCTAACTTTGCTGGCTTCCCTGGCTTCAGGTAGTTTGGGTCTCTTAAGCCTTGGCATAGGCTATCACCAGTGCCCAGAATGGACACTGGCCTCACCTCCATCTGTGAACATCCATAGATTCCTTCAAAGTTCATGTGCCATCTCCTCCAAGAAGCTTTTACTGAACTCAACAGCTGCTAGTGTCTCCCCACCCCCAAAAAATTAACTTGTATTTACCTTGTATCCTTCAAAAAAAAAACAAAACAAAACAACGTAAGGTCCTAGAAGGCAAGAACCAGCTTTTTATATTTTTGTCCTCAATGCAAAGCACTTTGTCAGATTTGCAGAAGGTGCTTCTTAATTATTGATTGAAAGAAGTCAGTTGTCAGCACATCTATTCACATTATCTGCTGCCTTTGGGCAGAAGCTTGGTACATGACCCTGTCGACCCAAGGACCCTTCCCTACCACCTCCCTATGAAATCAAACGAAGCCATGACCACAGAGATGCTTCTCTAGCCCACTTCATCCTCAAATCCCTACAATTTTTCTTGTGTACATCAGTACATACCTGGGAGGAGTGGCTTCTGAGATTCCACTATCTCCAAAAAACTTTCCCAGATGCTCTGAGATGTAGTAGACTTCCCCTACTCACTCCTCAATTACAAATTTGATTTTTTAACTCATCTCAGTCTTACTATCTTATAATTTGCACATCCTTCTCTCCTTGTATATGTTTATTTGTGAATCTACTCCTTCCACTGACTCACATTATACTTGCACCATCATGTGATGTTTTGGGGAGAAAAAATCAGCTTCTAGTGACGAGCTGCTCTGAATTTAACTAGTCTAGTCCTCAAACAACTATAGAGTTTCATGCCAAATTGGAAAGTCTGTAGCTGTAGAGTGCTTCCCTGGGCCCATAATCAAAGCTTCCTCAACTTCCTAGGACTTATCAGAACTTATGTTCCATGGGCATCATCCTCAAGAACTTGGTGTTACCTTCATGCTACACTGAGGCATTATAGGAGGCTTTTATTGATTATATTGATACATACACATAAATATATATACCCATACATAAATATATGTTTATATGTGTATATATGCACACACACATTGACTCAGTTGACTTCCATGAATTGAGAGACCATACATAACCACTGACCCATGTAATTACTTTCCTGTAAGTATAACTTTTTTTCTGAAAACAAACTATACACACATCACATACATCCTTGGTCAGAATATTAGAAGCAAACAGTGTTTTCACAAATGATATTTCACAGTAGATCACATCTTTACTATTACACAATTGACTGAAAGCCCCACTATGCTTAGTGTTTGTTGAATATAAAAAAGCTTTTGATTCTGTGGAGCAAAATATTACATAGGAAGCATTCCCCAATGAGGTCTCTCTTATGCAAGTGTAAAAATTAAACAAGATTCCTGGAAAGATATAACTGAGAATCTTGTTGGTGACACTTAATGGCGAGTCGTTCAAAAAATAGGGAGATATACTCACTAAAGGAATTCATCACTATGATGGAGATGAAAACTATTTGCTCTAACTATCCATACAGGTAAAAATAAGTGGATGAAGAATTGCCTGTGATCAAAAAAAGAAGATGGCCACAGCAAGGAATAGACAGTTCCTAAGCTGCACTAGTGTTCTTGCAATGTCAGGAGAACTCAAGAGAGACCTCAAGTGGACCTGCTTTGGCACACTTAGGGGAGAACTAGGCAAGAATCATCAAGGACAGGCAGGCAAAGATGGGTTTCAATCTTCATTGCTGGAAGCAACACTCACAGAGATGGAATCACAAAGGCATTTGAGTATATGCTAACATTGAAACAATTAATTGTATTGGACCCAGAACACTACAAGCCTTCTTTTAAGTGAAATTCACATCAAAGAGGAGGGGGAAAAACCGGTCCAATCATCAGCATTGGAAAATAAAAGTGACCAAAAACACATGTTGTCCAGATTCTAACATTGGATACATAGTTAAATAGGGATCCCACCAAGTTAGTTCTCAATATGTCTATCTTGAACAGGCACTAAAGAAGAATAATGATCTGCATCTAGAATTGAGTAGGAGGCAAGGACTAAGATGAATCCAATTTGGAGAACTGCACAATGCCTTTAATGATCCCAAAATACTCAACATCTATTACTTTACCTCTAGCACTCTCCCCATGAGGCTTCATGGATACAGATTTAAAAACTCTGATCACAGGAGAAGCAATTGTAGAAGTAAGTAGGTTTCAGCACATCACCAATGATGATATGTAAGAGAAGGGATATATAAAACATCAACAAAGATTTGAGTGGTGGGAAAAGGAGGTAGACTGGCAATGTAAGACCAGGAGACAAAAATAAACAGCTTGAGTGATACATTGGTTCCATTGACCTATTAAATGAACTAGAAGGAAAAAAAAGACCTGCAGTGATTTGGGTGTGTCCTGTATGGAAACATATGGACAAAAATCACACAGGATTCCAAGGCATCTGCCATCTCATACCAATGAAAGCCCAGCTCTAAGTGTTTTAATAGACATAAAAACATATGAAGCTGTTGATGCACAAAGATGATACTACTTTCCCGTTATCTAGAAAGAATAGACTGAGTTTTGTGTCCAACAACGAGGTTATAGCAGAGAGCCGTTTATACTCGCTATCTATCCCCTGGTATCCCTTACAGACATCTGCACAAATTGTGACATGCTTGATTAGGATCAAAGATATATCAGGGGTTCCTAGTCTTTGGCCAGGAATGAAACCATTAGCCCTAAATTCATCCTGGTTAACAATAAAGCCAAGTGGCCTAGTATGAGAGATCCAATTTCCATCTTTATGTCATGTGCCTCACACAGTAATAATGCTTGTTAATAAAAACAACACCCAGGACACCTGCTTCTTCTCAGAACCAGGGAATTTAGTCCTGTCAGGACTATTCTATTCTATTAACTTCCAATTTTCCCAATTTCTTAGTCCCTTCTCAAGGCCAACTACCCTTTTAGACCCTTGACCTTGTTGATTCCCTGGATTCAGAGATGTACTGCACCCAGGTCCTTAATTTGTTTTCTTCCTTCTTCTACCTCTGCCACCATGATTGGATACTCGGTTCAGACACCTATTCCCTCTCATCCTTCCAAGTCACTGCCACCATACATGTTGAAACATAAAAAATTGCTTTTTAATGGTTTATTCATAAGAAGTATATGTATTTAGAGAAAAATATATATCTTGGCAAGTAATTAGAAATGCACATTTAAGCTTTCTTACCTAGTCTTTAATTAGCATTCTTCAGGCTACCTTGGCCCTCATGATCCTCTCTAGATTGGGATCCCCCTCCATAACATTTGGCTACCAAGCAAGCCCTTATAACAAAGAGTTCCTTCTGCCTTGGAACATCGCCATAAATATTGCTTCTGGGGGTGGCTAGGTGGCGCAGTGAGTAGAGCGTCGGCCCTGGAGTCAGAAGGACTTGAGTTCAGATCCGGCCTCAGACACTTGAAGCACACACAAACACAAACCTAGCCGTGTGACCTTGGGCAAGTTACTTAACCCCAATTGCCCTCCAAAAAGCAAAAAAGAAAAAAAATATTGCTTCTTCCCAGTAAAATGTGGGCTTCTTGAGGGCAAGAATTACTTGACTTCTTTATCTTTGTATCCTTGGTGCCTAGCACAGTAGGTGACATAAAAATGATTGTTGTATTCAATTGAATTGAACATAGATGGGGGGGGGGGGCATTTAAATGCTTGTTATGCACTGGAAACTGAAAAAAAAAGATACAAATACAAAAATCAAGACAGTCTCTACCCTCTACCCCTATTCTAATAGGGGAAGACAACAAATATCAAGGAGGAGGTGGGGGGGGAGGGCATTTTGGTCTGAGAAATTACAGAAAGGGTAAATGGAGTCATAAGACAAATGTCTGACACATTTATTCCAGGAATGGTAGTGACTTCCATTTTCAAAACAAGAGGTGGGAAGGAGGAGGGAGGGAAAAGGTGGAGAAAGGATCCATGTGCCTATAGCAAGAAGATGATCTGAGTACATTGTGATGGGTATGAACGTAGCTAGATATGGTGAATTCTTACCAATCAGGAGCAGAGGACCCTAGGATGGGTGCTAGAATGCCAAGGGTAGAATAGCATAGCAGGAAGATGAACAGGATCTCAGTTTCCCCATTTGTAAATTCAGGTGTTTCCCTAGATAAGGTCCGAAGATCCTAAGGTCCCTCTCATCTCTGAATCCAATGATTTTGTGCTTTTACCTCCAACCTTCCTCATAAATGCTGATTTGGAGTTAATTTTTCCATCAAATGATCTCAAACTCATTCTCAGTCAGTCAGACCCTTCTGACTGCATGGGCCAGAAGAGAGAGGAAACATTAGGCATTCCACTCAGTCTCACATAATCACTAGTTTTCCATCTTCTTCCTCAACCAAAGACAAGAAAAATTTTAAAACACCTTAAAAATGTAATACTACTCTGAAATTACAGAAAGACAAGCATTCTCCACTGCTTGAGTGTTAACACACAACTTGCATCCTTGCTCAATGATGGTTCAATTACCAATAGATCCTGAATATCTTTTGTTAGTGTTTTCTGTCTGAAACTATGGGCTCCCAGAGGGCAGGGGCTGTGTCTCCATCACTCACTCTTTACAGTGCTAAGTCCTGTCAGATGCATACAGAGGCTGAGGATGATTCAGCAGGGACCTGGAACTACAAAGATGTTTGTCAGATAAAATGAGCCCAAGGATGATATACAAAGATGCTGCCTCTAACCCACTGTCATTTCGGGATTATTTCTCCAGCACTGGGGATAGGTTAGCACTGAGTCATTAGGTCCAATTCAATTCAACTGGTTTTATTTAAAAGCCTACTATGTGTACCACAGACAAAACAAAACAAAACAAAGCCCCTGCCCTCAAGGGCCACACTTAAAACTGGAGGGATACAACACTTATATAGACAAGTAAATGTAGGATAATTTAAGAAGGAAAAGAAGTCAGACCTCTAGACCAGTGTTTGAATCCTGTTTCAGATACTGTGTGACCATTGGGCAAGTCATCTGACTTCTCTGATCTTCAGTTCTTTTGTTCTTATAAGATGAAAATAACAATAGCATTTACCTTGAGGGATTTTTGTGAGGATCAAAGTCTGGAAGACCCGAGTTCAAATTTTGCATTAGTCACTTACTAGCCATGGGACCTTGGGCAAATCACTTAACCTCTGTCTGCCTCAGTTTTCCTCATCTGTAAAAATGGAGATAATAATAGCACCTACCTCCTAAGGTTGTTTTGAGGATAAAATGAGATATTTATAAAATTCTCTGTAAACCTTAATGTGTTATAAAAATGCTAGTTATTAGGATGGAGCAGGGGGCACCCTGCCAAAGAGCAGAAATTGCGCTAAATTGAGCATAAATTGAGCAGGAATAGTCCTAAAGAGTGAAACAACTTCAACTCTCTCGGCTCTCAGTCTGTCGAATATGTCAGGACCCTCTAAGCTTTCCCTAAGACTTCCCAATGAGAGGGAAGAAAAGGGATCCCTTTTTCCTTCTCCTCCCTGAAGTCTCAATGCTGAGTTGTGCTGTTGTTGTTTTAAACCACCCAAACGGAAAATTCTGGGATACAGTCTATTTGGTCATTTTTGGAATCTGCTGTCTACCCGGCAGAGACCTGGAAGCCAAAGGTTTACAGATACTTTCTTAAATGCCCAGATTAACTGTCTGTTTACTCTTGTTCTTTTGCACTCCCCACCACTCTCCTTTGCACTCACTATCACTCTACCCTAAATGGTAATAGTAGCCAACAGCTGACTGTCCAGTAATGTGTTAGCTGAGAGCCATGTAAAGTCGGTCCTCCTTTCCTCAAGGACATCTTGGTACATCTGTGATTTCATCCATGTGGGTACTCCTTTTAACACTACAGATCACAGCCTAACCGTTTTATTTTGGGTAGGTCTTGTCCATAAATCCTACGACAGATATTTACATTATAGTGGGAGACTCTTTGAAGACCAAGAAACCTTTGTGACTTCCTTCTCCCCACAAAAAAAATATTGAATCTCTAATGGTAGATTTTCAGACACTAAAACAAGGGAAGTGGGAGGTCTACTAACTTGCCCTGAATATATTTATTTCTTCATTTGGACATTTGAAAAACACTCATGAAGCATCCTAGACCAATAGGATCAGATATCTGGAACTGGAAAGAACATGGGCATCCATGCAGTCTAATCCCTTCATTTTTGAGATGAAGAAACTAAGAACCAGAGAAATTTAGTGACTTGCCCAAAATTACACAGGTAGTAAGTGAAAAATTTGAACCTGGATCCAAGTCCAGCACTCTTTCCACTGGTCCTGGGTGCAGATTGTGTTTGGGTACTGCAGATGAAAAGCTTAAAAATGCCTCAGTTTCCATACCTAGGGAGTTTACAATCCAATAAGGGAAGAGGTCTGTGTACCAGTAATGGCAACACAATGGAGAATGTGACATGTGTGAAGAATAAGTCCAGTCCAAGTGCTAAGGAGGGGAAGGAAGGAAACTAGCATTTCTTAATTGCTTACTATGTGCTATGCACTATGCATAATGTCTACAAATGTCTCATTTGAGCCTCAGAACAGCCCTGTGCATGAGATTTGGAATCAGAGGAGTTAGGTACAAACCTCAGGTCCTGGCAAGTAACAATCTCTCTGGATCTCGATTTCCTGAGGGGTCAGACCTCTTTCCATTGTACCAGAGCAACTAGGGGGTGCAGTGGATGGAATGCCAGGCCCAGAGTCAGGAAGACCTAAGCTCAAATCCACTTATTAGATGTGTGACCATGGGCAAATCACCTATCTCTGCCTCTCTTTCCTCAGCTATAAAATGAGCTGAAGAAGTAAATGGCAAACCATTATAGTATCTTTGCCAAGAAAACCCAAAATGCACATCATGAAGAGTCAGATGCCACTGAAATAACTGAACAACCACGACCACTGTACCAGGTTCTCCCTGGATTCTTAATTTCAACTCTACCAAAGAAACTTGTTTGCTGATGAACTTTTCTCACAGAGTAGGTTTGACCCCTTAGTAAATTTTAGCCTAGGTGCTGGTGGTTATCCCTATAGTAATAATAAGAGATAAATGCTTGTTCTCTTGATGAATCCATCAAGATTGGATGCATACCTAAAGAATATTCTCTAAGGAGAGATATGGAGAGAGAGAGAGAGAGAGAGAGAGAGAGAGAGAGAGAGAGAGAGAGAGAGATGTAAGGGTATAGATCACTTTTTCTGGATCACAGAGCTATTCTTCTTTGAAAATTGACTGTTCGTATTCTTCCCCCCACCCCCACCCCGAATTTATCAACAGGGAATGATTGCCATCGTTCTATCCACTTACTATGCTACCTTATTAACTCATCTTGCTTAACTATATATAATATATATATATATATATAGTGTGTGTGTGTGTGTGTGTATATATATATATATATATTATTTATACATATTCCCCCCCAAGGGAGGGCCTTATTCAGAGTGTAAGGGTTATCCAAGATGAACAAGTCATAGTAGAGAGTCCTGACAAAATGATCTGGAGAAGGAAATGGCAAACCTCTACAATATCTTTGCCAAGAAAACTTCATGTATAGTTATTGGAATATAGTACAGTGCTATGGTCCACAGGGTCACAAGGAGTTGTATACAACTGAACAACAACAACAAATTGGTGTGTATGGGTGTAATGTATATATGAGTGCATATGTATGAAAATATTTCTTTCTCTTTCTGTATATATACACATGTCTTTAAAATATAATAGTGCAGAGAGAGTATTCTAATTTACTGCATGGTATATCACCTTGCCTTTATTTTTTATATATACATACACACACAATGTATGTGTGTATATTTATGTGTATACACATATATGTATGTGTATGTGCATATATTGTACATAGAGATGTAGATGCCAATCACTTATTAATTCTTCACCTGAATTTTTGGTTAATCTTCTTCCTTCCTCCTCTTCTTGCTCCTTTCCCCTTCTTTCACCTACACTCCCGATCCTTCCCTTTCAGCTAAGTTTCTATAGCAGAACATAAAAAGGAAATCATTATAGCCCAGAACCTCAGTTTCTCTACATCACTTACAACATTTGTTCATTTATTTAATGTTTTGACAAGGCTTATAGTATCATGTGTATCAGGAAGCCCTGGTGAAGGGCTGCCTAGATCAATACAAACCAGCAACTTCTCTGTGACCTCAAGTCTGCCTGGAGCACTGAGTTTGTGTGCCTTGTTCAGGCTCACAAGTCAGTTCGTGTAAAAGTTTCCATCACTTACGCATCAACACACATGTATGGAGTGGCTGCTAGGAGGACTAAGGAGGTGATTGTCCTGGTGTACCCTGGCCCAGAGATCAGACCACATCTGGAGTACTGACTGTGTGCAGTTCTGGACCCCATAGTTTAGGAAGGACATTGATTAAGCTACCAAGCATCCAGAGGAAGGGGAATGGGAGGGCAAACAGTATTGAACCTAAGCCAATTGAGGTTCAGTGAAAAGAATTGGGACTATTTAGATTGGAGAAGAGAAGGCTAGAGTAGGGCACATATGGCTGTGTTCAAGTGTTTGAAGAGCTATCAAGTAGAATGGAGATTTGACTTGTTCTTTTTGTTATCAGAGAGCAGAACCCTGTGCGAAAAGTAGGAGTTATAAAAAAGCAAATCTAGGATTGATAAGAGGAAAACTTTCTGAGAATTATGCCTCTCAAAAATAGAATGGGCTATTTGAGGAGATAGTGGGTCCCTCTCACTGGAGGACTCCAAGCAAAGACTAGATGACCACTTGTGGGGTATGTTTGTCATGGGGATTCTTTTTCAGTTATGAACTGGACTAGATGGTGTTGAGGTCCCTTCTAGCTCTAAAATTCTTCCAAAATATAAATAAATCCTAGCTAAAAATATGAATAAATCATAACCCCTTCCTTCAAGGTGCTTACAATCTAGGAGGGGAAGGAAAGAGAGACACATATAACTCTAAGGCAAATAAAAACATGATAAATACATAGAAACGAGGCGACCTGGAGTAGTGGGTAGAAAGTCAGCCTTGGAGACAGGAAGACCAGGGTTCAAGATGCTGGAGTAAGGTTCTGAGTAACCTACTTGACCCAGTCCATCAGTAACAAGCTCATTTATCCATCAATCATGTCACATTTGGAAATAAATTTGGAGAGGCAAATACCAGGTAGAAACTCAGATAAGTGTGAGCACACATACCCAGGGGCAGAAGAGTGGACTACACTCCCAGAGGTTGAGGAAAAAGAAAGTTTGTAACTGGTGTTCTTATCTTCTCAGTAAAAACCCTTTGTAAAAAGGTAATTGATGTTGATCGGTTGAATAGAACTGGAGCATTAATTAATGGTGGGAAAGACACCAAGATAATAGCCTGGGGTGGGGGGAAATTTCACTGCCCCTTGGGATTATTTTAGAACCTTGGAGATACATCTAGTTTCTGCTAAATTGAAGCCAAGAGTCTTACTACACTAATACACCTGAAATACCCCACAAATCTGTAGGTAATGCCAACCTATAGTGGGTGGTGCCTATACATTAAAGTACCAACTCAAAAATTAGTGTTATCCATTCTGAATCACACACTGACTTAGAACCCTTGGGATTTCACCAACCCTGGTGAATGAGCATAAAATGCCTTCTAATTCCTACTATGTTTAGACTATATTAGAGTGATGTGTAATACCAGAAGGGCTAGTTTGGGGTCCTACTAAATAATCTGAATGACCACATTAACATAATGGATATTTCAGAATAATTTTTATTGAACCAAATAGAAAGCTCTAAATTATGTGTAAAAACAAAGTATGGTAAATTTGCATCCTGCCATTTGGTCTAAATTTGGTAGGATGCTGAATTAGAGTTACATGTCAAAAGAATGTTATCTGGTGCCTGATGTAAGACTAATTTTATTATTAAATTATCAACACTGATTTACTGAGAAATACGGCACTGCCTGGAGTTATTTTTAACCTCCTGCCTAAGCGCACTCAGCAAACAAATCATCTTTTGAAGGACACTGTATTTGCAAAAGTGAATTAGGTGAATAAATATCCATCTATTCACGAAGTTTCTTTATTGAAAAATAAATAAATAACGAAATACGAATGCCTTCATTGTTCCCCTGGCAGGTTTCCATGAGAACGAGGTGGCTTCAAAAGCAGAGAGATGAGCCATCGGAAGTGTCCACTTTAAAGAGTTGTTGAGTGGCTGTCAGAATAGGAGTGGGGTGGGGGTAGGAGCCCAAACAGTTACTGAATTTCCAAGCCTAGGTGACTTGGCAAATTGTTTCTGCACTGTTTGCCAAACTCTATACTTGGATGCATGCAGAAGATGCCCTTGAGGTGTCTTAATCTCATTTGGTTGCCTTTGCAGGGCCGTCCTCAGGGAAGGGATGGGTCCTAGGCACTCCCTGTTGGTGATAAGGAGAGAGGGAGGCAGGTTAGACCCAGTCTATTCTAGGTGGAGGAAGATAATACAACACTATCCATAGAGGTATGTAAAAGTCTGCGCCATTCCTTAGAAAAGGGGCAGCAGCAAAAGGCTACCTCCAAGACAGTGTGGTCCAAAGTCATCCCTAAAAGGTCAGATAACTTCTCCTCACAATGTGTGCTTCTCATATGCAAACAAACAAATAGAATCACAGAATCTGAGAACTGAAAGAATCGTCAAAGGAGATTTAGCCTGACTTTTTCCTAAACAAATCCTCTGTACAACCTGGCCAATGATCATGCAGCCTTTGTTAGAAAACTTCTAGGGTGGTAAAAAAAAAAAACCCACTACTTCCCCATTTTTCTCTTAGTTCTAATTTTAAGGAATTTTGACCTTGTATCACGCCCAAATCTGCCTCTCTATTTCTAGCCCTGCACTCTGGAGCCAAGCAGAATCTGTCTAACCTCTCTCCACATTCTTCTTTCTTCTGTCTTTCAAATATTTAAATGCAGCAATCGTGGTTTCCTTAAATATTACCCCCTCCAGGATAAACACCTCTCCAGGATAAACAGACCAGTTCCTTAAACCAATCCTTATTTGACATGATCTCAGCTCTTCATCACCCTTCTTTCCCTCTTCTGAATGTTCTACAGCTTTTTATTGGATAGGGACTAGAAATAAATCTATATCTTATTGTATAGGACCAATGAGATCCTATATCTATGGATCTCATTGGAATAGGTGATTCCCATATGGATAAACTCCTTGTCAATGCAGGTGAGTACTTCCTCTGTAATTTGTAGTCTTGACGAGTTATATAGGGAATTAAGAGATTAAGTGAATTATCCAGAGTCACACAGCTAGGATGCATCAAAGGCAGGATTTGAATCTAGGTCTTCTTAGTTCTGGACCTAGATCTCTATTCATAAATAAAGCACCATAGTGCTAAGATATGAACATGACTTTCCAGACATGGCATGACTAAGGCAGAACACAGTGAAATTATCACCTCCCCTCTTTGGGACACTATGCCTCTTCTAATGGTGCCTAAGATACCATTAGGCAGCTATGTGGTGCAGCAGATAAAGTGGCCCCCACAAATTCAAAGGGGACCCATATGGCAAGGGTTGGGAAACAGCTCTCTGGACCAAAAACCCTAACATTATACCCAGACAGCAAAACAATTGGCTCCAATGAAGCATGTTAGTGGGGTGAACGTTGAATGGAAGCCGAAGCCTGGGTTCCATGTCCAGCTTTGTCACTAACTAGCTGTGAGGCCATGATTAAATCACATAACATCTCCTGGCCTAAGCTTCACATTTGTAAAATGAGGAATTTGAACTAGAGGGCCTCACGATCTTCTTGGGCTCCAAATTCCATGACTTGAGCAATTTCTCTGCTCCCTGGAGAAGGATGCTCCGAGACACAAGGTTTCTAATGAAATTCTGGCAGTTAACTAAATTGGCTATTTTTTTCTCTACTCAGAATTGTTTTCCAGACAAATGACTTCTAAACATATAGTAAACACCAGCTCAAGCTTTCTGAATCGGTTTAGGTTCTTTCCAACTACATAAAATTATAGAATCTTATCATTTGCTTTGCATCACAACTAGTTGGAATGCTGTGAATAGGTATGTAATTAACTGTAGTTGAGGATGATGGTGGTCATGGCAACCAAAGAATCCTAAAATGGTTAACTTGAGGCCTCCATATGAACTACTCTAAGTCAAAGGTACACTGTGGGTCCACAACCACTCAAAGTAATATCTCATGAGCTCCCACCAAGGCACATTGTACAAGTACATCTTACAAGTCAGCCAGAGGATAGCATTTATTCAAAACAAAGGCATTTAAAAAAAATAACATAGCAAAAAATAAAAATAGTAATAGAACATCATCCCTCCCTAAATCACTGTCATTATGCCCCCTAATAAGGGGTGTACACCCAAGGTTCTGACCTTGGACCTCTTCTTTTATCTTTCTACATTCTGTCTTTGAGTGACATGATCAGCTCCCTTAAATTTAATTATCATCAACATATCCAGCCCCAGTCCCTTTCCTGATCTGCATTCTTGTATCAACTGCCTGTCAAACTTTTCAAACTTGATACTCCATAGCTATCTCATACTCAATGTGTCCAAAACAAAACTCACTCTCTTTTCCCCCTCTCCATCCTTGTATTGAACTTCCCTATTTTTTTTTGGTAGGACACCACCCTTCCAGACTAATCACCCCACATTTACAACCACTTGCCAAATCTAAACTACTTCAATAAAATCTCCACATCGGACACCTCATCACTCAAACCACCACCAGCTCCACTGAGGTCTTCTTCACCTCTGGCTTGGACTATTGCAAAGGCCTCCTGGTTGTTCCCGTTGCCTAAAATCTGTCCCCAGTTCTAATCTGTCCTCCACATAGCTCCCAACATAGATGCCATTCTCCACATAGCTTTCCATAAGTGCCATATCATTCCCCTACTCAATAAGCTTCAGTGGCTCTACATTACTTCTCAAAATCAAATATAAACACTTTGCTTGGATTTTAAAACTCTCCCCAAATCTGGTCCTAACCTATCTTTCTAGCCTCCCTGAACATCACTCTTCTTAATACATTTTACAATCCAGTCAGAGTGACCTTCTCTCTGCTCTTCAAACAAAGCATTCCATCTCCTGTGTCTGTATCTTTGCACTGGCCATGCCTTCCCCCTAGCTTAGAATGAACTCCTTCATTTCAGACCTTTGGCCATCTACGACTTATTACTGAGACTCCCCTAATTGGCTACTGAGATGAATGAACTGATAACTCAAGGGACCTGTTAAAAGAAGACATTTCCTGGCTGATGCTCCCTTAGAAGCAGCCCTCCAAGTAAAAAGATGCGATTCCAACAAGGAGTATAGAAGGATGACTGTACCTTAATATGTTGGTGACACCATGACCATTCCCCTTGTGAAGTGTGGATTCAACTAGTCAGGCTTGTATCAAAGACCCCTTTGGTACAAAGACTTCCTTTGTCTCTTTTTCTTGTGTTTCTTTTCCTTTGGTAGATGACTTTGTGTGTTTTTAAAGGTTTGGAGATCTGCACCAGAGTCAGCACCTACCAGGGAGGTGGTAGCAGCAGTAACAAGCCAGCACCACCCTGGCATCAAGGAAAGAGGCTACTAGAAAGATCAAACTTGGCTGTTGGTTTGGATAATAATAAATATGGAATGGGGAGGAGGGAAGGGAGGAGTGTAAAATGGCTAACCAGAAGCCTTGCTGAAATTGTTTAATCTCCCTGAGAGAATAAACTACCAGCCTCCCAGCAGACTCTCAGTAGCTATATTAAGGTGCTGAATTCTGTTCTAACCTTTTTGTTAAAGTCCCATTATTTCCTTATTTGTTTCCAGGATGCCAAGGTTGGGGTTTGATGAGTCAGTGAATGTGAGACCAGAAGGACTTCCTTTCCCAAATTAGAGGTTAGATGCCACCAGAAGTGAACCCAGGCAAATTTATGTATCTTGGTAAAGGACAGGGAGTGAGGCATAGTGCCAGATACTGTGATCTCAGCCAAATGGTACCTTGAGCCTCTATGCTAAAACTTGTCCCTTCTTAACTGTAGAGATTGATTCATTTTTAAAAAATATTAGTATCCTTAAGCACCTAGCATAGTTCTTGGACCACAATAAGTATTTATCAAATGATTATTAATCATTTAACTGATCATTAAATAATTATTACATAAATTTGATTAATATTAAATTATTAAATTTATTAAATAATCATTAAATTATTATTAATCATTTAGTTTGTAGGCCAATCAGTTGTTTGATTTTTTCCCTCTCAACTAATTGGGAGACCAGTTGTAACCCAATGTATAAAAAAAGTTCAATTGATCATAGTTGTCCAGCAATGAAAGAAGCTGCCTTAGGAGGCAGCAAACCCCTAATGTAGGAAGAAGTCGTACTACAGCCTGTCAGGAACATTGCAAAAAACATGATGGCATTGGGTAAAAGGTTAGACTAGATGACCTCAAGTGTCCCCATTGACTCAAAAATTCTTTGGGCCTGTGGTTTGAAGTTCACCCTCACTTGCTCATCCTCCCTGCCCCCCTCCACCTGGGAATTCCAGCAATTGAAAGCCTATTAGCTGGGCTCACTGTGTCTGAAACAATTGCCAGAAAACGTGAACTCACCTCTCAGCACCTCACACAAATGCAACAATTACTTCGTCTTTGTGGGCCCAGAACATGGGATCCCAAACTTGGCAGCCCTATTTGTCAAGTAATAGAAAAAAAGACAGCTCCCATGAGCTAGGTGGGTAGCTAGTTAGCACACTAACTTAAAACACAAATTAGTATAGACAAGCTATCATGGGGTCTGTTGGATCATGGAACTTAAAATGGAAAATGAAACTTTCCCCTTCATCCCCAACCTCCCTCTCCCATGTCTGAATGTGTTGTGTTTATTTGATTTTTTAAAATGTCTCCAAGGAGTTACTTTGCCCTGTGGATAACTAGCAGAATCGATTTACTAAGCTCTCCACAAATGAGATTTTACAAACAACAACAACATAAATAAATAAATAAATAGATAGATAGATAGATAGATAGATAGATAGATAGATAGATAGATAGATAGATAAATGAATGAATGAATAAATAAAAGGCAGGTGATCTTCTACCTAAAAGAATACAGTGGTTGTGTACAATCCTGACACCACCCCCAACATCAAGAGAATATACACTGAGATGTTTTCTTAGGAGTCTTAGGATGAGGCAGCCACGTATAGTGGACAGAGAAAGGAAGGAAGCCAGGAAGATCTGGGCTCAAGTCCTGCCCCTGACATATACTCGCTGTGTCTATGTGGCTATAGATAATAACCTAGATCCATCAGTTATAACTGCTCAGTGTTCTAGTGCCAATCTACATCAGTAGAAGGAGGAATTTCCTCACTGGGGAGTTCTGTGTCCAGTTCCTATCTCTATCCCAGGGGTGGTGTTTTATTCTCTCATGCCATTTTCAAAGCATGCATGTATCTTTGAAAAGATCTAGGTTCAATTCTAATTACTAGTTATTACCTTGTGACCTTGGCTAAGTCACTTAATCTCTGTGGGTCTCAACTTTTTCCCTCTCTAAAAAGAAGGAATTAGACTAAATTACTAAATCAACTTATGATTCTCTAATGAGCCTATGAACTGTTTTCCTCAGCCAAATGGGAAATCAATTTGGACTTCATTAGCCCCTGACTACTAACCCAACAACAACAACAACAAAAAAAACAGTTTCAGTCTTAGTATGAGAAGTCCTGACTGTGGGGAATATGGAGTATAGGACTTGGGCCACAAAAGAACTTTGAGAGCATCTGATCCAACCCCTCCTTTTAAATATAATGCAACTGTAGATCAATTGTAGTAACATAACATACTCCAGTTCACAACAGGGAGTGAGAATTTTGAGAACTGCCTGGATGTTGGAAAGATGGAACTGCCTGCCTCCATTCGCCTAATCCATCAGTGTTTTTTCAGAAGAACTCAGTCCCAGGGGAAACAGGAAAATGTTAGACCCCCAAGAGAGTGGCCAGCGAGGTTTCCATGGAGCTTAGCCCTGCTCAGGATGCCCACTAAAGTCATCTTCTTTAAGTCTGCTCTAAAGTAGCCTGGGGTAAAAAGTTTCTGCTGCGCCGTTAGGATCATAAGATTTAAAAATGGAATGGCTGTTAGAGATCACTTAGTTCAACCTCCCCATCACTTTTATACATGAGGACAGTGAGGTCCCCATGGTCCTTACATATTTCCCACAGTTATGACTCCTCATACTGAGATTAATACCATTTCTCCTCACTTAAGTAGAGTCAGGGGCAAATGAAGTCCAAACTGGTTTCCCATTTGAGTGAGGAAAACTCAGTTCATAGGCTCATTAGAGTGGAATAATAAAGAGAGCTCTGGATTTGGAGTCAGAGGATCTGAATCACTTGTATGACTTTGGGCAAGTCATTTACTCCCTCTTGGCCTCAGTTTCCCTATCTGTAAAATGGAGGAATGGACATAGATGACCTCTAAGGTTCCTTTAAGCTCTTAAGGTATGGTCCAAAATTATCTTATGTTGCACATATGTGAGAATATCTAAGTAAGTCAGAACTGGGCTTCAAACCCATGCTTTCTGATTGCAAATACAGTTGCTCCCTCCATTACATCATTTTGCTGTCTCTTCCTGTCTTCTTCACCTCTCCTTTCAGATATATTCCAAACCCTCCTGGATTCAGCCCACTCTTAAGCCACATTCCCTCAGCTAGGATAAAAACAGAAGTCTCATTAGTTTGGGTGCAAATAGAGAAAAAAATATCAAAAGAATCAAGTCTAGATTGGGTGTCAGGGGCTCAGCCTGTCTCTCTCACCAATTCACTGAGTAACCTTGAATAAGTTACTGTACCTCTTTAGAGCTCAGTTTCCTTAACTGTGAAATGGGGATAACATTATTTGCACTGCCTACCATATCATTGGGATACTGTGAGTAAAGTGTTTTCTAAATCTTAAAATGCTGTAGGAATATGATCTTATTTGAATTAATATTAATAACCAACCAAGTATTTATTAATTGCCTAATGTATGTCAGGTACTATGCTAAGTATACAGTCAGTTACAGACAAAATTGAATTTGTCTCTACCCTCAAAGACCTCATACTCTAATAGTGGAAACAGGATGCACAAACGTAAATATATACATTATACAGCATAATTTTAAGCTTTAAAAAGACCTTTATATAAAAAAGAATATAAGATCTCTCTCTAATGGGAATGCATCAATCATGAAAAGCTACAAAGATTCTAAAAGGCAAAAAGGGGAGGAGGTGAGCCAAGGACAAAATCCTCAAGATTAGCTCAGTGAGGAGTAGATGATGTAGGACTTTGATTAAGGGTCAATGAGACCTCAGGCCCAGAGTAGATTCCTTAACAGAGGGAGAAGGCAAGCCAGACAGGCATGGAAATCAGAAAGTTATTTAATGGCTCCCCATGGGCAAGGCACCCAGGCAAGTTCCCCTACCCTGACAGGGTTTATATCCTACTAGGAGAATACAACACGTATGTGAATAGGTGAGTTTAAGATAATTTGAGGAGGGAGAGAGCACAATTACAAAAGCAGGGAAGGCTTCTCATTCGAGGTAGTACCTTGGTTAAGCCTTGAAACGAGCTGGGAATCCAAGATTTGAAGATGGAGAGGGAGGGTACTCCAGGCTTAGGGAACAACTTATCCCTCTCAAATTATACATTTAGGTAGCAGTATATAGGCCTTGGGGGACAGTGGCAGAATGAACTGATTTAAATGGGAAACTTGTTGAGTATAAAAAAAGATGTCAAGAAATGTGGGTTTAGGTGTGGCTAAGTGGATCAGTGAATAGAGCACCAGCCCTGGAGTCAGGAGCACCTGAGTTCAAATCTGGCCTCAGACACTTAAGACTTACTAGCCATGTGACCTTAGGCAAGTCACTTAACCCCAAATGCCCTGCCTTCCCCCCTCCAAAAAGTAAAAAAAAAAAAAAAAAAGAAATGTGTGTTGGAGTCAGAATTTTGAGGGTCTTGAAATGCCAAGCAAGGAGTTTGAACTTTTTCCTATAAGTGCAGTCATTAGAAGTTATTGAACAGACAAGAGGCACAGTGAGAGATGTCTACAGCACTGTCAGATGGTTCAACATCAGAAACAGATGTGATTTTATCCATGGAAATGAGTTTTTAAAAGAGGCTGCACCTATCTGCTTTGCCTAAGGAATAGGGGATCTTTCCATCTAATTTGCTGCTACTGAATCTTCTTAAATCATTCTGTCTGTGCTCTCTTTCAAGTCCTTTAGAATTTTTTTTTTGTGTAAAATAAATAATACTTTAAAAATTTTTAACAAAAATATAAATAATACTTGATTTCTATTATACATAGAGTACCGTTTTTATTCACCCCTTTGGGAGACATTATCCAGCACCTAATCTTTAAGCATTTTCCCCCAGGGTGTCCATAAGGGATATGTAAACCAAAGAATGTGGAAAGGGGGGAAGAGGCTGCTTAGCCCCTCCCCTCAGAGGCCAGGTCACCTCAGAACAGAACTCGGTCAAACCTCTGGGAAGAGACGCCTTAGGGAGATAGAATAGATGTAGGCTCCGTCTCCTTGAACTCCAGCAATAGTTTTTAACGAGACCTCAGAGGTGCTCTAGTCCTCGTAAGTTTAGAAACTGGCCCATGGTCACACAGGTAAATGGCAGAACTGAGATTTGAACTCAGATCCTAGCACTCAATACCTGTAGCACCTACCTCAAAGGGCTATTGTGAGGGTCAAATAACTATGCAGATGCTTTAAACTTTGTGGTGCCAGAGATTTGGGGTAGAGAGTGGCAGAGTCACATAGGGATAGCAGTGAACAAAACTCTCTCACTGTTCACAAGGGAAGGAGAACAGATGCCAACAATATTTCAGTATGTGGTCCCCATTGCCCCCATCTCCAGCCAAAGGCAGCACACAGTGGGGTGGCTTCCAGATATGGAACAGTGTAATGGCTTTCACATTCTAGTGAAAAACCCAGAGCCCCTGAGGGCCTAAACTTAGAGAAAGTTTTAGAGAAAGATCCAGCTTGGCACCAGTAGGAGACTTTCCTGTTCTCTGTAGGATAAGCAAAGTGAAAGTATTTTCTAAATTGCCTAATAAAGAGTGAGAAATGAGGACCAGGGATATCTTAATTGTGTCAGTTCAGAAAGTGTCTGGTGAGGGTGGGGAGGGTGGTAATGCCCAGTCACTGGATTTATTAGCCTTGGCATACATGCATCCTGGCATCATGGGCTGCCCTGGGGGAGGGAAGGAGAATTAGAACTACACCAGTCAAACCATCTTTTATTGATCAACAAACTTGAAGCACTGTATCACCCTCAGCTATGATGTTAACGAGGATAAAGGTTTACCTTACACAGAGCATCTTCACAATTTCCATCCCTTGCTCCCTGTTCTTCTCTTTGGGGCCAAGCAGAAAAGAATCTTAGCCTTATTCCACATGACAGCCCTTAAACGTTTGAACATAGCTTTGTCAGTATCCTCTTCTTCTGACATGATCTCTCATCAACTCACTGTTCTGGTCACCCATCTCAGGGGCACTCTCCAATTTGGCAATATCGTTCCTAAAATGCAGGCCTCGGCATCAGCACAGTGTTCCAGCTGTGGTCTGCCCAGGACAGAGTCTAGTCCCCAGGCCTGGGAGGCCTAAAGGCAGCCCTTGATAATTTTGCCTTTCCTGGCTCTTGCATGGTTGAGTTACAATGAGCCTATACTCTACTAAATCCCCAAATCTCTTTCAGAAAAGCTGCCATCTAGCAGCTAGCCAAACTTCCCCCATCTCATCATTTGTGAAATGGATATGGCTGCTGTAGTTATTCTAAGAATGTCTTCAACACCCTCAAGGAAATAAGAATCAAAACACAGGTTTCTATTTCTCATTGGCCCACAGTCATAGAGGCCAGCTATAGCAAAGATAATCCAAAAGAGTGGAAATTTAGAATGTGCTGTCCAATTTGGGGCAGTTAGGTGGTGCAGTGGACAAACTGCTGACCCTGGAGTCAGGAAGACTCATCTCCCTGAGTTTAAATCTGGCTTCAGACACTTATTGGTTGTGCGACCCTGGGCAAGTCACTTTTACCCTGTTTGCCTCAGTTTCCTCATGTATAAAATGAACTGGAAGAGGAAATGGCAAACCATATCCAGTATCCAAGAAAACCCCAAATGGGGTCATGGAGAGCCAGATATCACTGAACAACAACAAAGTCCAGTTTGGGGGAAGAGTTTTGGTTTTTTGGGTTTGTTTGTTTTCTTTTGTTTTTGTTTTTGTTTTGTTTTGGTTTTTTTTGCTTGACTTGGCTTTTCTGCAGTAGATTTACTTTCCTAATTCTGATTTGTTTTTAGGCTAATAACAAAAATGACTTTGTTTTTCACACAGACAGTATCTGGGAGCAGAGCAGAGGAACATCAGGGATGTGTGCCTAGCATGCATCCTGGTGGGTAATTGACATGGAAAATCAAAAAATGATTTGTCACTACCTAGGATGAATGAAGGCTTCTTAAGAGCTGGAACTCTTTCTTTCTTACTTTGTATCCCCGGTCTCTAGCAGAGAACACGAAACATAGTAGGTTATTAATAAATGCTTGTTGATTGACAGATTGATTGAATCATATACCCCAAATAGATTAGATTCCTCAATACTCCCTTCACATGATATACCTGGCTCTCTATTTCCTCCTTCTTCCATTTCCTTACCTTCTTCTCCCAGAGGCAGCTAGGTAGCTCCATGGATAGAGTACTGGGCCAAAAGTCAGGAAGATCAGAATTCAAATCCAGCTTCAGTTACTTCCTTGCTGCATGACCCTGGGCAAATGACTTACCCTCCATCTGCCTGCTCCCTCAATTGCAAAATTGGGAAGATAATAGCACCAATTTCCTGGGGTTGTTGTGCCGCCCAAATGAGATTATGTTTGTAAAACACAGCTTCATAAATGCTTGTTTCCTTCCTTCCCTTTTTATAAATCTCACCTTTCTTCTTAAGTCACACCTTATCCATGAACCTTCCCCTATAATTCTGCTGTCCTGCTCCCAGCTTCACTTCTCATCTTCTTTGCCTTACCAGAACTTTTAATGGCAGAATATATCCCATTTAGTACTTAAGCATGTATTGGTGTACCCCACATGTTGATTCAAGCCATACAGAGCCTGTTATTGCTGCAATCTTTTCAGTAATAAGTCTCTGTATATAAGGCTCATGCCCAGAGCCAGGATTTCCCCTGGGACCACCCAAATTTGACTTGTTCCTAGACTATTCAAGTCAGTTCACCTGCTAACAACCAAGGCAACCAACACAAATATGGAACAGAAATATGTTTATTACAAAAACTGATAAGGTCATAAATGAGACTCTGGCGCAAGTCCAGTAGCAAGGAACACAATTACAATTTCCACAGGGAATTACCAGTGGAATTAAAGTACCAGCAGCCTGAGTACAATTACAGGTCCTGTAGAAAGTATAGCTTCTGCTTCCCTGAAGCTTTTTCTAATCCTACAAACTTCAGTAGGGTTTTTTTTTTCCTCAAAGCTAGTGGCAGGACCTGGATTCTCCTCTTTTCTACTCTTATGGCTCCTGCCACACCCCGCCAGCCCAGAGCATCCCAGGAAAGGGAGCACACTTCTACACACTTGCTGTGTCTGCTTCAATGTCTTCTGTCATTCAGTAATCATTGCGAATTCCTGAGTCTCATCCTTCTAGCCCGATGGTAGACTCCCCAGGCCAGTCCCTGTCAGAGCCAGAGCAAGTCCCACCTCTGCTGACTTCTCCAGGCCTCATGAACCTTCTCCCCCTCTAAATATTTCAGTTTAACAACCCACCCACACAGGTTCAGTGGTCTTTCTGGGATACAACCTTGTGACACAATGTACTGCCTATATGGAATGATTCCTATGGTTCATCCTTCTTTACAAAGAGAACCAATGACATCAGAAGGATGAGATCTTGACTTGCAAGCAAATTGGATTTAAGTGAGACGGAGCTGTGCAAAGCCATCAGTCTCACTCTCCTCCAGAGTCATTGGCATCCACAGAGTGATTCCTGATTGACTGAGAGACCAACCACCCATGTGAGTGGAAAATCGATTCTTCACACAGCCCGGGGGCTTCGAGAGAGGTATTTGGGAGAAGCAATTGTAAACCTTTAAATGGCCGCTGGGAGCCCTCAAATGTAGGGGGAGAAATCCCTCCAATGTATCTCTTGACAGCATGTGCCTCTCTTTTCTGCCTCTAGTCCATCAACCATCTATAGAAGTCCCTTCTCCAGGGGTGGCTCGGTGTCGCAGTGAGGTGAGTAGAGCGTCATCCCTGGAGTCAGAAGGACCTGAGTTCAGATCTGGCCTCAGACACTTAACGCACACCCAAACGAAAAAAACCTAGCCGTGTGACCTTGGGCAAGTTACTTAACCCCTCCAAAAATTGCAAAAAAAAAAAAAAAAGAAGTCCCTTCTCCAAATGGGCCTTCACATGGTATTGGAGTTCCTTACTAATCGGGAGTCACTTCTCCCTTGGTATGTGCACCTTGCAGCATCACAGAGTTATCCATCAGGAAAACTGCCTACTCAACCCATGTGGGTAGAGGTGTCACCTATAAAACATACCACATAATTTAGCACTTAATTACACACTGTCATATTGTTTGATGATACTTTCTTATTGGTTCTTCTTTTCTCCTTAATTAGATTGTTTCTTGAAGTCAGGGACCATGCCTCACTCTACTTTGCCTTCTCCCCAATCCTTCCCATAGGACTAGAACAGTGTAAAGCATACAGAAGACACTCGATATAACATTTAACAAATCACACATATCTTAGGAGCTGGTTTTCAAAACTGAGCAGCCAGCAAATCTTTCCCCTGAGCACCATGCCCTTGGCTGAGGTGCTCAATGTCCTGGATTGTATTGGGGGAATGGGAGAAAGAAAAGGGAGGAAAAGCCACAACAATGAAATGCAAAGTCCCCATTGATTCCAAGGAGGACACTTTTGTATGGCAGGCAGATTCCACAGTGACAGTGAGCTCAAGGATGTGCCATCAATGCACCCTTTCAAATAGGGTGGGCTGAGATTCATCGAACCTAGGAAGGTTTAACAGGGATTAGTGCCATGTTCTTACTATGCATGGCAAGAGTCCCCAGAGCTCCTGTGGTGTGTGCTGTCAATTTGTAATCAGGGCGCCAAGGGCTCTATGCATTGCAGCGTTGGGCAAGTCAATGGAATTTTGCATATTAATGCCACCCAAACCCAAAAGCTGAATCCTACTGACTTAGTAAAGGCTGCAGTACCAATTATACTGGGACTTATTCTTCACTAAGGTTTGACAAGTGTGCATCATCAGTATCTGGAAAGATGACTGTAAATCACTTCACCAATAACAAAGAGTGGCGGAAATGCTTAATAACATCACCTCTCCTTTTCCCCCACCCCCTCCCATCCAGAGCTTGTCCAGCCAGGATGCTAAGATTTAACGGTAGAAAAGACCTTAGATATTATGTAGTCTCAGAAAACTGAGGAGCCCAGAGATATGAAGTAACTTCTCCAATGTTCCATGAATAATAGTGGCAGAGACAAGATTTGAACTCAGGTATTCCAGTGCCAAATCCAGTCTTCTTTCTAGTATGCCATGCTGCCTTATTTCAATCACTTCCAATTTTGATACTTTGGACTTTGAGAGAAATAGACTAGAAATAGAGGAATATTCCATCAGTCCCTTTGAAAACCAGTGAGATAAAGTTTGTTACCAATAAGCTGTTTTCAAAATAAACTATGTCTTTTTGAGATGCCTAGGTTTTTGAGGGAGCCCAGCTGTTGCCTATTGTTCAGGCAGATAGAATCATCTATGGAATTCATCTGCCTAGCAGTTCAGGGATGAGAAGAGTTCAAAAAACTTCGGATCCCTAAGGAATTAAAGCAGCAGCCTCATTGAGTGATACCAAGTAGAGAGGATATAGAAAGTCTTCTTCCCTGTCAGAGGTATGTCCCTGCCAAATTGAAATACAAAATCACAGTCTTAGGTCAGAAAGCAGCTTGGATAGCTCACCTAGTCCATTCCCCTGCCTCTGGGGAAGGCTGCATTCAAACTATCACAGGAGAAAGATCATCTAGCTTGAAGTCGTTAGAAGACATTTTAGAGAGAGAGCTGGATGAGGAGTCAAGAAGACGGGAGTCTGAATCCAACCTAAAACACTTAGTAATTGTGTAACCCTGGGGTGGCTAGGTGGCGAAGTGAATAGAGCACTGGCCCTAGAGTCAAGGGGACCTGAGTTCAAATCCAGTCTCAGACACTTAACACGTACTAGCCGTGTGACCCTGGGCAAGTCACTTAACCTCAACTGCCCCTACGAAAAGCAAAAATGATTTAAATAATTTTTTTTAAAGTAATTTTGTAACCTTGGGCAAGCCACTCAATTTTGCTGAGTCTCAGGTTTCTCACCTGTAAGGTGAGGACAACAAAACTATCTATTGTCAAGATTGTTTTGCAAATCAAATGAGATAAAATCTTATTTGTAAATCTTAAAGCTCTATATAAATAACTAGCTATTATTATTTATGCTAATGTTTTTCTGTCCCTAGCAACTTTTCTGTAAAAGCCAGAAGACTCTTCAAAAGTCCCTCTCTTAGGACAACATTAGAAATTCCTTCATCAACTACTTTTATGTTAAATGCCCCCAGGCAAGTCACCTGCACATGCTCTGCTATCTAGGGATGACAGAAAAAATGCAGAGGAAAAGGAAAATCCAACCAAGAGGAGACTGTAAGAGCTATCTGTTTGTGATAAGGTGAAATGAGTAGAAGCAGGGAGGAAAGAAAGAGAGAAAGAAAGAAAGAAAGAAAGAAAGAAAGAAAGAAAGAAAGAAAGAAAGGAAGGAAGGAAGGAAGGAAGGAAGGAAGGAAGGAAGGAAGGAAGGAAAGGAAGGAAGGAAGGAAGGAAGGAAGGAAGGAAAGAAAGAAAGAAAGAAAGAAGAAAGAAAGAAAGAAAGAAAGAAAGAAGAAAGGAAGGAAGGAAGGAAGAAAGGAAGGAAGGAAGGAAGGAAGGAAGGAAGGAAGGAAGGAAGGAAGGCAGGAAGGAAGGAAGGAAGGAAGGAAACAGCATGGTAAAGATAAACACTTTTGAAAGACTTAGCAATCTGATCAAAACGGAGATCAACTACATTTCCAGAGGATTCCAGATGAAACATGCTGCCCTCCTCTAAGTGTACAGGTGATGGACTGAGAATGCAAATTGAGACATATTTGTGAGGGGAGGGGGGTAGGACCAGTGTAGGAATTTGTTTTGCTTAACTATGCATATTTGTAACAAGATTTTTGTTTTTTCTCACTTTCTCACAGGGAGTGGGAGGAAAAGAATATGATCTTCATAAAACAAATTAAAATTAAATTTTAAGAAAATGAGTTATCTGTTTGCTTCTTGCCATCCATTAGACTGTAAATTCTTTGAGGGTAGGACTTGGGTTTTATATAAATTTTGTATCATCTCTAGTGCCTAGCACAGTATTTGCTTAAATGACCAGAGGCAATTCATAACTGTTTGTTGAAATTAATTAAATCTATCTCTTTTCTTGTAAACCATCTGAGTCTCAATAGCATCTGTGCAAGACCCAGTATCTCACATCCTTTATAATCAGGACAGTCCCACCTAAAGCTACAAAATGCCTGTATTCCTCAGTCTTCATTCTCCTGGTATTCTTGGCAGTTTCTGACACTGTTCATCACTCCAGCTCCAGGATTCTCTTCCCTCCTTTGGTTTCCATGATACTATTCTCTTTGGTTCTCTTCTCCTACCAGCTCTGCCAAGTCTCCTCCTTTCTTGTATTATCATCTGACTCCGGCCTTCTAAGTATGTGTCCCTCTCCCAAGGCTCTGATCTCTCCCCTCCCCGACTCTTTATATGTATGTATACACAGTATGTGTATATGTATATGATATATAATATACACATATATGATACATATGTTGTATATATACATTTACATATATGTGTACATTTACATATGTTTTATTTTTTATCTCATCAGCAACAATGTGTTCACTGAGCATCTCCAGGTATCTATCTAGATGACTCTCAAATTTAATTCAATTTGTCCATCTCCATGCCTTTCAACAAATCATCCCTCACGCTTGGAATATATTCCCTCTTTGTCTCCACCTTTAAAAATTCAGTTTCCTTCAAAGTTCAAATCAATCGGGGGCGGCTAGGTGGTGCAGTGAGTAGAGCGTCGGCCCTGGAGTCAGAAGGACCTGACTTCGGATCCGACCTCAGACACTTAACGCACACACAAATAAAAACCTAGCCGTGTGACCTTGGGCAAGTTACTTAACCCCAATTGCCCTCCAAAAAGCAAAAAAACAAACAAACAAACAAATCAATCTTTACATGGGTTCTTTCCTAATCCCTGCCCCACCCCCAGTTGCTAATGCCTCCATCCAGAAATTACCTTGTAGTCTATCTACCTCTACACACACACACACACACACACACACACACACACACACACACGTATGTGTATATGGGGGGGGCAGCTAGGTGGCACAGTAGATAGAGTACTAGTATTGAAGTCAGGAAGACTCATCTTTCTGAATTTAACTCTGGCCTCAGACACATACTAGTTATGTGACATTGGACAAGTCCCTTAATCCTATTGGCTTCAGTTTCTTCATCTATAAAATAAGCTGGAGAAGGAAATGGTGAACCCCTCCAATATCCTTCCCAAATGGGGGCACAAAGAGTTAGACAAGAATGAAAAACAACTTAACAGCTGTATGTATATATATGTGTGTGTATTTGGTATATATTTATATGTGTACATATTATGTCTCTCTACAGCATTCGAGCTCCTTGATGGCCAAGACAGACCCATTTTTGTCTTTGTATCCCCTCTAACTTAGCACAGTGCCTGGCACATTGTGAAGCTTTAGAAATGTGTGTTGATTGGTTAATTTGATAAGCATTTATTAAGTCCCTACTATGTGCTAATTGCTGAGGAAACAAAGAATAAAACCATTCTCGTCTTCAAGAAGTTTTCAGTCTACTGTAAATCTACCTATCCATGCCTAATCTCTCCTGAAATCCTGAGATTCTGTAGCCACATCCACGACTCCACAACCGCTCATTGGATTTTTTTCACCTGGATGTTCCATTAACACCTCAAGCTCAGTATGTCTAAATGGAAGTACTTACATGCCCCCTTAATCTTCCTCTCCTCAAAAGTTCCCTATACCTCCCAAGAAGGTTTGTCATTTGAAAGTCATCTTTGGCCCTTTCCTCTTTCTCAGTTCCATCCCCCACATCTATCCTGTTGAATCTTATCTTTACCTTTCTTATTCTTCCCTTTGCTTCATTCACACAGTAGTTCACACAGTATTATTTAACACTTGTACTATGCACCAAATTGAGGGAACATAAGAAGTGCTATATAAATCCCCAAGCAAAATATTAATTTAACAATAGCAGCAAGAACAATAATAAATAATTGATGATGATAATGAGGCCTAGTAGAAGAAATCTAAACCATGTGAGAATAGGAAGAAGTACACAGGATCTCCAATGTCTCTTACTAGAGTTGCCCTGAGAATGCTTTTAGTGAGTCTCCTGAAGATAAGTCTGCATCTCAACATTTACATTGTCACAAAAATGCATTGTTTTTAATCTTCCTGTGAGATAGTCCACCAAACACTAGCCAAAAAAGCAGAATAACAACTCATGTTACATCTGAACACCACTGAAAAGAGAATGGAATAAAACAACAATCATGTTTTCCTTTTATTTTTCCAAGGCAGTCTCAGAGAAGCTGGATGGACTCTTGCATGTGGATGTTCTCTCCTTGGTCAAAGTATAAATTTCTCAAGGGCAGGAATATCCATCTTCTCAAGCTACCTCAAATCCAGTATTTATTGAGTACCTCACTGTTTCCAATATTGCACTAAGGCCTGAATGAGTTACAGAAGTAGTGTAAAAAAAAAGATCCCTTTCTTCAAGACTTATAGTCTAGCTGGTATAATGGGAGAGGCACACATTAAACAAGAAAGAACATGTAACAGAGAGTGATTAACTGCCAGAGTGAATGATGAAGACAATAAGTGCCATTAGTATTCTTATACTCCTTTTATATTTGCTCACAGTACTGAGCAATGGACATGGCCCACACTGTCTGTTTGCTAAATGCTTACTAAGTAAATGGATGACACAAATGACTGGACCAATGAATAAGTGGAAAAACAATGAACGAATGAAGGAATGGATAAAAGAATGAGTGGGTAAATAAATGAATTAATTCAACAAAGGTTCATTGGGTATTTATTATGAGTAAAATATTGCATATGATTTACAAATGAATTGGCTTAAAAAATTGAAGATATGACTTATGATCTGGAATCAGGGGCTCTATGTTTCCATGAACCCAGTTCAATCTTGGGTGCATCACACAAATCACTCTCAGTTTCCCACAGTTGAGGTTTTGGTTCATTTTACCTCCATCCATGTTTTCCCCTGGGAGCATAAGAATATGGTTTGTTTCAAGGGCTCTATAGAAAAGACAAAAGAGCCCTCAGCTCCTAAAAAAGCATTTAGACTAATAATACATCAAATATAGGACAGACTTTATTTAATACAAAAAAAAAAGCAAAACAGAAAGGACTCATTCTTAAACCCATGAAAACAAAATAATTCTCCTTTCCCCTCTACTAAGCCTCCACCCTTCCCAAGGGCCTAGGATTTAGGCCCCACTTCAAGGGGAAAGCATTTAACCTTCAAGTGTTGGCCACTATCCTTCCAGTAAGTCTTTCCTACCCAAAACGCTGTATGATTCTTCCAAACTAAAAATGTAAACTTGATTTGAGGGGTCCCCAAAAGAGGAAAGCACTTGTGATCACTAGATATTGACTTCCTCTCCCTCTGTTGAGCCCCACCATTCTAGGGACCTATACAGTCCTCAGACTTGTAGATACTTCCTCCAAAGAGGGAGGAGCTAAAAACACCACCCTCTCCATACCTGTCCAGGAAATACTATACACAGGACCGGTGAAAAACTACATCAGATTTGCTTCTCTACATAATAACTGCATTCGTTTCTATTATTTTATTCTGCCTACTATGTGATCCAGGAATTTCTCCACTTCATCCAGGAATGCGGTTTTATCCAAGAATTCTTCCTGAACTGAGGGAGACTTGGTCCAAGAATTCTTCCACCAAGAGCTCTAGTTCCTGACCCTTTATCACACCAGGTCACATACCTATAGCTCTTGGCTTGGCCCAAGGACTCCCCACCATTCTACTACTGCTACCTCTGAAGCCATAATGGTTACCTGCTCTCTTAGGTCATAGAAACTTCACCCCAAGGAGTCAGATATTTTGTGTGAGACCTTCTTCATCTCTGGTTCTCTCCTTAAATTAATTAATCTTTTTAAAAGCCTTCTTCAAGTTTTAACCCAGGTGCTCTGAAACTGGCTGTAAACGAATTAACCATTTTTTTATATGTGTCCAGTAGTCCAGTATACTAGTGGGTCCAGAGTAAGAAAGTTCACACTGCATCAAGGAGATATCATTAATGCCTGAGCAAGCTCTCAAATTTGTTGTCAATGCAGATATTAACACTTTCTGTAGAAGACATATTTAATGACACAATGAAGGCATTAAAGGATAAATCCTTTAATCTGCTTGACCTTAGTAACCTTGTATACAAGCATTTAGGTTTAATTTCCTCATCTGTAGTTAGGTGGCACAGTGGATGGAGTGCTTGGCCTGGAGTCAGGAAGACCTGAGTTCAAATTTTACTTCAGATACTTACTTGCTGTGTGGCCTTCGGCAAGTCACTTAACCCAGTTTACCTCAATTTCCTCATCTGTAAAATAAGCTGGAGAAGTAAATGTCAAACCATTCTAGTATCTTCACCAAGAAAACCCCAAATGGGGTCTTGAAGATTTGGACATACCTCAATAACAACATGTTTCTCTTGGGCACACACTCTACAAAGCCATGGCATCCTCCTGAGTTCACATAGACTGCATCAAATTTTGGGAGACAACTTAAGAGAATAATTTTATCCCTGTGGCTCATTTTGCCCCAGTCTGGAGCTAGACTCCAGGAAATCTTGAATATTGCATAGGTCACAACTCATGTCTATAACATTTGACACCATTGACCATTTGCTCTTTGTGATACTCTATCCTCTTTTGGCTTCCATGATATTGTTCTCTCCTTACATGACCCTCCTTCCAAATATCCACTAACTAATCTTCCTAAACCCAAGGGTAGGCATCTCCTAAGACTCTGCCCTCAGCTCTCTTATCTTCTATTTTTATGATTTCATTTCTATCATTCATTTTATGCATTCATTCATCTTCTCCTATTGGCCACCAGCTCTTCAAACTCAACATGGCCAAACCTGAATTAACCACCTTTCTTCCTAAACCTTCCCCTCCCACCAACTTCCCTATTTTGATGAAATCACCACTAAGGCACCAAGCTTGAAATCATTCGATAGTGTTTGACTCTTCCATCCCCAAATCTTATTATACTGCCAAATCCTGTTGATTCTACCCCCACAATGTCTCTTTAATGCGTACGCTTCTCTCCTTTCACTTGGACAATTATAATAGCCTCCTAACTGGCATCTCTACCTTCAGTGTCTACCCTATCCAACTCACTCTCCATATGATTGCCAAATTCATCTTCCTAATGAAGTACTATTTCTCTCCACTGCTTGAAGCCTATGCACTTGCACAAGTCATCCCTATGTATTCTCTCCCTATTTCTACTTATTGAAATATTTTTCCTTCAAAATCCAGTTCAGGTGCTACCGCCTCCTTTCATACCCAGCTGAAAGTAATCTATCCCACCCCAAATTTTGTCCAGATCTCTTCTTTCTGTTTAATCACGTTTGAAAAGCACTTACACGTACTTCTAAAATTTGCAAAGCACTGTACGGTGTTATCTCATAATGTTTATCACATTATACCTTGTATCACATTTCTTAGTGTAGATGTCATGTCGTTATCTTTCACTTATTCATTTTCAGTCATATCTGAATTTTTGTGAGCCTTTTGGGGGTTTTCTTGGTAAAAATACTAGAGTGGCTTGACCTTTCCTTCTCCAGCTCAGTTTACAGATGAGGAAATTGAGGCACACAGGGTTAAGTGGCTTGCCCAGGGTCACATAGCTAGTAAGAGTCTGAAGTAAAATTTAAACTTGTCTTCCTGATTCCAGGTCCAGCACTCCACACACTGAGCCACCCAGACGCTCACTTCCACCACTACAGATCACTCTTCATTTCTCATTTTATGAGTTTCCATGGACAACAGCTGGTGGTCAACCTGCTGCTGCTGCTGTCTCCCTGCCTTCAGGTCAGTTAAAGCCTTTGATAATCCAAGATCACCTCTATACTGTAATGTGGCATGAGTGAGACCATACATTATTCACCCACACTCCTTCAAGAAAAAAAAAAGTTTTCTTAAAGAGGACCAGAACATGACAATGAGAAGTAACTTAAAAAACACTCTTCAACAACAGCCCAACCTCTTTCTCAAACACTCTTCCTCCACCCTTATCAGAGTAGTTCTATGAAAATCCCTGTCTTTACTGGTTCTATCCCTAAATGACTTGCTTGATTCTCAGTCGATATAACCCAAGAAACCACTGGTGTGGCAGCAGGAACACAAAAGAACATGCAGATATTTTGTCTCAGCTGGCCAAAGTTGCCATCTGTTGCAAACCTTACCAGGCAGGGTTAACTCAATGCCAGATTCATCTTCTGGTGTTTATCTCATTTTGGTCAATCATGCCCATCAGTCCTGAAACTGAATACCTCAGAAAGAGAAGAAGGGGAATGTTTCCATGTAACACTTCCTTTAAGAAGCTTCTCATTTGAAGGTGATCACTCCCTCAAACTGTCACCCTTTATATCTCTTCACTTTTACAGCCAAAGTCCTAAAAAAGCTGTCAAGATTAGTTTCCTCCACTTTTCCATTTCCCACTCCTCACTTTTCAGCCCTTTGTAATTTATCTTCTTGTCCCACCATTCAACTGAAACTGCTCTCTCCAAGGTTGCCAATGACCTCTTAATGGCCTAATCCAATGATCTTTTCTCATTCTTCATCATTCTTGATCTCTCTGAAACATTTGACATTAATGACTACCCCCAAACTATCCTCCTGGAGAGCTGGATAATTTGTTCTCCTTGGTTTTTCTTGACACTCTCTCTCCTGTTTTTCCTCCTACTCATCTGACCATTTCTTCTCAGTCTGCTTTGCAAGTTCACCATCTATATCCTGTTCCTTGTATGTGGGACATTATCCTTGGACTTCTTCCTCTTCTTTTCCCCTTCCTCTTCCTTTTCTTCTTCTTCTTGTTCTTCCTGTCTTTGTGTCTGTCTCTCTGTCACTCTGTTTGCCCATCTCTTTGTCTTTGTGTCTATCTGTCTCTGTCATTGGCCATCTGTCTCTCCATTTGTCTCTCTGTGTGTCTTTATCTCTATGTCTCTATGTCTCTCTCTGCCTATCTCTCTCTCTCTCTCTCTCTCTCTCTCTCTCTCTCTCTCTCTCACTCCCATTGGTTCAACTTTAGATTACTCCCAAATCTATATGTCCAGCTCTCATGTCTCTCCTGACCTCCAGTGATGCATCACCAGCTGATAATTCCATCAGAGTACTCCATGGTTATCTCAGACTCAACATGTCCAAAACAGAACTATTTTCTTCTCCCCCAAATTCCTCCCTCTTCCTAACTTCCCTACTTCTGTGTAGGCTACCACCAAACTTCTAGTCACGAAGGTCCACAATCTTGAAGTTTTCTTCAGCTCTCCCCTTTCCCTTATCCCTCATATCTTATAAATGGTTAGTCTTTGACAGTTCTATTGGCGGAATATCTCTTGTACCTGTGCCCTTTTCTCCACTTACATGGCTGCTACTCTATTGCAGGCTCTCATCTCATTGGATATTATTACAACAGCTTTCTTATTAGCCCCCTCACCCCCACTCTTCTTTCTCCAATGTATCTTATTGATATTCCCACAGTACAAGTCCAGCTGTCATTCCTCTGCCCAAGAAAACTTCAACAACTCCCTATTGCTTCTAGTAAAACATACCAACTTGTTTGTTTGGCATTTAAAGTCCTTCACAATCTAGCTGCAGCCTATATTTCCAGATTGATTTTACCTTCCTCCCCATCATACACTCTGTGCTCCAGCCAAAATATTTTATTTGGTACCTATTTCTATTTCTAGTCTCCTACTTCTGCATAAGCCTATGCCTGGAATGCCCCATCTCCATTCCTCAGTTTCCTGGAATCTCTCATTTCTTTTAAGGCTCAACTCAAATGTTTCCTTCTACAAGAAGTTTTTTTTTTTTCTGATTCCTCCAGTTCTTAGTTTGCCTCTTCTCAAATTAATTCCTGTGAGTGTTTGTATATATAATATGTGCATATAACATATGTGTATATATATTTATATATACATTTACTCTTCTGTATACATGTTGATTCCCCCTACTAGAATGTAAGCTCCTTGAGGGCAGGTATTAGTTTGTATTTGTTTTTCTATCCAAAGCACCTACTATAGTGACTGGCATAGAAGGCCAGGGCATTTAAGAAATTAATGCTGATTTGAATTGAATGAAGAAAGTAAGAGCTTCCATTAGAATCAGAACATATTTGTAGCACAAAGAAAAGTTTAAATTTGGCACTTGCATAGTTTCTTTGATCTTTGTAGACAGTCAAATAGAAACATTTAGACTTCTGTGATTAGAACAGAATACACTTCCTAATCTGGTTGGCTACATGGATTAAATGAACTAAATAATTCAAAAACGTGTACGTCCCTGTATGCCACATAGACATAGCCTTGACCTTTCACTAAAATAAAAAAAAAGCCATTCTATTTTTTGAAGCCAAGAGAATATGGCTATGCCCAGAGAAAGTAGTCTTGGGACTTCAGGAATAATGATGAAAATACTGACAATTAGAGAGTGTTTTAAAATTTCCAAAGTAAATATATATATATATGTGTGTATATATATATATGTATATATATACATATATATACCCACACACACATGCATACATACATATATACATATGTGTGTATACGTAGCCTCCCCAGAGCCTAATAGCCTTCTGAACATAAGTACACATATCCTTATTTTACAAATGAGGAAACCAAGGCTCAGTAAGGTTCAGTCACTTATCCCATGGTCACATAGTCAGCAAGAATTTGAAGCCAAATTTTTATTACTCTAACACATCAATAAAAAATTTGTGAATTTGAAGGGGCCTCATAAACCCATACACAACAGGAATCTTTACTATGCCATATTCTACATGTGGTTGTCCAGACTCTGCTTGAAGACCTCCCAAGAAAGGGAACCTATCAGTCTCCTTGATATCCCACCCATATCCACTAAGCTATGCTGTGACTTCTAAGCAGTACCCTGAGGAAAAGAAACCAGACTGAGAATGATTTCAAATGTCAGTCTAGAAGACTGAGTCCATTATTCTATATCTCATATACCCCCCCTGCTCAAGAAACTAGTAGAGAGGTAGGGTGGTTTGGGAAAGGGAATATTGGACTCAGAGTCAGAGGACATGGTTTTGAGTTCCTGCTCTAACATTTATTAGATGTGTGACTTTAGATAAGTCATAGTTTCCTAGTGTTAAAGAACCTTAGAGATTACCTAATCCAACACCCTCATTTTTTTCACAGGAGCAAACTGAGGTTCAAAGGGGTTAGGAGACTTTCCATGGTCAGCATAGGTAGTAAAGAGCAAAAATGTGATATCAACCCAAGTCTTCTGATTCCAAATTCAATGGGCCTCTGGATCTCAATTTCCCCACCTGCAAAATGGAGATAACAACATCTTCATTACTTACTCCACAAAGTTGTTGGGAGATTCCAATGAGACAACAGATGTAAAATACCTTTTAGAAGAACATAAAGGGCCATATGAATGCTAAATCTTAATATTGATGTGGGGGCCCTTCAGTTTAAGAAAAAGGTAATGATTCCTCAGCAAAAGGGTCTCCTTTGACCTCTTATCTACTCAGTCCCTGTCATCACACCCATTATTAACAGTGAAAAGATAGTTCTTTTCTTTTCTGCCAACCTACCCACCACCTACTCACCTCAGACTCCCATAACCCATACCTATATCTCTCCCCTTCCCCCAAAGGTGCCAAACAGGAAGGCGCAACCTCCATCAAGGGAGTCCTACTGAGAGAGAGAGGAAAAGGGGGGCAATTGTTCTGGCATCATGTGGGCAAGTTGTCTCTGCAGTAGCAAAATGCATTTTCTTTCTCTCCTTCTCCTTCCTTCCCAGGGAGTCATTCAGCCCAATAATTAGTACATGGGAGATAAGTGGAAAATAAGACGGCTGGTGAGGGTGGTTCAGGCCTCCCCATGACATTGATAATGTGCAGATGCCGAGATCACTGCCAGGGCAGAGTGCCATCCCAGGCCTGTGCCTCCCCATCGCCTCATCAATCTATCATCCTCTTAGCAGCTGACACCTTCGTCGGCTCCTCTCCGCCAGCTCCGACATTAGAATTGCAAGGAGCCTCAGCTGCACTGGGGAATACAGATTCAAGAATCTCAGATTCAAATTTGTTTAAGTATTGTGAACAGTGATTCCCTCACAAGGCATCTTCATTGCCCTTTTGCCAAAGGGGAATGGCTGGGTCTTTGTTAGAAGTACAAATTGCTTCTTAATGCAAGGGATAAAGCCAAGCCTGGGCACCTCCTTAGAAATTCCTCCCTGCTCCCGGGAACACCGCTGCATGTCAATTTTAATTTTTGAAATTTAAACCGAGGGCTTTGTGTCTAAGCTCCATCTCATCGGAGGAAGGGGAGGAATAAGTCAAAAAGGATTAGGTTCCCAGTGGGGATTGCAGATCCATAGCAATTAGACTTCATTTGGGTCTCAGACATTTGGTTTTAATCTCATTTCTGAATGATACAATCGACAAAGCATCGGAGATTGATAAGTGTATAACACATGTACTTGTTTATGGACTCCCCTCCCTGCACCCATCCCCACTTCCCTCTCATGTCCTCATTAGCAGGCTGGGCTGAGTTTGAGGGTTTGGCTTGGGTGGTTCTTCTTTTCCCTTCCTTTTCTTTAGCTCTCAGTGAGGTTTCCAGCTCAGGACTCAAAAAGGATGAAATCATCACTCATATTCAAGTGAGTGACAATAAAAACATTATTGAAATAAACCAGGAGCATAAAAAGGAATGTCAACAGGAAACTAGGCAGGGGGCATAATTGTCTTTTAAATGGGAATCACAGCTTTTAGCATCCTCCTGGAATTAATATATGCCAAAATGGGGACATCAGGCAGAGAAGCTGCCATGAAAATATATGTGTGCATCTGTGTGCATATATGTATATGGACAAGGTTGTGACCATAATGATAAATTTCCCTAAGGCACTCAAGAAAACAACTCATCGCTTTAGATGGACTTAGCAACTTCATTGCTCCATATCTACATAGATTTGGTGTTCATCCTTGTTTACCTATAGACCACAAGCAAACACTTTTGCATTTTCTGCACCAGGGCCACAGATATTCTGGGGTATCTGCAGCCCTAAGAAACCCTGGTTCCTCCCCCTTCTCCATCCCCCACCTCCATCTCTCTTATACATTCAAGTGACACAGAACTATTTCTGGGACCCATAAGGATTGATACAAAATGCCTACACCAAACCTCTAATCTGCACACATTTTTGGTAAATTGAGAATTCAATCACAATGATTGTTTTGAAAACAACTGAATGAATTCAGTTAAGCAAGTATGGACAAGTTACAAAAAGGTTATTTTCCAAATAACATGATGCTTGACTGAATTCAACAATTACAAGAAAAATATAATAAAACTCTGTGTATTGGAAGTTGGAGTTTGCTCTCAAATTCATTTGCATCAACATAACCCTAAGAGCTTACTCCTACATTGTACACAGTCTGGAACAGATACACTGTGCACTTGTGTTTACATAATTCCTAATAACAAGTCCACAAGTATGGATTTGTGTCCATATAACTCCTTATAAAAAGTGAAGTGGAGGATGAAAGCAATTATGCTAAATAGTAACACAAGAAAAAATGTCTAATTTACTTAATTGAGATCTTTGAGGTAAAATGTTTTGGATTTTACCTTGGTTAACATATTTAGGCAAAACTAGTGTGAGTGAGTGTGTGTGTGTGTGTGTGTGTGTGTGTGTGTGTGTGTGTGTGTGTGTAGTTCTAGGTATGTGATAAACTTTCCTTTTCTACCCAAGCAACTAAGAAACAAACAAACCTCCTACCGATGAGCACTCTAGTATTACCCCTGTTTTGCAGAAGGAAAATAATCTGCCTTATTCCCTTCCTGATTATCAATCACAAACCAGAGCCCTTTCCCTTCTATTCTCTTACACTCTCTCCCACAGAATAAGAAGGTAATCCCAGGCAAGATGATAAAAGTAGGGCCAAGTTGACTGGAAACAATGCAGGCTGGCTACTCTTCCCTGGATTCCGCCGGTTATCTCGAGTCTCATTCACACCCCGCAGGCCTCCGGAGCTTAATAGTATAGTTTCTGGTGTAAAAATCCCTACTACATTCCATAGGATCACAGATTTAAAGCTGAAAGGGGCCTTAGAAGCCATGTCGGCCCACTCCCTGCTAAGATGGATTTCAAATAGTCACCTATTTGGAGAAATCTCTTAAACACTGGTATTGAGGTAAACATCCAAGGAACCCAGGAAGGCTGGGCGAAACCCATCCGGTCCTCTAGTCTAAGATTTGCCTCTAATCCTGCCCTGTGGATCCCTTCCTCCCGTCTGTAGCTCCCAATACCTCCCTTTCAAAGAGAGGAGAAACAATGGGTGATGTGGGCAAGATAGGGGTTGCTCTGGGGCGATGGCTTCGGTCCATGGATGAATAACGGAGCTCTGAGAGTGGGGAGGGAAGGGGGCTAGCTAAGTAATTCTGACAGAGACACAAAGGAGGCTGTTGTCTAAAAACACAATTTAATGTTTCACAGTTTGAGTGAGGCGCGGTTTGTTTGTTGGCTGAGTTTCTGTTGGTGTTTGTTTGGTTTGGTTTTGCGGACAAACACGGACATTCGCACAAGTATTTCATTTCACAAAGAATGACGCCTTGCAGAGCTCCTTACAAATAAGTGTCGGTTTAGGCCCTTATCCCAGGCAAGGGGTCCCAGGAGATTCCACTTCAGAAGAATTTCAGAACCGAGTAAAGATGGGGGAAAGAAGTTCCCTTTGCCTGGACTTGTCCAGTCTCTTCCGTTTCTTTCACAGTTTCTGTAAGTACGAAGGTAGGTACCTTTGGATCCTACACTCCATCCCTGTCCCTTTTCTCTCCCTCTCCCTCCCCCTCCCGCAGCGACGAAAAGCGAATCCTGAGCCAGAACTCTGTCTGGGGCCCCAGCAGAGCGAGTGAGTGAGATTACAGATACACTGATGGCAGGCTAGGGGAGTGGGGACTGACTGGCTAGGTGGAAGAGGAATGTGGTTTGGTTTCTGTCCCAACTGAAAAGTGACGACTTGCCATGAAGTGAGAGGGTCCTGCAGAAAAGAGCTGCACCCCGATCTCCGTCCGAAGAGGGAGAGGGGGGTGGAGGGCTCCGGTCCCCTCTCCCACTCCCTAATCGGGGTACAAAAGAAAGCCAGAGAAAGTGCTGTACTTATTGTTGTTACCACCGTGCGCTTTCCCCCCGTCCAGCTTCACGTAGACCTCGTCCCCGGAGTCCAGGTGCAGCACCACGCTGTTGCTAGCGTAGTCGTAGTTCTGGTCCGCGTCTTGGGCGATGGCGCTGGCTCGGACCTGGGGAGACGGAGCCGGCGGGGGCTGCTTGGAGTGAGGAGCCCCTTTGCCCCTCCCCCCGCCTCTGTGGCCCTCTCCCATTGCCCGTCTCCCTTACCCCTTGGCGCCTGCGGCTCCCCCTCCTACAAAGGACCTTCCCTCGTCCCAGTCCTTAATGGTTTCCCCCCAAACTTTAGCAACTCTTTCCGAGCCTCCTCTTTATTGTTTCTGTTTAGTCGGGCGTTTCGGGAATGGGTGTTGGAAGAGGAAAGGTGAGGGAAGCTTCGGGGCTCTAGGGGACAGAGAGTAGAGCGCCCCGGACTAAAGGAAAAGGGAACCCTGCAAAGAATGAACTCGAAACTGGAGGACTTAGAGTTGAACATTTAGCCAAGTCTAGTGACCTCAAGACGAAAGGGTTTCCCGACCACAGGGTATGGAGTTGGGGCAGAAGAAGGGTATGAGGCGCCCAATTCGCAAAGTCTTTTTATGTGGGGGATCATGGGTATGAAGGGGCCCCAGACACACGCAAAGCTTAGACTTACTGGAGACCCAAGCCAAAATGCCCTGGCAAAATATGGATCCCAAATAATCGTCCCCTGACTGACCGAGGGTCTGGGCGGAGACGCGTTCTGAGCGCACTACTGTCCTGGGCGGAGGTGGGCTTCGCAATCCAAGGAACAGGGGAGGATAGGGTCAAGGACCCCGGGAAGGGAGAAAAGGGTGGCAAGGGAGGGAGACTGACCTGCCCGTTCTTGCAGAGGTCTGCCCACATGCTGGTACCATCCCCTCCTCTCATGAGGATGTGATAGGTGAAGAAGTAGATCCCTCGCACTTGGCAGCTGAACTTGCCCGTAGTTGGGTCGTAATGGTTACCCAGGTTGGTGACCACGTCGTCGAACTTGAGTACTTCATAACCCTCGTGGGGGCTCTTCAGGCCCACGTAGAAAGCTATCTTGGGGCCACTGAACGCAGCGCTCAGTGCCCCGGTTACCTCGCCGACGTCCCCGCCGCCTCCTACTCCACCACCAATGACCCCGACGCTGCCCCCGCCTCCCCCGCCCGCCGCCAGCTGCAGCCCAGGCATCCCGGGCTTTCCTGAGTCTCCTTTCTCTCCCGGGGGCCCTCTCGGTCCAGGGGGTCCTGGCTCTCCCTGGGGACCTCGGGGGCCCGGTTTCCCTGGCCGGCCGGGCTCTCCTTTGGGTCCCTGGATGAACGGGGGAGGAGGATTAGCACTGAGGTCCTGCATGACTTCCAAGGCAGCTGTGCTGGGACCTGGGGCCGCTTTGCCGCCTGGATTCCCAGGCCCTCCTCCGGTTCCCCCGCTGTAGGGGTCACATATCATGCGGCAAGTTCCCATCATCTCGTAGTGCGCCGAGCTAGGGGGTGCCGCCTGCAGCAGTAGCAGGGGCACGGCAATGAGCAGCACCAGGGCCATGGCCAGCAGGACGCCGACGGCTGCCAGGCAGGCGCGCCTCCGCCTCTGCCAAAGCCGGGAGGCGACAGCGACCAGGTCCTCTTTTCCGGGAGAAGTAATGGTGAAGCGGCGCGGGTCACCCCGCTCCCCGCAAAGAGGGGCCGGCTGAGCTGAGTCGGGGCCGCCTCCCCGACGTGAGGATTCCCACGCTCCCCCTCCAGCACCGAGCCGCCCCGCTGAACTTCAGCGGGAGCGCTCCGGACCCGAGCAGCCTGACCGGCCGCACTGGGACTGCTTCAGGGAGCTTCGGAGCCCAGCGGGCATGACGAGGGCATCGTGAGAGGTGGCCGCAAGCTGGAGGCTCACTCCTAGCACACAGTAATCGTCGTTCAGATGCACTGGCGTCTGCCTGCTGCTCTGGGGCTCTGCTTCAGTCTCTGCCTCTGCCTCTGTCCCTGCTTCAGCTCCTGGTGTGGGAGTGTGTCTCTCTTCCCGGTGCACTCACTCCGTTACTCTCTTTCTGTGTGTATTTCTCTTCTCTCTCTTCATCCTCCTCTCTCTCTCTCTCTCTCTCTCTCTCTCTCTCTCTCTCTCTCTCTCTCTCAGGAGGGGGGGCCGGAGGGGGTGCGGTGGGAGTGGGGGACGACCCAGCCAGCCTGACGTAAGGAGTCTGGAGGTAGGCAGGCTACAGGAGCTCCAAGGCAGCGGCAGCAGCATCACAAGGGAAATGGGTGTCTCATCATCACCACCACCATCATCAAGAACAGCATCATCCGTGCTATTCATAGGAAAAGGAGCTTTGTTTTTGACTCGGGCAACTTTGCCCAGCAGTGTGGAGATGCCACAAGTGAGTTTATTCCGCGAATACATCCACACACCAAATGATGCACACAGGAGCGTGTTCTTCATTCGTGCTCATCCATACACACACATATACACCCATAGACAAACTGATCACAAGTGGCGGCAGTCATGAGACCTGGATTCAGGCTTTGACTCAGCTGATGACCAGTTTGTGACCCTGAGCAAGTCACTTCACTTTAAGCTTCAGAACTCAGTTCCTCCATCTGTAAATTAGGGATAATAATACTTGCACTGCCACTAATAGAGAAAACCTCTATTCTTAATATGTTAATACAGCCAGGTGGAGAAGTGGAGAGTGCTAGGCCTAAGTCAGGAAGACTCATCTTACTGAGTTCAAATCTGGACTCAGACATCTACTAGCTTTGGGCAAGTCGCTTAACCCCATTTGCCTCAGTTTCTTTCTCTGTAAAATGAGCTGGAGAAGGAAATGGCAAACCACTAGGGTATTTTTGCCAAGAAAATCCCAAATGGAACGGAGAAGAGTCAGGCAACACTGAGCAATTGTTATGTCAAATGAGTTAGTAGTGGTAGTGGCAACAGCTACCTGGACCCTAATTCATCACGCTTACACCACACATCAGGGACTCTCCATCTCCACAGGGTTGTGTTTGTAACTCAGGGAGGGTGAAAGTGGTCTCCTGGCTCCACCAGCTGGTCCAAAAAAACAAAAAAACTTAAGGCTCATACTTAAAATCAGACTATATAAACCTTTGTCTATTTCTCCCCCACCATCCTCCTCCCCAAAACACAAACACATCGCTAAAGCTAAGAAAGTGGAATTTTTTCTCTTTAAAATTTCCTTGCTGTGTGACCTTGGGCAAGTCACTTAACCCCAATTGCCCTCCAGAAAGCAAAAAACAGAAAACAAAAAACCACTGTCCTTGGTATTCCTTTTAAACTAGGATTCATAGGAAGAGCCATTACAGGTCATCCTTTCCAACACCCTCATTGGAAAGATGAGGAAGACCTAGAAAGGAGGAGTGGCTTACTGGAGGTCATACATTTAACAGAGCCAAGCTGGGATTTGAACTTGTGTCTGCTCATTACCATCTCAGAATACTCCAGGCAAGGATACCTTTGAAAAGGTCCACGCTTCTCTCCCTCCCAAGGATGAGTCTCCTTTTCTAACTCTAAAATCAAAAGTCATTTATTCCCAGGAAAATATGGGAAAGAGAGAATAAGGTGAAGAAGGTTTCGTTAAGAAGTACTGCCCTTTCACAGCAGAGCCCCTCCCCTCAGGTGCAATAGAATACTCAAAAGATCTGGAAGCAGAGGATGTGGATTCAGATCTTGGCTCTGTTGTTTGCTGCCTGTGTGACTTTGGGCAAATCAATTAATTCTCTGAGCCTCCATTTCATCAGCTGTAAAAATAAAGTCATTGAACTAGATGACTTTAAAAATCCTTCCCGAAGCTGATTCTGTGATCCTGTAGGAGCACTGCGGTTTTGGTTTCAATTTGAGAATTAACTTTTCCAAAATAGGCTGGCGATAATTTTCTTTTTGATTCCAGTTTTAAGAGAGAAAGACTGGTAGCATCTCTGACTGAGAGGGCTCCTGAAGCATCTCCTGGGAAGCTCTTCCAGCCTGCTCCATCTGACAAACAAATGAGCAGCCACCTCTGCTGACACAGACCACTCATCACACAGTTAAGTCAAAGAGGAGGAAAGTGACACATAGAGCTCATTCCGTGACTCATAATGTTTGTTCCCCCTGCCTCCTCCACCCTGTTCTGTCAGCATGGAATGCTTGATACACACCCCATCACCAATGGAACCTTTACCTTCAGCTAAGTTATCCACCATGAAAATCCCCTTCCCCTCAAAGCCTAGGATATTGGGGTATTGTTTTTCATCAATAGAATAATTATACCACCCCACATAGTGCTGTGTATATGTGTATATATGTATATGTAATGGACAATTGAAGCAAATACAGGATGGTATAGCCAATTAGTATTTTGGGGAGTGCTTTTATTAAGCTGGCGACTGTCTCCCAAAAGGGAAGGCAGCCCTGAGCAGTCTGTCCAGAAGCTTTTATGCAGTAAAAAGTACGTCCTGAAACAGTGATCAGCAAGGTAACTGTTGCTACATAGGGATGTAAACTAAGGGGAGGGCTACAAGCTAATGGGGCAGATCTTTGTTTTGGTTACATCTTAGTTACAAGGCAGGTGCAGGGCTAGGTTTCACAACAGTCATACCTTTATGCTAGGTTCCTGGGGCCCCCTGAGGGGCCTTGTGAGAGGCCTTGTGTAGGAGCTAGCACTATGGGAACCTAACTGGCACTTTAATATACATACACACATATACATATATTGCGTACACATGTGTGTGTATAATTTTATACATATATGTATATGTGTGTGGTGTATGTGAAGATAGATATAGCTATCTGGTCTCAGGCATTTACTAGCTGTGTGACTCTGGGCAAGTCACTTAATACCACCCCATAGTAACCAGTAGGCCAAATTTGAACTCAGGTCCTCCTGACTCCAGGACCCATGTTCTGTCCACTGCCCCACCAAGCTGCCTCTGTGCTGTTTATTTTTTTCAAGGATCAGTTCAACATGTATAAAGTTGAGCTTGCTCTCCATATCTAATCAGTTGTGAAGCCCTAGTTAATTTCAGCATCACCATATCTTTCCCCATTGTTTTCTGCCCTATCCATTCATAGAGCCACCATCCTAGTTCAGGTCTTCATCATGGTAAACTTCTACCTAGCCTCCTGCCCCTTATCCCCCTCCTTCCTTCCCCTCTAACAAGTATAATAAAATGAGATAGCATGACACTGAATCAGAGGTCTGGATCCCAGTTCTGCCACTAACTTGGTGACCTGTCACTCTCTTTCCCATGCTTTCTTCAAGATCCTCAGTTTCTCCATATCTGCAAAAGATAGCAGTCATACACCTACATCACAAGACGGTGAGGATAGTAAAGAACAAATGAGATAACACAGATAAAACACTATAAAACTGTAAGATATTCATATTATCATCTATCTTCCATATCACTGCCAGTTTAATATTTATTTTTAAATTTTTTTTGTCTTTTTTTTGGGGGGGAAGGCAGGGCAATTGGGGTTAAGTGGCTTGCCCAAGGTCACACAGCTAGTAAGTGTCAAGTGTCTGAGGCCAGATTTGAACTCAGGTCCTCCTGACTCCAGCACTGGGTGCTCTACTCATTGCACCATCTAGCTGCCCCCAGTTTAATATTTCTAATGCATAGTTTTGATCAAATAGTTCTATGGCTCAAAAGCCTCCTGTGATTCCCCATTGCCTACTGAATAAAGTCCAGATTCTAGCTTAACATTCAAGGCCTTTAGAAATTTACCTCCAATCTCCCTCTCCAGACTTAACTGCTTACTTATGTACTCTATGCACCAACCAAACTAGATTACTACTCACACCTCCAAAATAAGATATTTAACTCTATGTGTCCCAATTTGTCCCACTGTCTTTCATCAGTGTTCCTTAGAACTCCCTTCTTCCTCTGCTGATTTTTCCACACACACCCCACCAGCTGCAACTGAAGGAGAAAAAAAGATAAATACTCAAGTAACTAAAATGCAAGCCAGAATATCATGATAGTATAGAAAAGGTATAAACAAACTGATAAGAAGGATTTATCCAGTTTGAAGCTATTCATAGTTGAGGTCATCAGTGAAGACTTCATAGAGGAAATTATGTCTGAGTTGGCCCAAAGGAAAGAAAGAAGGAAAATCAGTTAGTATATATATCATGTATGGGGTGTTCAGAGAGGACTAGCACCTCTGGTGTGAAAGCCTGCAGAGCCCTTTCCAGTGGCTCATCCACCTTTGGTCTCCACCTGCCACCCAGCTCCAAGAAGTTATAGCATGTGCAGTGGCTATACCCTGCTAAACACACACACACACACACACACACACACACACACCCTTCTTGGTAGTCAGACTAAACCAGGTTGAGAGCAACCTCAAACCCGTTGGTGAATTAGGGGGATATCTACCCCAAGCATGTGAAAATGTCCCTCAACAGAATGGGGAATGAGTGGATGAAAATAATTTGTTTCAATGGCCAGAAAGGCAGTTAAAACCAATGTTGTGAAGTGCTTAGAGCTTGGTCAGGCACCAGAGACACCAAGGTCGTCCACAGCATCCCAGGCTATCACCTGTCATCCTGACTTTCATCTTCCCACTAAACTTTGATGACTCTAGAAAAGAGAGAGAGTGTGAGGCTGATGACTTAGTGCAACTAGGTCTCATTTAAATGCAATTCACTCACAAGGCAAGACATCCTCTCCAAAGGATGAATGACAACAAATCTCCAGAGCAGAGTATAAGCTTCATGAGGACAGGGACTGGGTAGGTTGTGGTTTTTTTGTTTGTTTTGTTTTGTTCTTTAGTTGGTTGGTTTTGTTTTGCCTTGTATTCACAGTGACTTACACATAGTAATTATATAGTAATTACATAAATATATAATTATATATTATAATATATAATTATACACAATATAATTATATATTATTATATATAATTACATATAATTATATTATATAAACATATAATAGCAAATAAAATAAATATATAATAATAAGTACTTAATAAATGTTTTTGGATTGTATTAGACTGGTTGTGTGGGTGGGTAGCAGGTCCTTCATAATTTGAATGGATAAATGAAGAAATCCAGTGAGGAATCCCTCTCAGTTTTGTGTCATCTAATAAACAGTATGGTGCAATGGAAAGAATTAGAAGACCTGGGTTTGACTCTGGACTTTGCCATTACTGTTCACACAGGGGCAAGTTCCTTAACTTCTCTAAGCCTCATTTGTGAAACAGGGATAAAAAAAACATATTCCAACAGGCTTGTTGTCAGAAAAGTACTTTTTTAAGCCTTTTAATTTAAAATTTGAACTTATTTTTTTAATTACATGTAAGTAAAAATTAATGTTATTTTTTAAATTTTGAGTTCCATATTCTCTCCCTTCTTCCCTTTCCCCCTTTGAAAAGGTAAGCAATTTGACATATATTATACATATACAGTTGTGCGAAACACAGAAATACAACCTTAGTAGTTTAAAATTATAATAAGAGTTTTGAACCACTCTTACATATGCTGTTATTTTCTTTTTTAATCCATACTTGTGATTTAATTAATACAGGGAACTCCTCAGTGAGGAAATTTCCCCTACTAGTGGAAATCAATGCCTTCTCTAAAACTTTGAGTTTTAGAGACTTGTCCAAGGGCAGTGAGAGGCTTAGAGACTTACCTGGATACAGAGTAACCAGGATGTGTTTGAGGTCAGACTTGAGCATGTCTCTAACAAACCATTCCACTGCTATTATTCTCTGCAAGTTTGTTAGGCATGCCTATTATTTTTTCATCCAAGTCATTGATCAAAGTCTTGTGCAAAAGCAATTCAGTTCAATTCAATCAATCAATAAACATTAACTAAGCACCTACCATATGCCAAGACCCTAGGCACTGGGGATGCAAAGAAAGGCAAAAGGCAGTCCTTGCTCTCAAGATGTGGTTCATCACAGTCTGATGGGGAAAACAATTTACAAACATCTAGGTATAAAAGTTATATAATAAATAAATTAGAAATAATCAGCAGAAAGAAGACAATCCAGCAAGTATTCATTAAATGCCTACTATGTGCAAAGATGGGCAGCTAGGTGGCACAGTGGATAGAGGGCTGGACCTGGAATTAAGAAGACCTGAGATCAAATATGGCCTCAGACACTTACTGACCCTGGGCAAGTCATTTAACCCTGTTGGCCTCAATTTTCTCATCTGTCAAATGAGATGGGAAAGGAAATGGCAAACCATTACAGTATCTTTGCCAAGAAAACCTCCTATGGGGTTACAAAGAGCCAGACATTATTGAAATGATTGAACTTAATGAACAAAAATGTGTGCAAGGAACTATGTTAAGTTCTAGGAGAAAGAAAGAAAGAAAGAGAGAGAGAGAGAGAGAGAAAGAAAAGGAGGAAGGGAGGAAGGAAGGAAGGAAGGAAGGAAGGAAGGAAGGAAGGAAGGAAGGAAGGAAGGGGAAGGAAGGAGGGACAGAGGAAAAGAAAGAGAAAAGAAGGAGAAAAAGAAGGAAGGAGTGAAGGAAGGAAGACAATCCCTGCCCTCAAGAGGGTTACAGACTAAAACCTATAAACATATAAAAGTCTAAACCAGATAATTTAGGAAAAAATCCCTATGGTAGTGTTTGGCCATCTGGGGACTGTATAAGGGTCTGTTGAATTGAATGAAATGTCACTAACAGAGATATCCTTCCATGATGACAGTGAGCCATTAGTCAACACTTTTTGAATGCAGTTATTCAACAAGATAACTTAACTATACTATGATTCATACCATGATTCTCTATCTTATCCACAAGTATATTATAAAAGGCTTTATCAGAGACACTTCTTAAATCCAATTACACTATATTGTCACCATGTCTACACTAAATTCAAACATCCTATACCAACCACTCTAAGAAGACACATAATGTAGTGAATACGGATCTCACTGCAAAGCTAGGAATGAATAAATAAAAAAGTATGCATTAAGGGCTTAGTGTGTGTATTGTGCTAAGCAGTGGGGATACAAATAGAAAAATAAGACAGTCCTCATTTTCAGGGAGCTCTCAATCTCATAAGGGAATCAATTTATCTAGGTTTTAGTCAGAAAGAAACATCCCATGGTCTTTAGGGTGCAATAATAAAGCACAAATATACATCGAGTTAACGCCATTTCCACTAATAAAATCCTATCAGTTTCTGCTATTGAACCATTTGCTGGCTGTGGTGACTTTGATGGTAATACTTTCTGTTCTGGGTCTTCATTAGCATTGGCTGCTACACTCCATTCGAATGTTTCCAAGGATGATGGCTGTTGGGAGCTGGGCCGGAAAGCAGGACCAGTGGTCTAGAGTGCACTGCTATTCTCAAGGGTGCTGGGTGTAGGGTCCGAGGCTATCTTCATTAGGGTCAGAGGAAGGTCGGTGGTAGTGGTTGCCCATTGGAGGCACTGGCTGCCTCCTCTCTCTCCTTCTTCCTGCTTCAGCCAGGCTGTGTTCAAGTCCTGTCTCTGATATCTACTAATTGTTTGTCCCTGGGCAAATCCTTCTCAGGGCTCTAGGCATCTCTTTAGGACTCTAAAGTTGAAGAAAAGGTACCTACTTGCATCAGAAAAGGGAGTTTCCTCACCTGGGAATTCCATCTACTAATTAAATCTCAGGTCCAGTCTGTCTCTACTACTCTAGTAACTATGAAAGAAGAAACATTTGGGATGACTCATCATTAGTGAACCCATATAGGCTTACTGTGGTCATTTCCCTTTCTAAGTGCTCACCCTCCCTTTAATGATCCTTTTTAGAATTCTTCCAGTAATCAATGTTAAGCTCATCAGTTTATAGTTTTAAGAGCCCATTTTCTTCCTATTTTTGCAAATTAGGACAGAATTTCTCTCTCTCTCTCTCACTCTCTCTTCTCCTGGCAACTCTCCCGTTCCCACAGTTCATCAAAGGTCATTGACAACAGGGTCAAAATCACCTACAAAAGTTCTTTCATTACCCTGGGACATCAGTATTCTATGTCTGAAGTCTAAGAAGCATTCGAGAAGACTGGGTGCTCTCTCATATATCACAGGTTATCAATGGGCAGGGGATGGAGAGTCAGAGGCCTTGGTGGACCCAAAGCACAGCTAGGTGTGACAAACCTGAGGGGAAGGGGGAAGGCCAATGAGGATGCTCTGGCCGGTTCGCTGACAGGCTTGATCTGAGCTCTGTGTATGCCTACCACCACAGGCATCAAAAGGCTGAGCAAGGTACATTACCACATCTATCCCCTTGAAAGGGATGTTCTTTCTTTGGTATCACCTGAATCCCTCTCTTGTAATATAAGTCTATTTCTTTTTCTTCTAGGAAGAAAGCTCAAATCTCCTACCTATAAGAAAACTATTCATGGCCCAGTCACAGGCAGTATTGTGAAATGGATAGGGCCCTGGACTTGGTCAAATCCTCCCTCAGATGCTTCTTTGTTGTCCTTCAGTTGTTTTTCAGTCACGTCTGACTCTGTGGCCACATTTGGGGTTTTCTTGGCAAAGATCCTGTAGTGGTTCGCCTTTTTTCTTCTCCAGTTCATTTAATAGATGAGGAAATTGAGGCCAGCAGGGTTAAGTGACTTGTCCAGGGTCATTCAGCCAGTAAGTATCTGAGGCCAAATTGAACCTCAGGTCTTCCTGACTCCAGGCCCAGTGTTCTATCCACTGTGCCACCTAGCTGGCTTTTACTATGTGACTTAGCTACCTCACACCATGACTGGCCTAGGGGACAGGGGGTATTTAGAATATAATTTAAAACATAAGAACACTTCTATCAATGGAGATTTGCCACTACCCAGCAATTTATTGTCTTCCTAAATTGCAATTTGCCCAGTGTCCCACAGTCATTATGTGTCCTGGATGGGAAGCTGCCCCTCTGAATCCACTACACAAAGTAGCCTGGCACATTATAGCCTAAATGCTTAGGAAACTTACTTGAATTGTTTCAGACTAAAAGAACTCCTTGCCTAACTCCTGCCCCAACCCCCAGAAAGAACCCCCCGCCATTTTGATATAAATAAAAAGAGAAAAAGTGGAGGATTCAGGATCCTGCTGAATTCCTTATCTCCTCCCATTTCCTCCTTCTGGTCTCTATTCAAGGACCTTTTATCTGGAGAGAACGCCTTTCTTCCTTCCCAAGAGCATCCTTTTAGCAAAGATTCAGGCTTTGCCCAGTCTCTGACTGGAGTGGGGCGTGGGAGTGGGAGGGGTGGAGAACCATATTCTTATCCACGTTGTCAGGGACATGGTGACCTAAGGGGCCTGGCTCAGTTCCCTGGCCCACCCGAGCCACCTCCACTCTTCAGGGAGATGAGAAAGCTCAGAGCTACAGCATTAGAGGCTGAGCCGAGTGCATATTCAAATTGGCGGGCTCAGCTGCCAATGACAAGGCACCGGGTCCATTAGCTAAGAACAAGCAATAACACGTTTTAAGAAGGAACGAGGTCACGAAGCCCCTTCAGGGCTCTCCTCCCTCCTCCACCTCCTCCCCTCTTCAAGTTAGCATTCAGAGGCTCAGTATTATTTTACTTCTGAGGAGGTTGCTTCAACCTAAGATTCTACAAAAGCAGATTCTGTAACTACAATTGTGTTCTCCAGGGACTAAATCTCCCCTCCCCACAATCCCCTTTGCAATCACTTACTCACCTGAAGGGCCCCAGAAGGCAATGGTTTGACCCTCCCTATCTAACACTCTCCCACCACTCCCAAACCTAACCCTAGTGCTCAGAAGAGAGCCATCTCCTCACTGTCACCATCACCATGGTGCCCCCCTCCAAGTTTTCCTCACTCCTTTCTGCTAATGCTTGTAGCATTGCCCCCTCTTTCCCTCCCCCTTTCGAATGCCCAGCCCACCTCCTCTTCTTCTATCCAAGTTTTCTGAGACCTAGTTCAAAGTCCACTATGAAGTCTTCTCTGATAACTCCAGTCAACAATGATTAATTCCCTTCTAGAACTATGTAAATGATGTGTTATCTCTTATATTTTAGCACCTGATTATAGTCTCCTATGTCCCCCAGTGAGATTGTAAACTTCTCAGAGCAGAGACCTGCTCATATACAGTATATCTGTGCTCTAGTGACCCTGGCCTCCACTCTTCTTCCCACTAGACAAAGCTCTCCTTCACCCTGCCCCAGGCAGTTTCAAGGTCTCTCATGTTGGGAGCTCTCTCTCTCTTTTCTTGTCTGCTCGCCTGGCTTCCTTCAAGTCTCATCTAAAGTCCCATCTTCTATAAGTAGCCTTTCCTGGTCCTACTTAATCTTAGTACCTTCTCTCTGTGGAATATCCTCAATTTATCCTGTATATATCTTGTTTGTATCCAGTTGTTTGTATTTTGTCTAGTTGGTGCTGTAAATAAATAGTTGGGCCTGGAGTCAGAAAGACCTGTGTTCAAATGCAGCCTCAGATAGCTGCTTATTATGTGACACTGGGGAAGTCATTTAACCTCTGTTTTTCCTTGGTTTCTTTATTTGTAAAATGGGGATAACAAGAGTACCTACCTCCCAGGATTGTGCAGAGAATGAAATGATATGACCATTGTAAAGCACTTAGCATGGTGCCTGGTAAATAGTATTTGCTATGTAAATGTTAGCTATTATTTATTATGGTCTCACCTGTGAACTGTGAACTCCCTGAGAGCAAAGACAAATCTCTTAATCTCCTCTGGCTTCAGTTTCTTCAGACTAGATGGCATTTAAGGATCTTATCTCTAAATGTCCGACCCTATGGTCCCTATTCCTACTCCCTGGGGGTAACTGAGGAGCCACAAGCCCATCAGAGAGTTAGAGGGGTGTCTGCCCCAAGCAGTGAAGAACTCCCCCAGTAGAATGGGTGGATGAGAACAGTTTGTTCCAATGGCCATGAAGGTGACTGAAGCAAGCACTGTGGAGGGCTGACCTTGGTCAGACATTGAAGACACCATGGTCTTTCACTGCATGCCAGGCCATCATCCCAACTTTTGTCTTGCCACTGGACTTCAATGACTCTGGAAGAAAGAGTGAGGCTGATGACTTTGTGTAGTTCTGCCTCACTTAAATCCAATTCACTCATGAGTCAAGACATCACCCATGATGTCATTGGTCTTCTTCAAAAATGAAGAACAAACAGCAGTAATTCCTGCTCCTACATTATCTATCTCTTACTCTACCATCTCTATCATGAGAACTAGATCTTTCTACTATGTTTTCTCTTCCTAATAATTCTTGGCTCAAGCTGCTAACAAGATGAGTTCATGTGTTACCAAATATACATTAACCCCAATTACCAGAAACTGCTCTTGGGATTAAAAATTCACTATGGAAAGTTCCCAATGCATAATCCCAGTATAAAATCCCAGTATAAAATGAAGACCTGTGTCAAGATCATCACCCATGATCTAATTGTTACTACTCTTTCAGGAAGTGGAGGGATAGCATGCTTCATTAGCCATCCTCTGGAATCATGGAGGGTCATTGTATTCATCATGGTTCTTGCAGTCTCTAAGTTGTTTTTATAGGATTGTTGTTATTGTATAAATTGTTCTCCTGGTTTTGCTCATTTCATTGTTCATCAGTGTAGAGAAACCTTTAAAATTGTTCGTTTTTATAATATTAATGTTGGTCTACTTCACTCTGTGTCAGTTCCATGTCTCTTAGAAATCATCTATTTCCTCATTTCTTACAGGAAAATAATATTCCGTTACATTCAAACACCACAATTTATTTGGCCCTTCTTCAGTGGATGGGCACCTTTCCATGTTTTTTGCCACAACAAAAGACCTATCATAACTATTTTTGTACATGTAGGACCTTTTTCCTGTTTCTTTGATCTTTGGGGAGCAGGGGTATATAGCTGGATCAAAGAACATCCATTGTTTAGTAACTTTTGGTGCATAATCCAAATTGCTTCCCAGAATGGTTGTATCTATTCACATGCCTAACAACAGCACATCAATAAACCTGTTTTGCCATAGCTCCTCCAACATTTGCCATTTTCCTTTATCATCAGCTTTACCAATCTGATGGGTTTATTAGGTTTATTTTTTTTTTTTGGCTTTTTTTTTGGAGGGGGAGAGGTAAGGCAATTGGGGTTAAGTGACTTGCCCAAGGTCACATGGCTAGTTTGGTGTTAAGTGTCTGAGGCCAGATTTGAACTCATGTCCTCCTGACCCCAGGGCCAGTGCTCTATTCCCTGTGCCACCTAGCCACCCCTAACCTTAGGTTTATTAGATATATTTATGCAAAAACCTTTTAATTTTATGTAATCATTATTATCCACTTTATCTCTTATGATTTTCTCTATCCTTTGCTTGGTCATGAATTTTTCTTCTATCCATAGATCTAAAAGGTAATTTTTCTGCATTTCATTAACTTATTTTTAATAATTAATTTATTTAAAATCTCAAAATCTAGCAAGTAAAATTTAAAAATCCCTTAGTAAGGCATGTATATATACACATACACATACATACATATATACAAATACACAAACACATGTGCATATGTATGTGTGTGTTCATATTGTATGTGTGTATAGGTATAGACATAAACCTTATCAAGATCAGATTTATTTGTTGAGATACTTGCTAGATATACACATATATTTGTGGGTATATGTATATATTTATACAAAATAAATATATATATATATACACACATGGATATGTATGTATCTATGTGATTATATATGAACATAAAAATCATTACCTAATTGACCTTGTCATGAGGCTGGTCCTATATGTAACTTTTAATTGGGCTTACCTTTTTTATTCTTTATTTATTTTAAAATTCTTTTCTTTTTAAATTAAATCCCTTCCTACCACCCCCTCCCCCATTCCCTGAGAAGGCAAGCAATATGATATCAATCATGCATGTGAAATCAAGCAAAGCATATTTCATATCAGCCATACTTTTTCAAAAAAGAAAAATAAAGAAAGTGAGACTATTATACTTCAATTTGCCTCAGAGTTCATCAGTTCTCTCTCTGGAGGTAGATAGCATTTTTTCATCATGTATCCTTTGGAATTGTCTTGGATCATTGAATGGATCAGAGTAGCCAAGTCTTTCACAGTTGATCCTCATTACAACATTACCATTATCATGTACAGTGATCTCTCAATTCTTTTTGCTTCACTTCTTTTTAGTTCATATTGGTCTTAGCATGTTTTTCCCCCCTGAGGTCACCCCACTCATCATTTCTTACAATACAACAGTACTCCATCACAATCATATGCCACAACTTCTTCAGTCAGTCCCTAATTAATGAGCATCCCCTTAATTTCTAACTTTTCTTTGCCACCATAAAAAGAGCTGCTACAAATACATTTGTACATATAAGTCCTTTTCCTTTTTATTTTTCTCCTTGGGATACACACTTAGTAGTAGTATTGCTGGGTCAAAGGGTATGTACAGTTTTATAGCCCTTTAGGCATCGTTCCAAATTTTTTTCCAGAATGGTTGGACCAGTTTACTCCACCAGCAGTTCATTAGTGAACCTATTTTCCCTCGACTCCTCCAGTACTTATCATGTCTGATAGGTGTGAGGTGGTACCTCAAAGTTGTTTTCACTTGCATTTATCTTATCAATATTGACTTAGAGCATTTTTTCATATAAGTATACATAGCTTTGATTTCTTCTGAAAACTACCTGTTCATATCCTTTGACCATTTATCAATCAAGGAATGGCTCTTATTTTTATAAATTTGACTCAGTTCTATACTCAGTATACATTTGAGAAATGAGATCTTTATCAGAGAAACTTGATGTAAGAAGTTTTTATAGTACTCCATTGTTTATGGTTCTTTTTTTTTTCTTTTTGGAGGGCAATTGGGGTTAAGTAACTTGCCCAAGGTCACACGGCTAGGTTTTTGTTTGTGTGTGTTAAGTGTCTGAGGCTGGATCCAAACTCAGATCCTTCTGACTCCAGGGCCGATGCTCTACTCACTTCGGTTTATGGTGCCTTTTAGCAAAATGTAGATTCCCTGATTATCTCTTTTAATTAGGTCTGTTTTTGCTTTGGCTTTGTCTGAGATCATGATTGCTGCCCTTGCCTTTTCTACTTCAGCTGAACTATGTTAGATTCTACTCCAGCCCTTCATTTTAACTCAGCTTGTGTCTTTGGTTTCAAGTATGTCTCTTGTAAACAACATATTGTAAGATTCTAGTTTCTATCCATTCTGCTATTTGCTCCCATTTTATGGGCAAGCTCATCCCATTCACATTCACAATTAAGATTATTAACTGTGTATTTCCCTCCAGCCTATTTTCTTTTGTTTTTTCCACTCACTCTCTTTTTATCCTGTCCCTCCTCAAAAGTATTTTACTTCTAACCACTGCCTCCTTTAATCTTCACTCCCTTGTATCACCTCCCCCCCCCACACCTTTCTTTTATCTCTTGCCCTTCCTATTTTCCTACTAGGTAAGTTACATTTCTATACACAACTGAGTATGTATATATTCTTCCCTCTTTGAGCCAATTCTGATGAGAATTTATCTCTTCTCAATCTATTTTCTAGGTCAGTTGTTTTTCCAATGAGATACTACATATTTTCTTCTATTTCTTCATTCTTTTGACTTTGATTGCTTCTGGGGTTTAAGCATCGCCTACCCTGCCTCCCAATTTTCCCCTTGTGAAAGCTCTTCTTTGCACACTTCTTTTATGTGTGAAATTTTTCCCCATTCTACTGCTCCCTTACACCTTCTATCAGTGCATCTCTCTTTCTCACCTTTTCTTTTTTTTGAGATCATTACAACATAATCAACCCACACCCATGCCCTCTGTCTATGTAAACTCCTTTTAACTGCCCTAATAATGATGAAGTTCTTAGGAATTTTATGTATCATCTTCACCTAAAGGAAAGTAAACATTTAGTTTAATGTAAACATGTAATTTAGCTATATTGAGTACCTTATGATTACTCTTTCATGTTTATCTATTTATGCTTCTCTTAAGGGATACCTAGGTGGCTCAGTGGATAGAGCAATGGTCGTGGAGTCAGGAAGATTTTGTCTTCCTGAGTTCAAATCTGTCCTCAGACTCTCACTAGCTTGGTGACTCTGGACAAGTTATTTAACCATGATTCCCTCAGTTTCCTCATCTGGAAAATGAGCTGGAGAAGGAAATGATAAACCACTCCAGTGTGTCTGACAAGAAAACTCCAAACAGGGTAGCAAAGATTGGACACAACTAAAACAACTCAAGAAGCTGCCCTTAAGTATTCTGTTTGAATGTCAAATTTTCTATTTAGCTCTGGTCTTTTCATCGGAATGCTTGAAAGTCCTCTATTTCATTAAATATTCATTTTTCCCTGAAAGGATTATACTTATTTTTGTTAGGTAGGTGATACTTAGTTGTAATCCTAACTTCTTTGCCTTCTGGAACATCATATTCCAAGCCCTCTGCTTCTTTAACATGGAATCTGCTAAATATTGTGTGATCCTGACTGTGATTCCATGATACTTTCTGTCTGCTCGAAATATTTTCTCCTTGACCTTGGAGCTCTGGAATTTGACTGTAATATTCCTGGGAGCTTTTATGTTGGGATCTCTTTCAGGAGGTGATTGCTGGATTCTTTCCATTTCTATTTTACTCTCTGGTTCTAAGATATTGGGGAAGTTCTTCTTGATGATTTCTTGAAATGTTATATCTAGGCTCTTTATTTTTTTTTAATCATGGCTTTGGGTATTCCAAGAATTCTTAATTTATCTCTTCTCAATCTATTTTCTAGGTCAGTTGTTTTTCCAATGAGATACTATATATTTTCTTCTATTTCTTCATTCTTTTGACTTTGATTGCTTCTTGAAGTCTCATGGAGTCATTAACTTCTACTTGCCTAATTATAATTTTTAAGGAATTATTTTCTTCAGCAAGCTTTTGTACCTCTTTTTCTATTTGGCTAATTCCACTTCTAAAGGAGATTCTTCAGTGAATTTTTGTGCCTCTTTTACCATTAGAGAAATTTGTTTTTTAAGATATTATTTTCTTCAGTATTTTTTGTGTCTCTTTTACCAAGCTATTAATTCATATTTTTTTGCATCACTCTCATTTCTTTTCCCAATTTTTCCTGTATCACTCTTATCTCTTTCTTTAATTCTTCCAGGAATTCTTTTTGAGTTTGGATCCAATTGTCATTTTAAAGACCTTTTTTCAGTAGCTTTTTTACATTGTTGTCTTCTGAGTTTACATCTTGGTCTTCCCTGCCACCACGGCAGCTTTTTATTGTCAAGTTCTTGTTTCATTGTTAGCTCATTTTCCCAGGCTATTTCTTGACTTTGAACTTTATGTTAAAGTTGGGTTTTGCTTACCTGGGGGTGGGGAAGCACTGTCTCAAGCTTCAAGCATTTTCATGCTGCTATTTTCAGAGCTAGTTCTGAAGGAATGAAAACTTTGGTGCTTTTAAGATGGTGTGATCCTGAGAGATGTATTTTCACTGCTCTCCTGGTCTTCACTCTGATCTCTACCAAGGAAGTGCCCTGGTTCCTTGCTAGTCTTCTTCTTTGCCGTGGAACTGTAACCAGGGCCCCTACTCCCTTGTTAGGGAATACTGGCACTCCTCTCTGCCTTGGAACTGAAACCTATTGCTAAAATCAGGAACCTCTTCACAAAATCTATTCCCAGTGGTATGATGTCCAGCAGTCCCTGAAGATGGATCTGAGAACATCCTTGAAGAAGGAGAACATTATGCAGGATCTGCTTATGGGAACCACAGAAACTCTCTACTTCTGGAATCTGGGAGTCCAGATCAGCTGCTTGACATTGTTCCTGACAGACTGTGCTAGACTGTGACTCATTTAGATGCTCTCCTACTTCTGGGTATTTTCTATATCTTCTTCATGCATCTTGTACAGGGTACACCTAACAACCCCCTGCCAACACACACATCCAGGTCGTCAGTAAAGACTTCTCCATGGTGTTGATGCCAATGTTGTTTGGCTGTATAAAGTCCCCTTAGTAGGAAGGAGTTCAGTGTCAATGAGCCAAGATTTCGTATATTACGCTACACTTTGATGTGATCCTTGAGCTCAGGGAAGCCAGTGAACTGGAATAAGGGTAAGATTTGGTACCTCCACTCTCCCAGGGCAGGTAGTCCAGGTAGAAGATGGCATTTGGGGAGCACTAGAAAAAGCTACATTTCTCTATAGTCTAACACCTTGCCAGCACAAAACAAGGGTGGTTTCAGTTTTTGGCTGTTTCTCCTGGAACATAATTGGCTATTTCTCCTGACTTGCACATAGTAAGTGATTAATAAATGTTTGTTGACTTGAATCTCTTTTCTGCTATTCTCCAGATCCAATCCTCTACTCTCCCTCCCCTTCTCCTACCTCTGCAACATGAAATTGCTATAAAGAGGAAGACAGCTGACTGTGTCCAACCAGGAAAGGCCAATAGTCCCTTCCACAAAGCTAGTTAGGTCTCCTCCAACAGGCATCAATTATTATCAGTCAGAAAAGAGAAAAACAAGCATTGGACTGAAAATGTAGTCACAGAAAAGTTAAGGGTGGGGGGAATCCCAAAATTTAACTGTTTGAGTCAGCCAAATGAACAAAATGTAGATGGACGTCATGAAGAGAATGGACCCAACTAGGCTTGATGGGCAGGCACTATGGGGTGTGATTTGAGGGGCACCAGGAAAATTTCTTTCCCCCAAATATCTCCAAAATCTCAATACTGTAGTTAATCCTTTGGGTTAAGGTATCATCTCCCCAAAGGCACTAGAAAAACATAAATATTGAGGGAGCATAAGTATATAATGCAAAAAACACCGGACTTATAATACGGAACACTTGAGCTTAAGTTCCAGCCCAATCAGTTGCTAGCTTCTCTGAATTTGGCAAGCTACTCATCACTTTGGGCCTCAGTTTCCTCATCTGTAAATTGAACAATTTGGACTAATCACCCTTTAAAGTCCCTTTCCACTCTGTGCTGAAGATGCTATATTACATATGCTCCATTAGCGAGTCTAACATTCAAATGGATTTGTTTGTCAGATTAGTTTGGAAACTAAAGATTGAAGCCCTGAGGTGAAAGGCCAAAGGATAGGTCCCATTCTGATGAGAGGAGAGGGAATAGAAAGGCCTGGACCATGGAACTTGGGAGTTTATTGGGGTAACAATAAACCTGAGGCAGGTGTCACAATATTTCAGTAGAAAGGGAAGGTTGGGCAGTCAGAAGGCACCTGGCAAGAGGGTATGGTCAGCTGGATGGTGCAGTGGATAGAACACTGGGCCTAGAGTCAGGAAGACTTGAATTCAAATATGACCTCAGACACTTACTAGCTGTGTGACCTTGGACAAGTCACTTAACCTGTATATGCCTCAGTTTCTTTAACTGTAAAATGAGGATAATAATAGTGTCTATCTCCCAAAGTTGTTGTGAGGATCAAATGAGATAACATTTTCTGTGCTTAGCAGAGTGCCTGGTACATAGTAGGAGTTTAATAAATGCTTGTTTCCTTTCTGCTTCATCCTTCTCCTCATTCACCTTCCAAATGGATAATCTGTCAACGCTCCCCAAAAGCCCCGTCTTCTTTAAAGTGCCATCATTCTATGATTCTATTATTCTCCTCCTAGGAGGGCAAGTGCGTCCTGTCTGATCCAGAAGCTGAAGCCTCCATTATCACTTTCATTGAACCAACTCTAATCCAGGAGGAGAAAGAGATGATTAGGAGTCCCCTCCCCCAAGCAGGTGGCCTGGGGATTACAGTTCTATCTCAGAAAATGGAAATCTGCCCAGATTCCCTGGAAGTAGAGGGGGGGGAACTAGGGGACAAGATTTGGCTGTAGTGCCGCCATAGACTCCTCTCCACAACTGCCTCAGTGCCAGGCACTCTACCATCCTGGCCTTGTAGCTGCTATGTTCAGACAAACATGCATACCTCCTCCACTCCCCCATGCACCCTGAGAGTCCGGTATCTGCCCAGTATCACAGCTCCTCACAGCCGAAGGTATGGGCCAATGACTGATTAAGCTAATCCTCACTAATGTGTTAATGGGAAAGGGTTAGAAGATAAGACATAGACATTGTTTCTGGAAGGAAGCAACAAAAGTGAGTCTTTTCTCTGGCCCCCAAAGAAGGAGCGATAGGGAGCAGGGTCAAAGAACTTTGGTTCCAATCAAATCTTGGCCCTGCAGCATAGAACTGGGTGACCTTGGGCAACTCCTCAGTCTCTCTGAGTCCCAGCAAACTGTCTGTAAAATGAAGGGGCTGGATTATATTACCTTCCAGCTCTGCATTTATGAAGAGACAAGAAAATGCTCTCTCCTTTCTTTGCAAAGGCAAGGTACCATGGGTGTAGAGCATTGCATATACTATCAGACTTGATCAATATGTTGATTATGTAGGGTCTCATCTTCAGTTACCCTAAAATCAGCATTCAAAGATTTCAAGTTGGGACTCCAAGAGGAACAATTACTTTTAGATTCAAGGTACTCCTAAAACTATAGAGTTCATGTGTCCTTTAATTTTAATTTTAATTTCAAGTGCACTTTCCTTTAACAATCAGTAGAAACAATTAGGACAGCTGGATGGCAGAGTGGGTAGGATGCCAGGCCTGGAGTCAACAAAACTCATCTTCCTCAGTTCAGATCTGGTTTCATATACTTACTAGCTGTGTGACCTGGTCAAGTCACTTAACACTGTTTGCCTCAGTTTTTTCATCTGCAAAAATGAACTGGTGAAGGAAATGGAAAACCACTCCAGTTTCTTGGCCAAGAAAACCCCAAATGGGGTCATGAAGAGTTGGACATGACTAAATTACTGAACAACAACAAAATAGACACAATTAACTCAAAACAAAGCATCTGCTCAGATCATGGTAAAAACAGTAATTATACAACATTCTTCCCAAAAATCTGTGCTTCACTCTTCCACAAATATGCAGGCAGTGGGAAGAGTAGGCACATACATAGAAGATGCTGACATGAGGCATGCATTTAAGAAGCACATATGGCCAGGGTGCCTCATGCCCCTGGAGTTCCAGGGCTTGGAGGTTCTTTCATCATTGTGTCTTTGCACTGTAGAGCGTCACTGCTGGACAAGCTGCTCACCTAAGCTCCCTGACCCTGTTCTTCTCCACAGCTTAATTCCCTCTTGCCCAGGCTAATTCCCAAAACTGTGTCCTGTTTTTTAGGGTATGACCTATCTTTGGCCAGTCAATAGCTAGTCAGTTTCCAATTTACTTCTTCATACTTCATAAAGGGATGACAGGGAATAGACATTTAACAAATTAATGCCTTGCTATCTCCATCATCTCCCTCTCGTATATTTTCATAAACAAGGCTTGATCTGAGGTGTTCCAGTCAAATCTCTCCCATCCTCACCACCTCTGTTACAGCAAATTTTGGCAAACTACTTTTCCCCTTCCTTTTAAAATTCTTTATTAGAAGGGATGGCTCTTTGGGTAGAGAAGGGAAAGAGGAACACTTGGAAGAGAAGGTGATCTAAAAAGTAAAAATATTACTGAAGTTTTTTTGTTTTGTTTTTTAAAGTTTGAGTTGAGTAGCAAGGTTGTTTCAAGTTCTAGTCTGTGTCCTATCTGGTACCTGGGACAGGGCTTTGAAGACCCAGTTGATCATCTATGCAGTCTAACAAAGTAGGAACCCAAGAATAGAATATTAGGGCTGGGAAGACCCGAAAATATCATCTAAATTTAGGGGGTTCCCATCAATTGGGAAGTGGCTGAAAAAGTTGTGGTATATGAATGTAATGTAATACTATTGTGCTATAAGAAATGATGAGCAGGCAGACTTCAGAGAAACCTAGAAAGACTTACATGAACTGATGCTGAGTGAAGTGAGGAGAACCAGCAGAACATTGTGCAGCAATAAGCACAGTGTTCCATGACTGACTTTTATAAACTTAGCCCTTCTCAGCAATGCAAGGTCCTAAAATGATTTCAAAGGACTCATGATGGAAAATGCCATCCACATCCAGAGAAAGAACTGTGGAGTCTGAATGCAGAGCAAAGCAGGCTGTTTTCTTTTTGTTGTTGTTTTGTTTTATTTTTTCTTTCTTTCTCATGGTTCTTCCCATTCATTCTAATTCTTCTATACAATATTACTAATGTGGAAATATATTTAATAGGAATGTATATGTAGAGCCTATATCAGATTGCACACAGTCTTAGAGAAGGGGAGAAAATTGAAAGCTTATGGAAATGAATGTTGAAAACTAAAATTAAATAAAAGTTTCTAAAAAGAAGTTTATCTGGACATCAAACAGAATTAAATTTGTCTCTTTACAACTTCTAAAAAAATTATCTAGTTCAACCTTATCATTTTACAGAGAAGTAAATTAAGGTCTAGAAAAAAATAACTTTCCCAAGGTCATACAGTGTGTATAGTGAAAGAGCCAGGACCAGATTCATAGATTCATACATCTAGAGCTAGAAAGAACCTCAGAGGCCGTCTAGTCTGACATCCTTCATTTTACTGAGAAAGAAACCGACATCCAAGAAGGCCAGTTTGCCCAGGGTCACAAAGGTAGTAAATATCAGCATTTAGATTTCAATCCAGACTGGATGGAGCTTAGGATTCTTGATTCCTACTATATGTATCATCATCATCATCATCATCATCATCATCATCATAATCATCATCATCATCATCATCATCATCACCACCACCACCACCACCACCACCACCACTATCACCATCATCATCATCCCACCTTGACTTATAACTTCAATGGTGTCAATTTTAGTCATCAGTTGCAGGGGTTCCTCAAATTACCAACTAAACTGTTCTTATTTCACCTGTGTCCATAGGACCAGTCCTGAGGGCAAATAATGATAATGAACCAAAAGATGACTCAAGGCTGGAACCGAAAAAGAAAATAAAGGATTCTGAGACACAACACCTCGCTCAGAGAAGTGCAGGGTTGGGAGGTCAACGGCTAGAGTAAGAGATTGCACTGATGTTTCAGAACCCAGTATAGGGGGCTTCCCACTTCATGACACTGTCTTGTTGAAAGGGAAAGAGGTGTTGTGCCCTTAAGTTGAAGCTGGAATCTTAGGAAATTCTTTTATGATCCGAGATATCTACTAAATTTCCCAATTCTCTTTGAGAACTTAGTCTAGACTCTAGACATTGTGATTACTTGCTTTTTAATCTTTCTTTCTTTTATTATTCTTCCTTTTGATCCTTCCTTTCCTTTCTTCCTTCTTTTTTCTTCCTTCTTGTCCTCTTTTTCTTCCTTTATTTTCCTTCTTTTCTCTTTTCTTCTTTTCTTCATTTTCTTTTTTCTTCCTTCATTTCTTTCCTTTTTCCTTCCTTATTTCTTTCTCTTCCTTCCTTTCTTCTTTTTCTTTCTTCCTTCCTTTTCCTTCCTTCCTTCTCCCTCTCTTTATCTTTCCTTCCTCTATTCTTTCTTTTCTTGCTTCCTTTCTTTCCTTCTTTCTTCCTTTTTTCTTCCTTCCTTTTTGTATTCTTTCTCTTCCTTTTTCTTTCTTTCCTTCTTCTTTACTTCTTTTTTCTTTTCCTTCTTCATTTAATTCCCTTCCTTCTTTCTCCTTTCTTTCTTCATCCTTCCTTCCTTTTCCTCCTTTCCCTCTTCTTTCTTTTCTTTCTTTCCTTCCTTCCTTCTTCCTAGATGCTTTTTTATTTTTATGCCACTTCTACATATAGCTGGTAACCACCCAGAGGACCTTCAGTGATCACATCTAACAGTACATACAACATCTGTACCCACATCTCCAGGGATATGAGGAAAGTTCATTCTCTCATCTCTTCTCTGTTGCCAAGATTGACCAATATCATTCATTACACAGTGCTCATCTTCATTTTAGTGTTCATTTACATTACTGCAGTTACTATGTATATTGTTGTCATGGTCCTAATTACTTTGTATAAATTCATATATGTCTTCCAGTGTTTCTCTGAATTTTTTATCATCGTTGCATCTTACCAAGTAATGATGTCCAATTACATTCATATCAGTCAATAAACAGTTATTAAGGGCCTACTATGTGCCAGGCACTGGGCTAAGTGCCACAATTTATTCAACTGTTCTCCAATCAATGGGTAATCACTTTGCTACCATTTCTGTAACCACAAAAAGACACTTTATTTTCAAAGGACTTTTTTTGGACATGATAAATATTGGGGGGTAGTGAAGAGACAAGGAAGTGGATGTAACTTCTGGGGATGAGGTAGAAAAGCACTCAGCTGAGCTCTCCCCATATTTCCCTCCAAACAACTTTAAAATAATTTCTCAAATCGATCCTGGAGTGGCAGAGTCAACAAAAGTTCAGAGTAAGACATTCTTCCGGCCCAAGACAACATAGTAAGATGGAGAGAGAGTCTTGTGACATGGAAGAGGAGGCTAACCCAGATCCCATGTGGATAAAACATTAGTGGTGCTGCTAATTGGTGGCAACAGAAGTAGCAGCAGCTTTGGGAGCTCTTAAGCCAGAGATGATAAGGGCAGAAGGTCAGAAAGAGATTACAGGGTCCCCCTGTGTTAGCACTGGCTGCAGGATCAGATGATGTAGCTTAACCCCATTGCCTATATCCAGGAATGCATCACAGTTTAAGGACAGAGAGGAGCACTTTCTGTCCAGAGAGAGTGGAAGCCCTGAGAGACAGTATCACTTCCAGCCCCAAAAGGGATCAGGGGTCCCGAGGAACAGTGTCAGTTACAATCCCAAGGGATCAGGGACCCTTCTTGGGTAAGAATCAGAGCACAGACCAAAAGAGCAGTGTTCACACCTCTCGCCAGATCACACCATGTTGAAAGCACCAAAAATTTCCAAAGCCCCAGAACTAGCTCTGAAAACAGAGTGAAAAAGCCTAAAGTTTGAGACAGAGCCCCTCTCCACCCCAGACAAGGAACGGAGCCCAACATAAATATAAAGTTCTAAATCAAGAAATAGAATGATGATAATAAGAAAACTTGTCTGTAAGAAGAAAAGGTCAAGAATATCAAGGGAATCAATCAAAAAATGTTAAGGAAGGTGGCTTAGCTGTACTAGTATGTAGTATAGTACTCATACTGTATTACAAAGCAGTAATCATCACAACTATCTGATACTAAGAAATAGAGTGGTGGATCAGTGGAATAGATTGGGTACACAATACACAGTAGCAAATAACCATAGTAATCTAGTGTTTGATAAACACAACGATCCAGTCTTTTAGAACAAGAAGTCATTGCTTGACCAAATCTCCTGGGCCTGGGAAAACTGGAAAGCAGTTTGGGCAAAAATTAGAGATATAGATCAACATCTCAACCTATATAACAAGTTAAGGTCAAAATAGGTACATTATTTAGACATAGGGGAGCATAGAATAGTTTACCTGTCAGATCTATGGATAAGGGAAGAACTTATGATCCAACAAATGATGGAGAGCATTATGGGATATAAGATGAATGATTCTGATTATATTAAATTAAAAAGGGTTTGCATAAACAAAACTAATGCAGTCAAAATTAGAAGGAAAGCAGAAAACTGGGAGAAATGTTTTTGCAGTTTCTCTGATATGGCCTCATTTCTCAAATATATAGGGAACTGAGCCAATTTTATAAAAATAAGATCCATTCCTCAATTGATAAATGATAAAAGGATAGGAACAGGCAGTTTTCAAAAGAAAAAATCAAAGCTATTAATAGACACATGAAAAAATATATAAACCATTACTGATTCGAGAAATACAAATTGAAACAACTCTTGAGATACCATCTCATATTGGCTAACATAGTAGAAAAGGAAAATGACAGATACTGGAGGGGATGTAGAAAATTGGATCACTACTGCACTATTGGTAGAATTATAAACTGATCCAACCATTCTGGAAAACAATTTGAAACTATGCCCAAAGGGTTATAAAACTGGGCATGCCAGCAATGCAACTACTAGGTCTGTATCCCAAAGAGATCAAAGAAAAGGGATAAGAATCTATTTGTACAAAAAATATTTATAGCGACTCTTTTTGGTGGCAAAGAATTGGAAACTGAGGAGATACCCATCATTTAAGGAATGGCTGAACAAGTTGTGGTATATGATTGTGATGGAATACTATTGAGCTATAAGAAATGACAAGCAAGATGCTGTCAAAAAAAAAAAAAAACAAACTGGGAAGACTTGTATGGTATGAACTGATGCAATTTGAAGTGAACATTGTACCCAGTAATAACAATATTGTAATGATGATCCACTATGAAAGACTTAGTTGCTCTGATTAATACAATAATCCAAGACAATTCCAAAGGACTCATGATGAAAAATACTGTCCACCACCAGAGAGAGAACTGATGAACTCCGAATGCAGATTGAAGCATACTTTTAATTTTTTCTTTATTTTTATTGTTTTGTTTTTCTTTTCATTGTGGCTAATACGGAAATATGTTTGGCATGACCTTACATGTACAATAACTCCCAAACCCAAAGTGGGGGGAAAATGTTCTTTTTTCCCTACAGCAGTCCCTGAATAAATAGGCTGTTGAACATTTGAGAAGTTAAAAGGAAACTTTTCCTGATCCTTCATAAATCCAGAAACCTTTTAGACTAGGGTATTTGGCATTGGTGGTTTCACAGAGCAAATGTGTTAGAGATGGACACAGGACACAGAGTCATTTATGACCTATTAACTTGGAAGTAGCCATTTGCAGGAAGCATACGTCTTCAAAGCTGAGTCCCAGAGGGCTGATGGGCAATAAACTCCCATAACTTCCTTCTTCCCCCTTGCTGTGGGTATGGGATCCACTGACTGGTTCAAATCAAGAAGGGACCACGAGGTTCTGCTCACAACTTCTCCAGTGATGATGAATAGCAGGGATTTGCAGAATCCAATCCAAAGTGCAGAATTATATAAAAAATAAGATACACTAACTTTCCAACTAAGCTCCTTTTCAAGGGCAGGGGTACTATGGACTCTCATAATGGACTGGGCAGAGCCAGCCTTAGCCCTAGGTGTAGTAGATATTTATGCAGTAAATTTTAAAGGATGGCCAGATGCCCTGTCCTTAAATATACCCCATGCCTCAACTAAAGTGATTGAGGGCAGCCAGGTGGTATGGTGGTTACAAGTGCTGGACTTGGAGTCACGAAAACCTGAGTTAAAATCCTGTCTTACACATTTACTTGCTAAGTAATCATGAGCAACTCACTTAACCTATCTCAGACTTAGTTTCCTCGTCTGTAAAATGAAGGTAATAACAAGGGCGCCTACCTCACAGTTCGTTGTGAGGATCAAATAAGGTAACATAGAAGAAGTGTTTTGCAAACCTCAAAGTATTGCACAAATGTCACCTACTATCATTAGCTATTATTGACTTTGCTACCTTTGCTAGAATTCTAGCCATCAGAGATTGCTTTGGGTTAATAAGCCCTTCTTTCAGTCATTTATCCTCTAGGATGAATTAGTCAGATGAGTTTGCCTTCCTCCTGACAAACAGCTGAGATGAAATGGTTCCTGGGAGCTTTGAGGGAAAAGGGAAGATGAAGAGAAAAGGTCCTTTTGGAGCACAGGGCAAGCTTGGATGAGACTTCAAAGGTAAGGGCAGCAGAGAGACTCACACAAGTAATGGTGAAAAGGACACACTGACTGACTACTCTACCCTGCCCCAAAATAAATAACTAAAAATATAAAATAAAAAATAAAATAACAAACAAAATAAAATAAAAACTCACTATCTTAGGTTGCTGGTTGATTTATAACACTTACTACTCAGATAGCCATGACTTGTGAAGAGGTGTTCACACTCTTCCCAGAAATCAGGAAGTATCTCCCTGTTGTACCTAGATGATAAGAGGCAAGGGTACAAAGGGAACTCGATGGAAGGAATTAGAGCAAAGGAGTAATCAGACTGGGATTGGGGTAACTGGGACAGACTTCTTGAATAAGATGAATTTGGAACTAGATTTTAGAAGGGGGATCATGGATTGGTAGACAGGAGAGGATTTTAGGTGCAAGGGATTATATGAAACCTCCTGGATCAAGACAGCCTATTTCATCTACTACCTCCTTTATCCTTCCCCACCTTCTCTCTATATAAATACACACATATATTGGCACATATAAACAATGTGCATGCATAGGATACATATCCTATCTCCTGCCTCAGGAAAGAAAGAATAATCATCTCCAGGTCACAGAGAATCTGTTCTCCTTCAGGAGTAAGGGGGACAGAATGACTTAATACCTAATCTTTTAGCAGATGTCCATAAGAATAGGACAAATCAGTAATGTACTTCATTATTATTGGAATAGTAATAATCCACATTTATACAGCAACTTAATATCTTTTTCTTTTTTTGCTTTTTGGAGGGGAAAAGACAGGGCAATTGGGGTTAAGTGACTTGCCCAAGGTCACATGGCTAGTATTAAGTGTCTGAGGCAACATTTGAAATCAGATCCTCCTGACTCCAGGGCTGGGCTCTATTCACTGTGCCACCTAGCTGCCCCAAACAACTTAATATTTAAAAGCACTTTTCCTTCACAAATCTGTGAGTTTTACAGTACAGATATTATTGTCACTTGTGCAGATGAAGAAATTCAAAGGCTTAAAGAAGTATAAATCACTTGCCCTGAGTCAGAGCTGGTAAGTATTGAAGCTGGGATATGAGAATCCATTATACAGCCAATGATTTCTACTACACTATTCTGCCTTTCTTTAATTCTTTAATTCAACAAACAGGGATACAAAAAAAAAAAAACCATTCCTGTCCTAAAGGAGCTTATATTCTATGGAGGGGATCCACATGAGTAAATAAAAGGTAACCTGAGAAGATTGAGGGCAAGTTGAGGTAACATAAGAGGTGCCTCCTAAGTTTTACCTGGGAGGAAAATAAGGATTCCAAAGCTGAGCAGGAATGGAGCCTTCCAGGAATAGAGGAGAACCTATGTAAGTGCATTGAGGTCAAAGGTGGCATGCTGAATTCACAAAATGGCTAGGGGCTATTTGGCTGGAAATAGTATTGAGGGGGAGTAATATGAAATAAGTCCATAAATGAAAGTTTTCTGAGAACTTTAAATGCCAAATTAATATTTCTTTGTTTTATCCTAAAAGTCATATGGAGCCACTATAGGTTTTTGAACAGAGGTCTAACATGATCAGACCTGTGCCTCAGAAAGATTATTTCTGCAGCTTTGTAGAGAAGGATTAGAGAAAGGAGACAAACTAAAAGCAGGGAGACCAATTAGGAGGCTTCTGCCATAGTCCAGGCAAAAGGTGAGATGTAATTAACAACTGAACAGGCTAGTAGCTATAGGAGAGAAAAACAAGGAAGAAAACTCCAGAGATGTTGTGAAGAGTGAATCAGCAAGACTTGGCACTAGCTGAAGGCAGAGGATGAGGGAGAGGAAAGAATCAAAGATCATTCTAAGGCTTTAAGTCTGAGGGACTGGAAGGATGATGCTGCCCTATATAGAAAGAGACATTTGGAGAGGGCTAAGGTTCAGGGGAAGATGATGAGTTTCATTTTGGACATGATGAGTTTGAGATGCTGATTAAACATTCAGGTGGAGATAATAACACTTTTTTTACTTTGTTGAGGCAATCAGGGTTAAGTGACTTGCTAATAAGTATCCACATAGCTAATAAGTATCTGAGACTAGATTTGAACTCAGGTCCTCCTGATTCCAGGGCCAGTGTTCTATCCACTACACTGTACTGTAGTATAGCTGCCCCTATACAGAACTTTAAGGTTTACATGGCCCTTTATATACATTATTTCATTTGAGTCTCATAAGAATGAATATTTTGAGAAAAGAAAAAAGATAGACCAGGGTAGAGCTCAGTTGAGAGAAACCCATGCTTACCAAATAAGGGATGGGGACCTCAAGAAGACAAGCAGGCAGGAGAGGAATCAGGAAAGGGCAGCATCACAAAAGTCAAGGAAGGACATTATTCAGGACAAGAAAGTGTCCAACAGTGTCAGAAGGTTCAAAGAGAACAAGTTAGGTGAGGACCAACAAAAGGTTATTGGGTTTTTAGCAGTTAAGAGGTCAGTGGTAATTTTAAAGAGAACAATTTCAGTAAAGTGATGGTGTCAGAAGCCAGATTGTTGAGGAATCAAGAGATAAGGAGGAGATAAGAAAGCAGAGGCAATGAGTGTAAATGGCTTATCCTAGGAATTTGCTTGTGAAAAGAAGAGCAGGTGATAATACCTTGAAGACATGAGAAAAAACCTAGATTTTTTCCCCCCAGTGGATATGGGAAACCTGAATGTGCTTCAGAGTAAGAACCAATAAATAATGGGAGATGAAAAATTTGAGCAGGGGAGAAGTGATTAAAGGGGCAAATACCAGTAGGAAGCAGGAGGGGATGAGATCCTGGGTACATGTGCAAGGGTTAGTCTTGGCATGGAGACAGGCCTCAGAAACTGAAACGAAGGAGAGAATGTGGACTGTTGATGTTTAGGAATTTTTGTGTGTAGAAAAGGGAGAATTCTGAGCTCACTATAAATGTTCTTTATTTTCTCAATAAATTTTCTGCAGAAAGTGATAGAGGACAGGTAGCATAAGTAACTTGAAAAGAAAAGGGGAAGTTTTGGAACAGCCACTATTAACAAAAATCAATCAGTAAGGAATAAAAGGATCATGGTACAGCAGTGAGGACCTAGCTGAGATTGGGTAACAAAAAGTTGTAGTGGTGGGTACAATTGTTTCACTTCCACCAGCATTGTTTAGCCACATAAGAGTAGGTAGGACTGGAAGAGGTAGATGGTGGAGATAATGCAAAGGGGGCAAAGGGAGGTCTGGCAAGACATAAAAACCTAGGACAAAGGGCAAGGAATTTAAGGTTATTTAATAGTTCAACTTTAGGATAGAGACTGCAAAGGAAGAAAAGTGAAACCAAAGTAAGAGTTTTGGAGTAGGAGAATAGGGAGAGGCAGAAGGACTAGAGGTAGTGTTTAAGAGAAGTGAGGCCCAGGGGGCAGCTAGGTGGTGCAGGGAATAGAGTACCAATCCAGGAGTCAGGAGGACCTGAGTTCAAATCCAGCCTCAGATACTTGACATACTTATGAGCTGTGTAACCTTGGACAAGTCACTTAACCCCAACTGCCTTGCTTTTCCCCCTCAGAAAGAAAGGAAGGAAGGAAGGAAGGAAGAAAGAAAGAAAGGAAGGATGAAAGAAAGAAAAGCAAGGCCAAGTGAGAGAAGTGAAAGGTGGAAGTGTAGGAGGTTAAGATCAGAGAATTAAAGACTTCATGATCGTGGAAATGGCACAGTGTTGAGAGATGATAATCACTCAGGTAAGACCCTCTTTGTAGATGGCTAAGATAGAGTGAAAAGACTTGAAAAGACTGTCACACAAACCAGGCCAGGGTACTTTAGGGAGCAGATTTGAGCACTCCTTACCACAAGAAAACTGAAGCAAGAGATTGAGTTGTAAACTCTTTAAAAGGCTCTTTTATTTACAAGTTCACTGAATCATTGGTTGCTCCAACTTAAGCCATGAATGAAAGGCTGAGCCAGTACAGGTGGTCAGCCAGAATGAGGAAGGACACCTCTGTTCATGTTCCGTGAGATGTTCTTTGTTAGACATTGAACTTCCCAAATATGAGAATAAGGATTGACTTCCAGACGAAACCTGTGAGCCAAGTATTTAACTCCTTGAGAAAGAGAGTACTTAGAAGCTGGTTGTGACCACCAAAGGAACTAGACAGGATGCTATAAAGAAATGGAATGACTCTCATAGGAAATGTAATGAAGCTCAAATGGTCGCCAAGGAAGGAAGGAACTAGAAGTGACCATTTGGAGGAAGGAGAGTGCCTACATCTTTTTCTGGCCCAAGATGTTAAGAGAAGAAGAAGGACAGGATATCATGAGTTTAAGAGGATGGAAAGAACATGAGTGGATAAGTTCTGGGACAGAAGGCAGTTTGTTATCCATACTGTAGAACAGGTTCCAGATAATACAAAGTAAGATTAAAGGGAGGGGAGAAGGACCTGGGTGAGGTATAGTTGAGCTAAATAGGGGTGAGCACATGGGAAGAGATAGAGGTTGAGAGCTCTGCAGGCAGCACAACTCTGAATCACAGGGATCAGGGGAAGAGGTAGGAATTTGCTAGCCATAAGATAGGGGAAATGTGGGTTGACTTTGGCTCCTTTCTTCCAAGGTCCTGTTCATTTCTCTTTAAATTCCAGAAAGGGGGCAGCTAGGTGGCGCAGTGAATAGAGCGCCAGCCCTGGAGTCAGAAGGACCTGAGCCGGCCTCAGACACTTAATCCACACAAACAAAAACCTAGCTGTGTAACCTTGGGCAAGTTACTTAACCCCAATTGCCCTAAAGGGGCGGCTAGGTGGCGCAGTGAGTAAGAGCGCGGGCCTCGGAGTTGGGATGACCCGAGATCAAATCCGGCCTCAGAAAATGAGCACCCACACATAAAATAATGACTAGCCGTGTAACCTTGAGCAAGTTACTTAACCCCAATTGCTTTAAAAAAAAAAATCCAGAAAGAAAGAAGCCATACCAGCAAGAATATTGATAAATGGCCAAAGGATATGAACAGGCAGTTTTTAGAAGAAGAAATTAAAGATATCTATAAGTATATGAAAAATGTTCTAAATCACTATTGATTAGAGAAATGCAAATCAAAACAACTCTGAGGTACCACATTACACCTATCAGATTGACTAAGATGACAAAATAGGAAATGATAAATGCTAGAGAGGATGTGGAAAAATTAGAACACTAATGCATTGCTGGTGGAGTTGTGAACTGATTCAACCATTGGGGAGAGCAATCTGGAACTATGCCCAAAGGGCTATAAATAAGTGCATACCCTTTGACCCAGCAATACCACTTCTAGGGGGGTATCTCAAAGAGATCATAGAAATGGGAGAAAGACCCATATGTACAAAAATATTTATAGCAGCTCTTATAGTGGGAGCAAAGAATTGGAAATCAAGGAGATGCCCATCAATTGGGGAATAGCTAAACAAGTTGTGGTATATGAATGCAATGGAAAACTATTGTGCTATAAGAAATGAGGAGCAGATGGACTTCATATTTACCTGGAGAGACTTAAACAAACTGATGTTGAGTGAGAAGAGCAGAACCAAGAGAACATTGTACACAATTACAGACACATTGTGTTTGTGACGACCAACTCTGATAGACTTGGCTCTTCTCAGCAATGTAAGGTTATAACACAACTCCAAAAGACTCATGATGGAAAGAAATATCCACATCCAGAGAAAAAGCTGCGGAGTCTGAATGCAGATTGAAGCAAACTACTTGCTATCTTTCTTTTCTTGCTTTGTTTTGTTTCCTCCCTCCCATTGTTCATTCCATTGGTTATAATCCTTCTTCACAACCTGACTAATGTTTAATGTGAAGGTATTTGTAGATCCTATATTTGCTGCTGCCATGGGGTGGGGGGAGGAAAGGAAGGGGAAGAAATGGGGGGAGAAAGAAGGGGGAGAAAATTTGAAACTCAAGATTGTGGAACTGAATCTTGTAAACTAAAAGTAAACAAATAAATTGAAAGGAAGGAAGGAAGGAAGGAAGGAAGGAAGAAGGAAGGAAGGAAGGAAGGAAGGAAGGAAGGAAGGAAGGAAGGAAGGAAGGAAGGAAGGAAGGAAGGGAGGGAGGGAGGGAGGGAAGGAGGAAGAAAGAAAGAAAGAAAGAAAGAAAGAAAGAAAGAAAGAAAGAAAGAAAGAAAGAAAGAAAGAAAGAAAGAAAGAAAGAAGGGAGGAAAGAAAGAAAATACCCCCTTGAAGGAATAATATGTTTAATTCTCAGAATGTGAAGAGAAAAGGGTCCTACTGAGGAGACAATGGGGAGAAAGGAAGAAAGGGAAGGAGAGGACCCAAGACAAACCACAGCTTACATAAATTTGCTCAGGACCATCTCCAGGTGAACCTTATTTTAAGTCATAGTCTTAAAGGTGGAAGGAAATTCAGAGGTCATCTAATTCAACCTTCTCATTCTATAGATGAAGAAACTGAGGCCCAAGAATGTTAAAGGACTTGCCAAGGTCCTCTAGGTAGTAAAGAATCAAAGGTGGGTCTTCTGACTCCAGAGCCCATGATTCTTCTACAGTACTGGATATTTCCAGCTCTTTTGTATGCATGCAGACAGAGCTGGAAACCTCACCAGGTTTAAGACAGTGAAACATGCCATGCAGGAGTGGGAGAATGAAGATGGTACCCACTTCCCCTGTTCTCCCACAGCTCTCTCTCCTCTTTTTGTCCCCCAGACTTCCATGCTCTTCTCTGAGCCTCTGACTGCCATGTCTCCTTCCGTTGTTAGTCAGCTCCCTCCTCCTCTGCATGCATTAACTGCAACTCTCCGGGGTGAGAGACACGGCCTGGGTTGACATAAACATAAAGAGGGCCTTCCAGGAACATGCAGAAGGCCAAGGCCTCTGTTCCAGAGAAGAAGGAATGGCAGGCCCTCTGTCCTTGGGACGTGCAGAGAATGAGAAAGGGGACCTGGAGGACTTGGCATTGGGGCTGAGGAGCTGTTTCTGTCCCTCCCAGGTCCTTCCTCTGCCCATTTCCTTAGGGAGAAGGGACTGTCATCGGGTTGTTAGCCCTAACGTAGGTGGTGGGCTAGTTAACAAATTGCTTATTAACAACCTGGGCATTGGGCATAGCTATTTTTTTTCATTTTATTTCTTAATTCTGAACTTAAACACACCCTCCCAAAAGAATTAGTATTTCTATATAAATAGCATAATACAAAAAGAGTATTGTGCATCCAATTACAAATCTCTACTTCGTTCAATCCACTTGATTTTCTGTTGGGTAGATCTAAAAACCATCCTGGGGTCTCCTGACAGGCTGGGTCTCTTTCCTCACCTCTGTCACTCTGTGGTTCAGGAATGTAGAGGGTTCAAATATTAACATCTGGGAGTAAGAAGGCTAAGGGTAGTTAGTATGTGCCTTCCTGTCTTCACTGTGGGTGAAACTGTGTATGTGTGTGAGAGTGTTGTATGGGAAGGGGACTGGATTATGTTTGCTTGTGCAAACATATATTTTTTGGTTGGGGGAAGTAAGGGAGATATTGGAAGAGCATTTATTTCCTCTGTTTAGCTAATCAATTCATTTTATCCAATCAGTTAATGTGTTAAGTGAACTCATTCCAAGAGGAGATATTTATAAGACAACATGAGTATTTTAACCAAGACCTTCTGGAGATAGCACCCCTTTTTTTGTTGCCCAACACAAAGAAGGAAGGAGTTTCAGCAGAAAGCACCATAGTTGGCCAACGGAGAAGATGTTGGGCAAGGGAATTCCTCGCCCCTCCAGTAACAGTGAACTTTGTCCACCTAACTATTCCCCTTCTTATAACACATAGGCAGTAAGCATGTATGCACAAAGATAACATGTGTACAAAAGGGAAAGTTTCCTATTTGAACAAATGTTGCCCTTTGTATGCTTCTTTATTCATTTATTTATTTTTTTGGAGGGGGAAGGCAGGACAGTTGGGGTTGAGTGACTTGCCCAAGGTCACACAGCTAGTAAGTGTTAAGTGTCTAAGGCTGGATTTGAACTCAGGTCTTCCTGACTCCAGGGCCAGTGCTCTATTCACTTTTGCATGCTTCTTAAATAACATTGGACAAGAGATAGTTACTGACCTGGTTTCCAGGGGCTTGGGTGATGAGGCTGTCCTTTAGAAAGGAGACTGGCAGATAAAACAAATACCTCCTGAGTACAGGAGAGTTTTCCCAGCTCACTCAAAAGAAAACCCAAAAAGCTACCTAGGTAGCTGTATAGGAAAACCAGGAAAGGCAGGAGCATGTAACAAAGAGGTATTGTCTGAGGAAACAATACTTTTCTAGTTCAGTTCCTACAGATGTAATGGTGGCCACAGCACAAACCCGCCCTTATTATTAATGGATGCTTCTAGCACTGGATGGTTTGTCCACAGGTCCTAGCATGCCTAGCACCTGAGAAGCATTGGCTGGGGTGAGCAGATTCAGAATGGGGTCTTCTAAGAGAGGGACATGAAACAGCAAAATTAGAGCTGGGGAGAAATGGGAGGAAAAAGTGGTCATGGAAGTAATGGCAATACTAGACCTTATTCATTCCTACCACTTTTAATAAGAACTCTCCTCATCCATGACACTGACATGTCAAACTCCAATTGTGCTGGGGGCCAGCAGCTGTGAACATGAATTTTGCCCCAGTAGGCTAGTGTTGAACTTTTTAGACACTGATGTGGTGATCCTTGAAGACTTCTAGACTTCACCACCTTCTTCGAAAGGCCACCACTTGTCCCAGGCACTGAAATAGTAGCATCTGTCCACCAGATATGTGACTACACCACTTCTGGTCCCTTGTTTGGGATTTGGAATCAAGGAATGGCTTGAGGAAGCAGGAACCCTGGGACTAACTTGTAGTGTGGAAAATGAGTGATAAGAGATTATGTGTCAGGAGTTTTATTCTTTGTTATTTTCCTAGATTTTCTGTTATAAGTAAATTGCTTAGGGGTGGCTAGGTGGCGCAGTGAGTAAGAGCGCTGGCCCTGGAGTTGGGACGACCCAGGATCAGATCCAGCCTCAGAAAATGAGCACCCATACATAAATAATGACTGGCCATGTAACCTTGAGCAAGTTACTTAACCCCAATTGCTTTAAAAAAAAAAAAAGGAAATTGCTTATATTATATTTACATTATATTAAATTGTTTATATTATATTTATGTATTTATACTTATATAATATATATTATATGTTATATAAGTATTACTAAATTACTATAATAATTATTATTACATTGTAATATGTGAATAATTTCTGGTTGGTCATGGGAAAGATTTAATTCAGAGGAAACTAATCTGAGAGGATATGAAAATAAACCAGGTTTTAAGAATCTTGGAACAGCTTAGGGGAACTACAGAAGCATAGAAAGTTGGAACTGACAAGGGGGGGGAACCTACATCCTCGAGGTCACATATGGCCCTCCAGGTCCTCAGGTGTGGCCCTTTGACTAAACCCAAACTTCACAGAACAAATCCCAAAAGGATTTTGTATCCAACCCCTGCTTTTACAGAGCAACCACTAGGAGGTGATGATAGCTGCTGCCCTGGACCTAGCTACACGTCAAGGCTTGTCTGCCAGGTCATTTTCTTACTCTTGCCGTGGTACTTCACCATCCCAGACTGAAGTGCTGAGGTCAGGTCAACTTGACATCTAGGAGATGCGGATTATTGTGGATTTACCTAACAAGAAACAGCTTTTCTTGAATGCCAGCCTCTAGCAAACCCAACCTCTTCTGTGAGCTTGTTATATTTCGCTGGGCTCTAATCATATAACCTTGGCATGAGCCAAGATAGGAGAGTTCTCCCCCATCCCCTGAGACAGACAGGATATTTTCAACTGTATATGTTTGCTTTACTCTTGATATAGAATCAGTGAAAGCAATAAGCAATCAATCAACAAGCATTTATTAATTGCCTACAAGGGATTCAAAGACAAAAATGAAATGTAAGATAGGTGCCCATATATAAGATTATGTATGAGAGGATTGTCCAAATAAATAGATGCAGCTCAAGGGTGATATGATCTAGGGCAAGAGGCTCTTAACTTTTTTGTGAGTTATAGTCACCTTCTGGTAGCCTAAAGACCCTTTCTCTAGAGCCTTAAAAAGGAATTTAATGGCACAGTGAGTGGAGTGTCGGCCCTGGAGTCAGAAGGACCTGAGTTCAGATCCTCAGACACTTAATGCACACACAAACAAAAACCTAGCCGTGTGACCTTGGGGAAGTTACTTAACCCCAATTGCCCTCCAAAAAGCAAAAAAAAAAAAAAAAGGAATTTAAATAGATTAAAATATAGTTATCAAGACTTTTAAATTTTTTTTCTTGTCCACATAATCAGGGTTAAGTGACATGCCCAGAATAACATAGCTAGTGTCCAGGGTCTGGGGTCGGATTTGAACTCAGGTCCTCCTGACTCCAGAGCTGCTGCTCTATCCACTGTGCCACCCAGCTGCCCCTTTAAAAAAAGAGTTAACAAGTTCATAGACTTCAAGTCAAGAACCCCCTGATCTAAGGTCTAGCTTGCCTCTTTGGAAGTAGGGGGAGAGCCAAGGGCCATCTTTGTGTGAGCAGCCTACTAGATAGAAGAGGGGAGAAGGGAGTTCCGGGACAGCCAAGGCCCAGAAATATCTCCTCAATCTCCAAGAGGGCTATCAAGCTAGAATTATTTCCATCTGCCAACCCTCAAACACCTCTGAACTAGAGGCACAACAGGGTCAGTACAAAAGCCACTTCCCTGATCATTCTTAAGGGGGAAGGTAGCCCATAGGCTTGACACCTTTCCACCAAATGGTAATTTCACAAAAGACCATCATAAATGACAAATAGTGAACAAACAAGAATTAAAGAAATTCCACAGATTGGAATAAACCAAAGAACATATCAGTGAATGAGCCTTGAGAATATGCTAGTGAATGAGAAGATCTCAGCAAAACCAAGGAGAAAGGCAAAAGGACCAGGGAAGGTTCAATTCTCAGCAATCTCTCAAATTGCAAGCCAATCCTGGTATATGAGGGGGATGACTTCCAATGCACATTGTGAAGTCTTTCTCTCTCTCCCCTACCTCCCCAGGGCTCCATAAGTGTCTGGAAGACAGACACTTAGTAAGTCACTTACACAGGCATGCAGTGTCACACTCCGTATTTTCTCTGGCCATCAGGAGTCACAAGTATCTCTGCCGACCCAACAAATAGCACTGTGCATTATTTACCCCTATCCTGTCCAGGTGGGTGCCATGTTACAAAAATAACATGTAACGAAAGATTTGCTGCACCATTCTGACCTCCCACGCTCTGCAATCACTTTCCAGACCCAGGGAGTTCCCTGATGGTACATGAGTTGCTCAGAACCAGAGAGTTTGGGAAAACACACAGTTCATTATGTTTAGTGCCCAAAGTCACTTTGGATGTGACCAGGCAGAGGAGTATAAACACCAAAGAAAATGACTCACGGGGAGGCTAGGTGGCACAGTGAGTAGAGCGTAGGCCCTGCAGTCAGAAGGACCTGAGTTCAGATCCGACCTCAGACACTTAATGCACACACAAACAAAAACCTAGCCGTGTGACCTTGGGCAAGTTACTTAACCCCAATTGCCCTCCAAAAAGCAAAAAAAAAAAAAAGAAAAAAAAAAAAAAAAAAAAGAAAAGAAAAGAAAAGAAAATGACTCACACAGTAGAGTCAATCTTTAGAGGAAGTCTCAGGAACATGGGACCTGAGATCTGAAGGACTTATTAAGAGACAGGTTCCCACAGGACTTAAAGGGAGACAGAACTTACCCTGGTATGTGCTTTTCTCAATTGTCCTGTCCCTGGCAGAGACCTCTTATAGCTTCTCAGCACTGACACCTTGTCAGATAGGATGAGTGAGCCCAAAGGTTGGCTCAGACAAGTAGGAACCTGTAGACACTACGTAGCCCTGGTACCAGTCTCTCTGACCTTGGCACAGGTCACATCACTTCCTTTTATATACCTTCTCTTGCTGCCATGCCAAAGAACTACCCCACCACCCATCAGAGGAGGAGCAGACAGAAAGATGGCTGTTACAAATTCAAAACTGAATTAGCCTGGCATCTAAGGCCTCTATCCAGGGTTTTCACCATACCCAATCAACCTATTCATCTGTTCAGGGACTCATATTTGTCAGAGCTGCAAGGAACCTTAAAGAGATCTTTCTTACTTGGTCCAGTCCTTGCCCATTAGCTGAGTAAGGCATAATCATCTCCCTCTTAAAAATGAAGCCCTTGAGTGCTGAAGAAGGCTCAGTGGCTGCTCTCAAGATGTTTACAGAATCCTCACGGCACAAGTAGAGAATAGTACAAGACAGAATGTAATCAAATGTCCTAATGAGTAAATAGTACAAATGTTTTCTGAGTTAAGAGGATGGAGTGAGCCAGTGTAGGTGGTAATAGTCAGGGAAGGCTTCACAGAGATCAAGTGAAATATGGTAAGTGCTTTGCAAACTTTCAAGTGTTGCATAAATGTGGGCCATGCTTAATGTGATCATCTCCGTTTAATATTATTATCAGCTTGCTATTTGCTATTCCATGACATAACATGTGATCTCACACATGCCTTCCACAGAGGCAGCTGGTGGCACAGCAGACAGAGCACTCAGCCCAGAGTCAGGAAGATCTGAGTTCAGATCTGGCCTCAAGGCGTTTACTGGCTGTGTGATTCTGGGCAAGTCACTTAACCTCTATCTGCCTTGGTTTCCTCAACTGTAAAATGGCTGTAATAATAGCCACTTACCTCCCAAGGTTATTGTGAAGATTAAATGCTATGGTATCCATAAGGCACTTTGCAGGCAAGGTATAAATATTGATTCTCTTTCCTTCCTCCATACCTAGAAACACACTCCCTTGGCTTGTTCACCTATTGATATCCTTCTCTTCCTTCAAGGCCCAGCTCAGGTATGAAGCCTTCCCTAAAGGTCTCTGCTTACCTCCTCAAATCTGGAGATCTTTGTCCTTATCACATTCTACTACCTGGTATCTATCATCTTCCCTCACATTAGATCACCTGCTTCTTGAAGGGGACAGCTCATCTGTTTATCCCCAGCACTTGGCAGAGTATACACAGTAGGTGCATAATAACTGTAAGGCAATACCCCCATACCCCCTCTGAACTGTGGGCTGGTTTCATGTGAAAGGTCCAATTAAGAAGGTAGCATGAAACCTTGGCATGAGACTTGGCAGTCCCTGTCCTCTTTTCCTCCCACTTACCCATAAAGGAGAAGAGAAAAGGCTTAGGGCTTGAAAACTGGGAATCTCTGAACACCAGAGATGCTAGGTAGTTATTAAGTAATACATGTTAGCTGGTTTATAACCTATCCTTTAAAGATTGAAAATCTTGCATTAATTTGGAGTACTCACCAGAAGTTAGAAGGAGGTGTCTGAATGGAGTGCAGGGAGAGCAAGGGAAGAAAGGAAGTTTGTGTCCCTAGACTAGGAAAAAGGATCTGAAGGAAAGACTCAGCTACCTGGAAGGAGCCTGTTCTCTCTTCTAAAGAACATGTTACTTGGTCCCCAGACTCTCCTGCTAAGGAGATGAGAAGCCACAGCAGCCAAGATTCTGAGAAAACAAGACAAGTAAGGTTTTTTGCTGACTCCCAGGCAAGTGTTTTCTGCCCTTTCTAAGAAAATATCTGGGACTACAAGATGATAAAGCCTGGAATCCCCTGCTCTTTCCTTGAGGAAGAGAAAGCCAGGATTTCAGCTGAGGAAAGACAGTTTAACAAAGCAGTGTCTGTGAAGTCCTGTGAAGCAGCATCGGGCAGCTAGCAGGCCTGGCATAGTGTCCAGTGGAGACTGACCAACAAGGACTGTGGGACCAGCAGGGAGCAGGCTCCACAGGGGCAGGATGATGTTATCACTGGCAATCAGTGGCCTTGCAGTGTGGAAGCTTGAATTTCTCCTATATGGCATGTATATTTGTAGGAGATTTATGAGAGAAACATTTCATTATCATTTTTCTACTATACCATTTCTTTAAATATATTTGCTTTTAATTAATTATGTCCTCTGACTCTTAAAGGAGGAAGGGGTAAAGGCTCATGAGTTGTGGTTTTAGAGGATGTGTACCTACAAATGACCTTGAGCCTGGTCTAACCATCTCCTGCAGGACCCACCTTAAAAGCTGGATGGTGTCCCCAGGGAACACATAAAGGTTTACTGAATTAAGTTGAACTAAGTATAAATGAATGGAGGAAATGTGTCCTGGGTCATGATGGCTGGCATGATTTCAGTTGGCAGAGAGGAGGGCAGATGGCATGAGCAAGGGTGGAAGCAGAAATGAAAACGGGGTGTGGTGTGATGGCATGTAGGAGGGACAGTGAGGAGATTTACCTGGCTACTGCAGAGAACAAAGAAGCGGGGGTAGGAGGCACAAGGGAACAGTGAGGGGGATTGGGTTGTCTAGGTCAAACCGTCTAGGTCAGGTTGGCCAGATTGTGCGGGACCTTGGACTAATTGCTCATTCAGTCAAGAGGAAGAAAGGGAACAGCTACAGTGATGCAGGCCAAGAAATGAATGAGCTCCAGTGAGCCTTTGTCAAATCCAGGGTAAATCCTTGGCCTCGTTAACAAGGAAACATGGAGATGATCCTCTGCAGAGGAGAGTGGGAGATTTCATGCTCAGGAACCTCTGCCTGGCTGACCTGGTAAACTTCCAGTCCAGAGAAACATCCAATCCATGTCCAACAGGTTCAATGAGCACAGTTATTGGGGTTATGAGATTAGAGATGGGGAGGGGAGGCAAGGCAGAAACGAACATTTATTATTACATGCCCATTATGTGCCTGGCACTGTGGTAAGCTCTTTACAAATATTATCTCTTTTGATTTTCACAACTTTGATAAGAAGGTACTATATTATCCCTCCTTTACAGTTGAGGAAACTGAGGCAGACAGAGGGTAAGTGACCTGTTTAGAGCTATACAGCTAGTAAGTGTCCAGGTCAGATTTGGACTCAGGTCTTCCTAACTCCTGGCCCAACATTCTATCTACCATGCCACCTAGCTGATAGGGAGATGAATGCAGTTGGTAGCCATTCAGATCCAAGTAACAGACCCAGAGGCAAAAACAATACAAAGAATGCTAGCCTGCATTTTTATGCTTTATCCTTTCCAAAATACTTTGACTCTTACTATTGAATTTCATCTTTACAACTCATCTTTAACAGAGCCTAGATCAGGAGTTCTTAACTAGGGATCTACAGACCCCCAAGAGATCTCTGCATAGATTTCTAGGGGTCCATGAACTTGGATGGGAAAAAAATGACATCTTTATTTTCATTAACTTCTAGAGGAAACTTAGCATCTCCTTCAATTATGATTTTAAAAGCATTCTGGGAAGGGTGAGAATAGACTGCCAAAAGGGTCCATGACATAAAAAAAGATGAAGAAATGTCCTAAGATGACCTCCACAGTGACTTCCAGCTGTGATAGTCTATACTTAAAGGTAAGACAATTTGATAAATGAAGGAAAAGTAAGTCTAGAGAAAGAAAGGATGTTCTATTTGGAAATCATCTAGTCCAATCTCACTTAAGAGATGAGAAAACTGAGGTCCAGAAAAATTATCCATTTGCCCATAGACACATAGATCATAAATATCAGTGATGATTAGAACCCAGGTCTTCTGATTCAAAATTTAAAGTTCTTTCCGTTATATCATGCTGGCTCCAGCCAAATCCCCCATCTTGTGCTCCTCATGGGATACCAAAGCCTAGCTCCCCATACTCAACTTCAGTCTCCATTCTTTTTATCTCCCCCACAAGACCTTTTAAGTACTATGAGAAAAGTTTGGGTGGCTGGTCTCTGGAGTAGCCTCTGGTTCTGGGATCAGGGCCCTTCAGGCCTTTCCCTCCATGTGATGCTGCTATCACTGTTTTTCTGTAACTTGCCTCTATGCTCCCTTAGGGCCAGGCCCCTTTCCTCCCCTCTCTCTTGACTCTGCCTATTTGGAGAGGGTCTCCTAGATGGAAACCCCTTTCCTGTCCTCTGAGACCATTCTCTGATAGCCAGTTGTTACAAACCCAGCTTTGTTTCTTTCAAGACAGAAAGCCTCTGATGTACACCATAGGTCTTTCACCAAACTATTGCTTCTTTTGCAAGTGATCAGAGGGAATGGGCATTAGAGGGAGTCTACTCATGTAGCCTGGATGCTGGGACTGGGAGGGAGGCATGGACATTGAATGAGGGACTAATGGATCTCCTCAGAGAGGTGGTGGTGGGAACATGACAGCACATGTTTACCTTGGTTTAAGTAGTTATGATGTGAAAATACAGGTCACCACTACAGATAAATTAGATGGGTGAGTCATCTCTTTAGAGAAGAATTTTTCACTTTTCAAAGGAATTTACATCACAATTCCTTTAAATAAAAAGCTCCTTGGTTCAATTAAAATAGATGATTTCTAAAAATGTAATTGGTCCAGAGACACACCTCTATGAAGTTATAGGTGGTTGAAACTCTTTTCTAGTTTCCAACTACCTCATTGTATACATAAGAAAATTAAAAACTAAAATGACCTACCCAAGATCATCTAATTACCTTGTGGCAGAGTTACAACTCAAATTAAGTCTTATTAATTCCTCCTACATGATGCTTTTTCACTACACAGTTGCCCCATCGTGGGTCATAATATATTCTGTACATGTCAATGGACAACATTGACCCATAGTCAGTGTCATCTCCATTCCTAGATGTCCCACAGAGGTTTGGTCTAGTTCCCAGACCCTCTTCTTCTCTAATTTGAAATGGGAACCAAGTAGTGCTAGACCAATAGGAAGAAGGGGGAAGGATCAGACATCAATGTCTCAAGCTCCCCAAAGCCTACCCAGCATTCACAGGGCACAAGGAACAAACAGCCTAATAGGTTTCCTGTAGGAGATCTAAGCAGGACTGTCACTTTCTCTCTTTTTTCCTAGTCATAGAATCAGACTTCCAGAATTGAAAAGGGCCTTAGAGTTCATCTAAACAGAGGGGTTCTTAACCTTGTTTGTGTCATGGACTTTTCTGGCAGTCTGGTGAAGCCTATGAAACCCTTTTCAGAATAATGCTTTTAAATGCATGGCATAAAATACATAGGATTGCAAAGGAAATCAATTAGATTGAAATAATGATGTAATTTTCTCCACCCAACATCCTCCCCAGTGTAGATTACAACATTCCAGTCACCCAGTCTCTTATTTGTATTATGATGAGAGGCTCACTATCTTACAAGGCAACTGTTGTCATTGTCTGAAAGATATTATTAGTTCTTTCATACTTTGAGCTGAAATTTGCTTCCTAGTTACTTCCATGTTGTTTTTGTCATTGAGTCATTTTTTATTTTTTGTGTGATTTTCTTGACAGAAATACTAGAGTAGTTTGTCATTTCCTTCTCCAGCTCATTTTACAGATGAGAAACTAAGGCAAACAGGGTTAAGCAACTTGACCAGGGTCACATAGCTAGTAAGTGTCTGAAGCCAGATTTGAACTCAGGAAGATAAGCCTTTCTGACTTTAGGCTTTCCACTGCACCACCTAACTGTTTCCACACATTGGTCCTAATTCTGCCCTATGAAGCTAACTAGAATAAATCTAATTTCTTTCCTACATTACAGTCCTTCCAATATGTGAAGACCCTCTTCCACCAACTATGTCTCCTCTTCTCCAGATGAACCATCCCTAGTTCTTTCATTCTTCTTATAAGTGACCTAGACTTTTAATGTCCCCATCTCTCTAGTCAGACATCTGAAAGAGGGGTACACATAGAAATCAAAACCAGTCGTGGGAATGACATTTGAAAGAGTAAAGTTCACTCATTTCATCTCCTTTGTGGCTATCGTGTGACCAACTCTGAGGCTGCCGCATGGGAAGTAGTCAGTAAGCTTCAAAGTGTTAGGTCAAACACTTTTATGATCTTCTAACAGTGAGTCCTCACTGGTTTGCTAGTTTTCCCTATTAGAGTATAAGCTCCCTGAGGGCAGGAACTGTATTTTGCCTCTTTTTGTGTCCCCATTGAGTAGCTCAGTGCCTGGAATGCAGTAGGCACTAAAAAAATGTTTATTGATTGACTGACTCTTTGATTAAGTGTCCAGCCCACCATGCCTGGGCATTTTCTACCTACATGGTCACTCTAGGGCTGGATTCAGTCTGCAATTTTTGCAAGTAAAACAATTATTCTCAATATCAATAATTCCCAACATTTTTATGCCTCAAAACCCTTTTTTAAAAAGTGTTGTGAATCCCCAGAGTAATTTGATATACTATTGGTGACGTTCTGCAATTATTTACTGTTTAAAGTGCCATTACAGAATTTTCAACTCAAATCCCTTGAACTATCAACCTGAACCCCCAAAAGGTGTCTCAAAACCACAAAGTGGGAACCACTGCTCTACATCAAATTGTCTTTCTTCAACCCTATAGCAGAGTCAAGACTCGTCCTCAGAAAGTTTGTGTTATATGAAGCTTGTGTTCATGTAAGATTGGGGTCATAGTTCCTTTAGGAAAACTGTGTTATAGTGAAAAGAATATTGAATTTGGAGTAAAGCAAGAGTTCTTAACCTGGAATAAATTTCAGAGAATTCATGAATTTGGATGGGGAAAAAATATTTTCCCTAACATCTAAGGAAATTCAACATTTTCTTCAATTATCTGGGGGGAAAAACATTATTTGGGGTGAGAAAAACCAGGTCCATAGACTTCATCAGACTAGTAGTGGGGTTCAGGACACACACACACAAAAACAGGTTAAAAAAACTCCTAGAGTGAAGTGAATTTGCTGACTGTGCCACTACCTCCTGTGTGACCTAGGGCCAGTCACTCCACTCAACTGCTTCATTTGAAAAATAAAGGGGTTAGACTAAGTGACCTCTAAGGTCCCTTCCAGATCTAAGTGTAAGTTGGGTCTTAAAGAGCTCAGTGACTTTAGCTGCTGGTGAGAAGTGGGACAAAGGGTTGAAATCAACCCCCTCAACACAGCCATCACCCATTGCCTTTGAAATTTAGTAAAGTTGAAAGGATACAGAGGAGTGAAAAAAATTTTTTGTTTGGTTAAGTTTTTTTTTGGGGGGGGGGGCGGTTATTTTGCTATGTTTTGCTTCATTGCTCAGATAAGTATTTATATTGCAAGAAGCCAAGCCAAGCAAGAGAAAAGGAGTTAGAAGGATAAACAAAGACCTAAGGGCTTCTCTAGCTTGCTGACTTAGTAGAGTTCACTGGAGTCCTTGAATTTTGCTCTACTTCCCACTAGGGACCAATGTACTCCTTTCTTCATGCTAAAAGGAGCAAAGATCTCATTGATTCATTGAACCTAGGACATAGGCAGCTAGGTGACACATTGGATAGAGTACTGGGCCTGCAGTCAGGAAGACTTGTCTGACTGAGTTTAAAATCTAGCTTCAGGCACTTACTAGTTGTATGACCCTGAACAAGTCACTTAACCCTGTTGGCCTCAGTTTCCTCATCTGTAAAATGAACTGGAGAAGGAAATGGCAAATCGCTCCAGTCTCTTTGCCAAGGAAAATCCCAAATGGAGTCATGAAGAGTCAGACAAGACTATAAACAACCAAAAACAACAAAGGATAAAATACTTCTCACAGCTCAAGGCTCCTCCAATCTTGGTGGATACTACCTCAGCCAAAGCAGATACTCACCCATCCACACCAATGTGATATTTGTTCATGCATTCCCAGAAATCCATAAACTTGTTCAAATCTGGCCTCAGACACTTCACACAAAAACTAGCCATGTGACCTTGGGCAAGTCACTTAACCCCAATTGCCTTCCCAAAAAAGAAAAAAAAAAGAAATCCATAAACTCATAATGTGAGTACTAAGAGTAGTGTTTATAGATGGGTTAAAAATGGTATCAATCACAGTTTTAAACCCCAACTTTGTTCCAGGTACTGTGATTCCCTTGGAAGATGCAAAGACCAAAGGGAAATAGTCCCTGCCCTGGAAGAGCTTAGGAATATAGGAATAATATAGGAATAATAGGAAGATAGCGTGTATGTAGCTAAGTAAACATACTACACATACAAATCAATTACAAGGTACCTTTGGAGGGAAAAGTACTAGCAGGTGGGGAAAAATGGACAGACGCACTTATTAAGTGCCTACTGTGGGCCAGGTACTGTGCTACACACTTTACAAATACCTCATTTAATCTTCACAACCCTGAGAGATAAGTGCTTTTATTATCCCCATTTTACAGCTAAGGAAACTGAGACAGACAGAGGAGTGACTCGTCCAGGGTCATACAGCTAGTAAATGTCTGAGGCTGTATCTGAACTCAAGTCTTTCTGACTTCAGGTCCAGTGTTCTATCCATATGTCTACCTAACTGCCTTAGGTAGAGGACTAGGAGAAGCCTGAGGTGGAATTGAAGCTGGCCCTGAAAGGAAAAGAGGAACTGTAGGAAGCAGAGGTAAAAAGTGAAAGCATTCCAGAGAGGGAGGCTAAGTGGAGTTGGGAAATGGAGGGTTGTACTGAGGAAGTACAGTTGTGCCAGTATGGCAAGACAATAGAGTTCATGGAGGAGAACAATGAATGAAGAGACAGGGAAGGTAGGAAGAGGCCTAGCTGTAAAGAGTTTTAAATGCCAAACAAAGGAGGTTCTATTTAATCCTAAGTAATAGGGGGAAACTGGAATTTGCTGATGGAAAGAGGGTGACAGGATCTGATCTGTATTTCAGGAAAATCATTTTGACAGCTGCATAGAGGATGAATTAAAGTAGGTAGAAACTTGAGGCCTTGAGACCAATTAGGAGGCTATTGATATAGTCTAAGAGAGAGGTGATAAGGACCTGAACCACCCAGGTTGCATTTGTAAGTGGGGAGAAGGGGATTGAGTTTACTAGAGAGAGAAAGGACAAGATTGACTATATATGTGGGGTGAGTCAGGGGTGAGTGAAGGATGTCACCTAGGTTGAGAAGCTGGTTTATTGGAAGGATGGGAGTACCTTCAATAGGGCCAGCTTGGGAAGCTTGAAGGAAGTCTAGAAAAGTTGGATTTGGCAAAGAGATAAGGAATCCTCTATTTGACAGGTCGGATTTGAAATGCACACAGGATGTCCAGTTCAAAATGTCCAATAGGCAGTTGAAAATGTAGAATTAGAGCTCAAAAGAGACTAGAGATAAATGTGTAAATCTGGGAGTCATCTGCATAAAAGGGATAATTGAACCCTTGGGATATGATGGTCATAGCAAGTGAGAGAGAAAAAGAGAAGACAGGCTTCAGACCACGTGATTCTTAACCCCCTCTGCCCCCTTTTCTATCATTCATCCATCATCACTGCAGAAATGGAAGAGTCCCACAGAAATGAGGGGCAATTTGAAAGCCCTTCACAACCTGGTTCCAACCTACTTTTCCAGCCCCTTCCCCCACTCTACACTCTATACAAATTGGCTTCCTTGCTATTCCTCACTCAGGAATTTCTTATCTCCAAGCGTTTTTGCAAGCTCCTTCACCACTTACAAGATCCCCCAACAACCTCCTCTTCTTAATATCTTTAGTTTCCTTTAAAGCTTGACTTAAATACCTCCTACCTGAGGCCTTTCCTGATCCCGCCCTCTCCCACCAGGTACTTATTGCTCAGTCAAGTCTGACTCTCTATGACCCCATTTTTTATTTTCTTGGCAAAGATACTGGAGTGGTTTCCTTCTCCAGCTCATTTTACAGATGAGAAAACTGAGGCAAACAGGGGTAAGTTGACTTGTCCAGGGTCACACAGATAGTATCTGAGCCAGAATTTGAACTCAGGTCTTCCTGACTCCAAGCCTGGTGCTCTATCAACTCTGCCACCTAGCTGCTTCTCCCCACACCAAAAAAAAAAAAAATTATATTTATTTTGTTTGTATTTTGTTTTATTTGTATATATTGTCTCACTGTGTAGAATGTAAGCTCCTTGAGGTTAGGGTCAGTTTCATTTTTGTCTTTGTATCACTCCGGCACCTAACAGGATGCCTGGAACATAATAAGGACTTAATAAAATGCTTTTTGATTGTTAGATTCATGCATTGCCTTGGCCAAAAACCCATTTAGCTACAGGTGTGATCTACAGGTGTGCCAAGAGCATACTCAAAACCTTTCCAGGTTGACAAAAACTACCAGAGTTTATATATACTTTGCCAGCATGAGCTTTAAGAATGCAAGGTCACTTGTTGGAGATTTTTGGAAAAAGGCACTAATGTAGGGGATAGGAATTGGGCATGTGAATTCATTGGCATAGAGAATTTCTATATGAGGAAACTTCCCTAAAGGACTTGAGAGAGCATTATTAAATTTTCTGTGTGAGCATTTACAACTCAGAAATAAGCCATCTATAAATCAAGGACTGATTAATGGCTTTATTGATTATCTAAACTCAAGGAAATGTTAATAATGAAGATTAAACTGAAAAGTGTATGCATACATTCTCCTCTCCATTTCCTAAGCCCAGGGTTATTTTATCATTGTTGTTTTTTAACATTTATCTGCACATCGCTGAAATGGGCTTGCACAATTAGGCTGAATATATAAATGTTGGGGAAAGAAAGGATTGTATACACAGGGTTGTATATACTACAAACATTGCTTGAACTCCCCAGGAATGGTGCTGTAGGCTAAGTGAATGAAGTCTTAATCAGATACAAGGCCTGGTTACTGTAGGCTAAGAATAAGAATAAGAATAACCAGCATTTCTAGAGTGCTTTGAGGTTTGCAAATTGCTTTATATCCTTTATCTCATTCAATCCTCACAACAGCCCAAGGAAATTCCCTCCAGGAATGCTGGGTTCCAGTACTAAGAGGTTAAATTATTTGCCCCATATCAGTCAACAAGTAGGTATCCAAAGTGAGACTTGACCAACTTTGGAGGCTGGTTCTCTATCACTCCTGAGACAGTAGGGAGTAAATATATTTCCCATCCCAGAAACCTCTTGCATTTCAGAAAAAGGCCAAATGATGTAGGCAATTCTTAACCAAAAGTATTAAACAGCTAATAGTTTAGGAGTATCAGTAACAAAGATATTTAGGGAGAGACAAGAACAAAAGAATAGACTTTCCTAGCACCCTTGTAATCACACTGTAAACAGCAGCCTACTTTATTTACACTGAAGGCTGGCTCTGTGTATGTTTATAAGGATAATTCCTTTGGAGAAGGTCACAAGTATTGAGTTTCTCGAGGAACAGCCTTAGAAAAATAGTAAGCCACTAACAGTCATATTCACTTAAATTTAGATCAGCAAGCCTTCTTGGCAGGAGGGATGGAAAGAGAAATTATAAGCTCATAGATGTAGAGTTGAAGGGACCTTAGTCCAAGCTCTTTATTTTATAGATTTTCTACAGTTTATAGATAAGGAAATCAAAGCATAGAGAAGTTAAATGATTTGTCTGGGTCATACAGCTAGTAAGTGCCCAAGGCAGGATCTGGATGGAGGTCCCCCTGACTCCAAGGCCAGTGGCCTATCCACGATACCACATTGTCTCTTTCTCCTCCTTCCAGGTCATTGTTTTCTGGCCCTCGTCCAGGTGCGATCCTTTAGACAAGCAGTTTTCCCTTGAATCATTAGAAACCACAAACCTCTGCCTTCTATGCTTTATTGGATAGGATTCTCAGTGAGATTAGTGTCACACAGTCAAATTCTCAGGCCTCTAACAAAAGTTCCAGCTGATAAAAATAAGTTGACAAGTGGCAATGTGTATGATTCTTTGACTGGTGGCATTAGTTTGAATTTTCCTGAGCCTGAAAACCAATAAATGTTTATGCAATAGCCCAACCCTATGCAAGATACTGCAGGGGATACAAGAAAGATGGAAAAACAGAGTCCCAGACTTCAAGTACCTGGCGTATAATATAAATAGGGTTTTGGTTTCTTGTGGTTCAGAAGATACTTGGGAAGTAACAAAGACGGAGAGACAGAACACAAGATAAGCACCAGCACTAATTCCTATTTGTTTCTATAGAAGTATAGGATTTAGAGCTAGAATTCCTTATACAAAGTCCTCTTTTGTAGGTGAGGAAGCAGAAGTCCAGGGAGACTGAATCATTTAACCAGGGTCACACAAGTAGCAAATCTTCATTTCCATTTCCATTCATTCACACACACACACACACACACACACACACACACACACACACACAACCCATACCTAAACTTCTTAGGGAACAGATGTAGAATCAACAGGACTTGGCAACCAGCTGAACATGGGAAGGGAAGAAGAGAGGAGAGGCAAAGATGATTTTGATCTCTAGCAAGTGGGGCTGCCTAGCAGTTCAGAGGGTTCAGTTGAAGTGGATGTCATATGCAAATTCAGTCTCTCAAAAAACCTTAAATAGTCCTTGTGGGAAATTATTAAAAAGAAAGAGGAGGAAGGGAGTCTTGCAGTATATTAAAAGATGATTATCAAAACTTACTAGTACTAGATTTAAAAAATAGAAAAACTGATCTGTGAAATAGATGAAATAATCCAGAAAGTAGAACAAAAGTTATACAGCAGCCTAGCATTTGATAAATTTAAAAATTCAAAACAATGAAAAAAAATTACAAGAGGTAGTAGATGGAGCATTGGACTTAGAATCAAGAAGTCCTGAGTTCAATTTTCACCTCAGAGACTTACTATCTGTATAACTACAGGTAAGTCACTTAATTTCTCTGTGCCTCTATTTCCTTTTCTGTAAAATGAAGGGAGTTGGACTTGATAGCCTCTCAAGTACCTTTAAATTCTAAATCTATGACCTTATCACCTATGATCCTATGAAATTATTACTTAATAAAAATAATTGAAAAAATTCTATCATAACATCTATCAGGAGGAAAAGGACTTGCTACCCTAGGAAGGCAATCCATGAGATGAGAGGTAGACCCTGCCTTCACTGAGTATGAATAGACTGGAGTCCACATATATTACTAGGACTTCCCCCTTTGCTGCTATGAGTTTTGGTTTCTGGTGCATCAGGGACTAACTGAAAGTGGAAGGAGGAGGTCCTGTTCCCTGGCTACCTGGGCTCAGATGTGACTTTGTTCATTTCTTTGCATGTTTGTTCTATGTTCCATTGTTTATTGGGAACATGTTGCTTGCAGGGGGTGATTGTATATCCCTAAAGGAGTGCTAAAATGAGTCAAATTCAGATGTTCTCAGAACTTCCATGGAGACAAACATGAGTTATAACAATTGATATTATAAGGAAGTTTCCCAACATTAAATTCAGTCCATTTGCCAAGAAGAGAGGGAATCCAGGAACTCCACTTGTCATAGTAGTTATAGAACTGTGACCAAAAGAAATGAGATTAGATTCACATCCCACACCATCCACTAAAATAAATTCCTAGTGAGCTATTGATAATAAATACTTTTAAAATCATAAAAAGTAGAAGATAATGGAATGTCATCTACCACAATTTTGGGGTCAGCAATTCTTACCTATTCAACAAGTAGAATTAATTATAGGATTGTCAAACAACATGAGTGACCTTTTCTTGGCCTTAACATCATCTTATTGGTTCCCCTTTGCCAGGAGAAGCAAATGGAGGAAGAATTGAAAGAAACTGGATCAAGCTTAAGAAAGATGAGGCAGGAATTCAAATAGATTGATTATAATGATGCAGAAGCTGCAGGAAAAGAGATATAGGATACCAGCCCTGTGGTCACACCTGGCTGAAGCCTTTAGACACAATGTTACCTGGTTCAGAGCTATACTATCTCTATTCCTGAAATAGACAGGGTTCATTTTTGCAACCCAACATAGGACTCATTCCACCTTTGTTATTTGAAGCCTCCCTGAAACAGGACATTGCATCTTTTAAACCCACTCATTTGAGGCCAAAAATCAATTCCCTTACAATTGTGTAACATGAACTCTCCTGACATTCTGGACTGATTCTGTTTTCTTTGTCTGAAATAATGAACACTTCTTTTTTTTCCCTTAGTAGAGAAAATAAGCTATATGAAACTAAGTAGATGAATTTAATTATAAACAAATATAGAACTTTTATGTGACAAAATCAATGCTTCCAAGACAAAGAGAAAAGAAATAGATTGAAAAAATCTTCATAATCAACATTTCTTGGAGTTGGATATCCAAAATCTTTTAGGAATTGATATGGACCTATAGGGACAAAATCCATTTCCCAAAATCTAAGTTTATAGAATATATTCTAGTGGTTTTGTTTATAATAGCAAAGAATTGGGAGCAACCCTAGAACACAGACTAAGGAATGTCTGAACAAATTATGGAAGATGAGTATGATATAAAGTTATTGTGCCTTAAGAAATGAAAAGACAAAGAATGTAAGGAAATGCAGAAAGACTTTCATGAAATGATACAGAGTAAAGAAGGCAGATTCACAAGACCAAAATATACTGATATATTGCTATTCGGTTGTTTGCAGTTGTGTCTGACTCTTTATAGACTGGAGTGGTTTGCCATTTCTTTCTCTAGCTCATTTTACAGATGAGGAAACTGAAGTGACTTGCCCAGGGTCACACAGCTCACACGTGTCTGAGGCCAGATATGAACTCAGGAAGAGGAGTCTTAATATCACATTGACAAAATCATCTGCGTATTTTTGTTGAACAAACCATTGTGGGTAGAGGACTTGGATCATGTGTGTGACACTGGGCAAGTCTCTTAACCCCCTCTTAACAGTTTTCTCATCAGTAAAATGTACAGTTTGAACTAGGTGACCTCTGAGACATCTTATCTTCCAGCTCTAAATCTGTGATTCTGTGATCTTAAAGATGAAAGTTTCTAATTCCACCTAAAATCTCTTAGTTGTTTTTGTTTATGAAATTGAAAATTGTGCTTGTTGAGGCTCAAGTTTATAATAAAATTATTTTTATTTTTAGAAATAGTAAGCATCCCTTATTGAATCAGCAGAAGCTGAGAGTAGGAGCCTAATGCTTTGGTTTCCTGAAGGACCCCTCGGGGGTTCTTTGACCCCTGGGACCTCCACTCTTCACAAGAGCTGCCTGGGCGCTGGCTTGCGCCCAGTAATTGCAGAATTCTCTTACCTGCTTGAGCAGTTTACCAGCCTCCAAGGCACAAAATCACAGTCGTCTCTGTCTCCTCCCCCACCCCCTATTTATATTTAACCAGTTGCCAAGTCATTTTGCTCTGTCTCCTTTCCAGGTAAATTAGTGTAGTGGGAAAGAGCACAAAATTGTGAGTTAAAGGGTTGGGCTTATTTGCTCCCTCTAGGACCTCCAGCAATACAACCTCTCTGGACCTCCGTTTCTTCTTCTGTTAAATGAGGTAGGTGGAAGTTTGAACTAAATAATCTCTTAAATCCTTTCTATTCCTAATGCCACCACCAGAGTGCAGTCCTTCGTTACCTCTCACTTGGACCATTGCAATACTCTCCTAAACCTTAGTTTCTTTCCTGTCCTATCAACCGCTGTCAAAGTCCAAAACCCATAGCCAATTGAATCAAGTTGAAACAAATTACCCTGACATTCAAGATCATCCACAGACTAGTTCTAATTCACTAGCCCCATCTCACGGTGCCCCCTTTCTCATTCTTTATGGTCTGACCAAACTAGACGATTCACTGCTCCCTGAACTTATTCTTTGCTCCCACCACGAACTATGCCTGGAAATCCTGCCCAACCTTTTAAGACTCAGTATAAATGTCACCTCCTCTATGAAGCCTTTCTTAATCTCCTTCTTATTCCCAAACCGGAAATGTTCTGTCCATTTGGAACTCTCCTAGCACCATGGCACCCAACACTATAATTTGTGTTCATGATGCCCATGCTTTAATTTTCTTTGAATCTGCCTCAAGACCTTGCACATAGCATGTATTAGTTGTTTTTTCCCCAAATATAATAATAATAGCAAGCATTTGTATAATGCTTTTAAGTTTTATAAAGCATTTTACATGTTATCTCATTTAATCCTCACAATAACATTGTGAGGTAGGGGCTATTATCCCCATTTAACTGATAGGAAAACTGAGACTAAGAGAGGATAAGTGATTTGCCTAGGGTCACACAGCTAGCAAGTGTTTAGAGAAGGATCACTGAAGTCTTCATGATTATAAGTTCAATGTTCTATCCCTTGTGACACCTAGCTGTCCAGAGGCAGAATTCTATGCAGGACTAAAGAGGTTCTGTACAGGTTGCCAGGTTATACAGAGTGTATAAGAACTATAAACACTCTTGATTATTCCTGCATGACCTTGAGCAAGTCTCTTAACCAACATGTGCCTTTTTCTTCTACTCTATAAAATCCATATTCTATTTTAAAAAAATCCTACTCTATAAAATCTGTAAGGTGAATGTGTTCTGGAAAATAAACAAAAATATACACCTAGAAATTGATGTCTTTTGTTTTATCCTCCCAGCGTCCCCCTCCTCAACCTCACAGGAGCATATAGATGGACCTTCACAGTTCTCAGATGCTGGCAATCTGTGCCTCTTTCTGAACTGACAAGGTCTGGTACATTCTAACATTAAACCCCTTCTGGGCTATTTCCCAATTTGTACTCGAATCTGAAATTTGAGTAACCCTGTTCTTTCTAATACTATCGCTCATGAGACCCCAGTGATGTGCTTTTCTTTAATAGTCAGCCTATAGATACAATGAGCTCTTAGCAAAAGCATTTATTAAGACAGTATGGTCAGAACAGTAGTTGCCAAAAAAAAAAATCCTCTCATAAACCTGGGGATCAAACTCCCACAAATACACAGCTTTCTTGGGAAAAGTGGAGTCAAACTTAGAATACAATGGTAGCGGGGGCAGGTATAAGATATACATGCAACAAAGACAATTCACAAATCCAGGAACTATAGAACCTGGGGGTCCTTTATCTCTTTGTAGAGTCCTCAAGCAGAGAGACTCCTCCATATGAAACTCTGAGCCATGACTCCTTGAGTTCCTCAGGGTTTAGTTATTTAAAGTTCCTAGAGGTGGGGCTAATTTGTTTTCTCAGCCAATTGCTTTGTCACCTTTTTTACTCATTCAAGGGACTAATTCATTCCTAAAAGGGAGGATCCTTGATGCTTCAGAGCCAGGAAGAGGCAGAGCTCCCTCTGTCACATACATGTTAATCCAATACTTGTGCCTCACTACCATTTGAGCCCATGTGACTACATCTATTGAGCTGGAGGAGGGGAGGAATCACATTCCTGCCTTCTCTTACATCAGTCTTCCTCAGAACTACTCCTCAAAAAGTGAGTCTCAGGTAGTACACTAGATTTGGAATCAGAAAAACTCCTCTTCATGAGTTCAAATTCAGTGTCAGACATTTGCTAACCGTGTGATCTCAGGCAAGTCAACTTAAGCCTGTTTGGCCTCAGTTTCCTCATCTGTAAAATGAGCTGGAGAAGGAAATGGCAAACCACTCCAGTATCTCTGCTAAGAAAACCAAAAATGGAGTCACAGAGAGTCAGATACAACTAAAACAACCCAACAACAACAAAAATGCATAGAATTTAAAGTTGAAAAGCATTTTAGACATCAGCTAGTCCAATCCTCTTATTTTACAGAGAATCCTAGTTATAGAAACAGAAGAGACTTTGGAGATCCTCCAATCCTGGGTTTCTTAACCCTTATTTTGTCATAGACTCCTTTGTTAGGCTGGTGAAACCTATGAACAGATCCCTTCTGAGAATAAGGTATGAAATAAAATCTACATGATTACAAAGAAATTAAAGGTTAATGAAAATAAAGATGTACTTTTTTTCATCCAGGTTTATAGACTCCAGGTTCAGAACCTCTACTCAAGGCTAATTCCCTCATTTTATAGTAGAGAAAACCAAATCTCCAAAAGAGAAAGTTCCTTGCCCAAGGTCACACAAGTAGATTTAGATCTGAAAGGGTTCTCAGAGGCCATCTAGCCCAAAACATTCATTTCATGAGGAAGCTGATACCCAGAGTAGTAAAAGACTTGCCCAAGGTCACAAAAGTAATCTGGCAGTCCCTTCCTCCCCCTGAGAAGTTCCTCTCAGAATCTCCATTTTGAAAAAGAGCCCAGAATAGCCATTCTTTCACTCCACTTCAAACTCCACTCCAAACTCCACTCTTGACTCTCAGGACTTCACCATCACACCTTTGTTGGCGGACTACAAAACCCAAAACAGCAATAATTTATAAAGAAGTTTATGAAATCCTCCAGGAGAGAGGAGACTCAATAGAGGTGTTCTTTCAGCCTGAGTGTCTGTAAATTTTAGGATTCAAACAAAGGAACAAGGAAACAGTAGCTGATTGGCCAGCACATAGGGAATTTCCAGATAAGATTATATGTATAGGGTGAGAAAACTTCCTACATTAATCTTCAGACGTGGCCCAGTTTCTGGTCAGCATAACCTAGGTCTTGCTTGAGCTAAGCACTAAACAAACCTGGTCTCTAAGCAACAGGTCTGACTTCTCAGCCATTTGGGGTTACATGCAAACAATGAATGCAATAAAGTTTTACACCTTCTCAAGTGGTTATCTTCTCCTAACTCCTCTTCTATTAAGCTCCCTTTTATGTCCTCTCTTCACCCAATAGAATGTAAAGCTCTTTGAGGGTAGGCACTGTCTATCTGTCTTTTTGCTTGTATTTATAGTCCCAGAATGTGACAGACACAGTGCCCACATAGTAAGCGCCGGCTTGAATTGGCTAGTGAATAAACTGAGGACTCTGACCCTAAATCCAGCAGTCTTTCCACTATGCTGAGACTAGAAACCAAATTTCTCCTAACTCCAAAAGGACTGCCCATACCATGTAGCAGAGGTGCCCAGCTTCTCTCTCCAGTTCATGTCACAATCCATTTCCTTTCACACATGCCGCCCCCACCCCTATCACATACCCATTCCAGGCAAGGTGGGAGTGATGGAAAGAACACCAGCCTGGGAACCAGGACACCAGGGTTAGTTTCCACTCTTATTAATTGTGTAAACTTAAGGCATGTCATTTCCCCTATTTGGACACATGTTCTCTATCTGTAAAATTACCTAGACAGTTTCTAAGGTCCTTTCCAGTTCATGGTTCCATGGCTTTAGTGATCACTTCCCCTTTTACACCTCAGTTTCTCCATCTGGAAAATGAGCTGGAGAAGGAAACGGCAAACCACTCCAGTCTCTTTGCCAAGAAAGGAGTCTGTTAAATAAGATTGAAATAGATGATTTCTAAGTAGCTGTCTATGGCTCTGTATGACCAGAGAGTCTTAGTTTCTGATTGTATGGAGTACTGCTGACATACTGTGGCTATGAGGTTAATAACAGGGACATATTTCCCAGAGTAACTGATTCCCTCCCTCCCTTGGTCCTCATCATTCCAGCCTGAACACTGGAGTTTCCAGGTAAGTCACCTTTCACATCAGTCATATGTTCTTCCTAATCCCAGTTCTAATCTGGGAGAAAGTCTCAGCACAGGTCCAAGGAATAATATGGTGAGTATGGAGAGAGGCAACAGCTTGGCAATTTCAGATTGGGAGTAAACCTCAAGGCATCTTTTTCCAACTGATGTCAACCCACCCTAGCTACCCCTTATCCTGCCCCCCACCAAGGGACCAGACTGCCAGGGGATCCCAAATGACTAAATCCCACGTGAAAGCTTCTGTGCATTTATGGAGGGTGGGAGGCAGCTTTCAGGGTGGGGGAGGGAGGTGGGAGGGGTGGAAAGCAGAGATCCCTAGCTCTCAGTACTGTGCCTTCTCTCTGCTCTGTGGATGGCAGCTGTCTCAGCCCATCAGGGCTCCTTACCACAAGCCTGCTTGCCTGCCCCTGGGCCACCAGGACTCCCCCAGGTGATTCGACCAGAGCAGCTCAACTTCTATCTCTGAACCCACCTCCCCTCAGCGCCAGTGGCAGGGCTGGGAGGAGAGGGCTGAACTGAATCTGTCAGGAAGGCTTTGTCTTGTCTCCAGGGCTCATTGGGTGAAAGGGGAAGAGATAAATGCATCTGGACAGCTTGGATTCTTAGCATTATCTGTCAAATATACCGACCTGAACTTGGGCAACAAATTTCCCCGGGACAATCATGCAGGCAACTCATCTTAATCGTGGCACTGGGTTAGTCAGGAAAGGAAGGTCTCAGTGTATGGGGGTAGTGGGGAGGAGGAGGAAAAGAGGAGGGGAAAGAGGAAGGCAATATAGAGTGGGAGAAAGAGGAAGAGGAGGAAGAAGAGGAGACTGACCTCATCTCTCCAAAATTCCAAGTTTGAGAAGCTTGAGTCACATGCTTCTGAGTCCCAGAGTTAAGGTTTTTCCCCATACTATGCTTTTAAAACTAAGTTGAAATCTTGTACCCAGCAGCTGAACCTAGGCAGAACAGGCATTCCCCACAAGATGTGATTGAAGGAGCACTGAAATATATTGTGTTGCCAAATCTCTCCCTAAGCATCCCACAGTTCTAGAAATTCCTGCTATTATCCATTCCTTTAGGTTAAATTGAAGGCCCCCATTAAAATGTAAATATGTTATCTAGGGGTTCTCACATATTAAGTCTTTAAATATGTTATCTGAGAGTTTTCACATATTAAAGTCAAGAACCTTTTTTCTGGGTTGTTGGATTTATTATTTGCCTCTATATCCCAATGCCTAAGACAGTGCCATGTATATAGTAGGTACTTAATAAATGTTTGTTGAAGTGAAATAATATAGCAGATTAGTTCCTGTCCCTGTAGCAGGGATCTGAGGTGATGGGATGTAGACTGGGTATATATTAATGAGGGTGGGAGGAATGAAATGGGAAGGGAAGGCTGAAAGCAGTCTGTGAGAGGTCCAGCCTGGGTATGAGCTGGATGGGCTGGGGGCTGAGACCTAGGGATGGCATAAGGCAATGTGGCTATTAAGGGTAAGCAAAGTTACTTTGTGAGTTTCCCTTTCCTGAGCCTTCTGCTACAAAGATGGTTCCAACTTGTTTCCCTGGTAGTCTTTGTAGACTGATCCAGTCATATTTTTTTCTTATTCTTCCCTGTGATTAAAGGCATGCTTCTGCAAAACAACTAACCAGAGTAAAGAATGAAGTCTATGCCCATGGGTAGGCTAGGATAGCTGGACCATGGATATGTTTGGAAGGCTTTGTAAATTGTAAAAATGGCTTTAAATCCTAAGCAGGGAGTTTCATTTGATCCTAGAAATGATGGGAAATGACTAGAGATTATTGATTAGGGAGGTGACATGGTCAGACCTGTACTTTAGTAAAAATCACTTTAGCCATTGTGTGTGTGGAAGATAATCTGGGCTGTCAGTCAGTCAATAAATATTTATTAAGCAGGTACTGTATGCCAGCCAGTAGGATAAGCACTGGGGATACAAATATAAAAAAGAAAGACAGTTATTACCCTCAAGGAGCTTACAGTCTAATGGAAGAAAACAACAAATAAAGGAAGCTGAAGGGTAGTGAGAGAGAAGGTTCCCAGAGTAGAAGCATGATGGAGAATTCCCAGGGAATGAAGCCAGGTGGGAAGTGAAGAGAAGGTTGGCCTGGGCCTATTCCTTCAACAGAGACTTTCAGAGTTCTTCACTCTGCCTTCTAGGCAGAGGGGGTAGAGAGTACTGAGGGTACTTATGAGGCATGGGTACCAAGGCTGAGGAAATCCCAAAGCATGACAAAGTCCCTGGGGGCATGGTGAAGACCAGACAAGATACCTTAGCTGGAAGACCAATCACAAGGCTATTGCAGTAATCCCAAATGAGAGATGATGAAGGCATGAACTAGGGTTGTGGTTGTGTGAGAGAAGTGGGACAGATTCAAGAGCTGGGGTCATGAAAGAAATTTAAATTTTTTGTTCACTCTCCATATAAGGATCAACCACAGGACTCCAAGTTCCTTGAAGCCAGAGACTGGTTTGGTTTTCTCTTTGTATTGCCAGGCTCAGCCCAGTGTCTTGAACTCATAGTAGTTGCTATATAAATTCTTATTAGATTGGGTTGGACTGAGAGACTCTAGCCTCCTTACTGCTACTCTCCAGCCCTTGGAGCTACACTGTCCATTCCCCCTTTTCTGCCAAGGAATGGGAAGGAAGATGGTGAGGATGCTTGCATGCATAGATAGATAACTTCACAGCCCAGCATTGTAATTCTCAAGAAACCCCATCATTATACCACAGGCTAATCACATGCAGGATGGAGATGGGCAAGGCTTATTGTGGCATTAAATTACATTGGTCTGGGTTGGAGCGAAGGCATTTCTCAGACTAATGTATTTCCCAAGTTGAGCTAAATCGAGGCTTCCTTGGAGCTCTTATTCCTGTTCCTGCTCTTTTGATTAGTGCCTGGAGACTGCACTAACTGATGATGCTGGGAGGCCCACTGCTGTAAATAAGATGTCAATACAATGCAGTCCAGTGCAAAGAAATGTAATTTATTGTCAGGCTCAAAATCCTTGCAGCCTGCACTGATTGAAGTCAGAGGGTGGAGGTAAAGAGGCAAATTTTAAAAGCCACTAAAGGGGCAGCTAGGTGGTACAGCGGATAGAGTAGTAGTCCTAGAGTCAGGAGGACCTGAGTTCAAATCCAGCCTCAAACACTTACTAGCTGTGTGACCCTTGGCAAGTCACTTAACCCCATTGCCTGGAAGAAGAAAAAAAGCCACTAAGCCTGTCCCATCTCTATCCATTCTTTCCATGGCCTGGAGTTTTCCCCTCTTTGCCTCCTGGCTTCCTTCAAGTCTTAACTAATATCCCACCTTCTTCAATAAACCTTTCTCAGTCCACCATCTCTCTGGCATTGCCTCCGATTTATTATATATTTATCTTGTTTGTACATAGTAGTCTGCATATGGTCTCTCCCATTAGAACATGAGCTCCTTTCGGGGAAGGACTGTTTTGGTCAGTCTTTATATCCCCAGCACAACACAGAGCCTGACACATAGTAGGCGATTAATAAAGGTTTCTTTAAATGGGGGTGGGGCCGGGATCTACGTAGCGCTAGTCACATTTTAATCCCCCTATGATTTCTTCCAGAGATCAGCAGAGTAAGTACTACCAAAACCAGGATGCTACCTTCCACAACACTGTCAGCATTTCTCTTAAAACCTTCTCCCTTGGATCTCTTTGCTTCACTTTGGGGTTGTATGGTTTATCCTTTTTTCTCAAAGAGGATCATGACATCAGGAAGATAATGCCATGACTTGCAAGTCAATTGGATTTAAGTGAGGGAGGGCTGTGCAAAGTCACCAGCCTCACTTTCTCCTCCAGAGCCATCTGGGTCCAGTGACCTGATGCACATCAGGATGACTGGATATGGCTCAGCTCACTTTGAGGTAGGAGTGGAGAAAAGGTAAGAAGACAGAGAAGATAGAGAGATTTTTTTTCCCCCTCTGGATGCATTGAGTGATAATACACCAGAGAAAGGTCTAGTTTGTCATCAAAAGACCTAGATCTGAGCCCAGGCTTGACAATTTCACCAGCTGAGTGACCTAAAGCAAGCCATTTCCCCTCTTTGGATCTCAGCTTCTTCATCTGTAAAATGAAGGATTAGACTCAGTGATCTCTAAGGATCCTTTCTGCTCTGAAACCCCATGATGCCTAGCAAGTCACAACTTCTCAGGGCCCCAGTTTTTTCATCTGCAAGCAGGGGGTGGGGGAGAATAATATACTATACAACTCACAAGGATTTTATAAGAATTTAGTTAATATATGCACTTATCACTATGTGCATGTGAAATATGTCCCTTAGGATGACTTCTGTAGGTCTTCTCTATGTTCCTCTGATAGGCACACAGGTAAGAAAACCTGCAACACTCTGGCCCCACCCCGCTTTCCAAAGATCACATCATGAAAGGGCTAAGTACTGATGCTGTCCTGTTGGTGAGAGCCCGTCACAGTTGTATCACCAAAACTTAGAACACATAGTAAGTGCTCTTTCTTTCATTCATTCATTCATCAAAATCTGGTATGTAAACAGTGTTAGATTATCACTGTAAGGCAGGCCATTTTGGTTAGTTACACCCACTTTGTTCCATAGCATGCAGACATAGACTTCTTAGTCTTCCAAGTTTACAGCCTCCTCCAGTCTCACAACAAAGGGGAAAGAGTCTGCCATTGTTTTGTGGGTGAACTACTAACTTCTATTAATATTTTAGATGAAACAGAGATCAGGATCTCTGAACCTTCCCATTGAAAACCCTGGCTTAGCCAAGAAAGTCCAGAAAGGCATATAAAATTTTGAAGAGGGTGGGATGCTGTCTCCCAGTCTATTTCTCACAATCACTCTAGTTCTGCCTCTCTGGCCCCATCCTACTCCACCACCACCCCCAGCCATAGGACAGACTCTGATCTCCAGGGGGATGACCCAGCCAGAGTCTGGGCCACTTCTAAGCAGAGTGCCAGGAAATAAATCTGAATGGCATCCAGGCCTCAATCTGTCGGGGCAGCAGCCAGGTGGAAAATCATTTCACTAATCATCAGCCTTCAGAGCCAGGTTCACTGACTCAGCCTTTAGATACAAAGAATGAATGCTTCTAGGCTCAGGGGACACTTATCTTCCTATACTGGGTTCATCCCAAGAGGATCAGCAAAAATATGCATCTAATGGTTCCTGAGATATACATTGAAAGCAACTCTAATCACTTGCCTACCTTGTGAGAGGCCAAATAGCACAAATGATCTTAGAGAATAAAGATGGAAACCAGAGTAGTCTTCAGGAAACCTGGGTTCAGGGGAGTTTTGGCAAATATTTAACAACCAGCTATCTGGGAAATAAATTAACAAAGGATATACTTTTAAATTTAATCTGCATTATTAACATTTTTCTGCATAATTCTCTTAAGTCTAGGTAGTCAATAAAACAAGCCCTGTTTCACAGTGTCTGCCAATTTCTGAAGTACAAATGCTCACATTTGAAAATTTAACAATTGGCTTTTGTAAGTCCATTTGAACTGGTTCCAGAATATTACTGCCTGGGTTCCAGCCCCAGCTTTGCCACTTACTAGCTGAGTAACTTAGGAATCATGGAAATATAATGGGAAAAAATTGCAGGCTCTGAAGTCAGAGGACGTAGGTTCTAATTCTGCCTCTGATGCTTACCCTTTAAGTGACCTTGGGCAAGTAACTTCAGCTCCCTGGCCCTCAGTTCTTTTATCTGTAAAATGAGGAAGGGAAGACTAGCTTGTCTCTGAGGTCTCTCTAAATTCAAGATCTAGGATCCTTAGAGATTTCATTTCTCTTTTGTCTTCTTCATCTTCAAATGAGGATAATACAGCCTGCCCCCCTTAACAGAGGGGTTTATAACAACCTTTGTGGCTCTCAGAGTACTTGGCACTTAATAAATGTTCATTGAATTGAGTAGATGCAAAAGCTCTCTGAAAAGTAAAAATAACCACACAAGCGTAAGGTGTTATTATTGTCAGATTATTATCAGATGTACCATCTTCCTGTCTCCAATTCTCACTAAGCCTCTGAAGTGAATTGTTAATCACTGGTTACAAGAAGGATGAGGGAGAGACCAAGGATGGGCTTAGCACCCACCACCCCCCTGCTAGAGACACAAGGGAAAGCCGGAGAGTTCAGGAAATCCTCGCCCCCCTAGAATCAGGCTTGTTCCTGGAGCCAGCTCTAACCTGGTGGATGGTCAAATTTTCCGGGGGAGTAATCTGCAAATATTGCAAATCAGGGCTTAATATTGTTTTGTTGATTATCTAGACTTAAGAAAGTGGTGGAGAGGGGTGGCTAGGTGGCGCAGTGAGTAGAGCATCGGCCCTGGAGTTAGAAGGACCTGAGTTTGGATCTGACCTCAGACACTTAACACACAAACAAAAAAACCTAGCCGTGTGACCTTGGGCAAGTTACTTAACCCCAATTGCCCTCCAAAAAAAAAAAAAAGTGGTGGAGAAAATGTTTAAAATGTAGATTAAACTTTAAAGTGTTTTCTTCATATGCAAAAAAAATAATAATAATTCCCTCATAAAGTCAGTTGTTAAACATTGACCAGTGAGTGTTCTCTTAGCTAGAATCCAAGTAGTACAGAAAGATCCTTAGTCTTTGAATCAGAGGACTAATGTTTGAGTGTAGAGCTACCCTTTATTTACTCACATATCCTCAGGCAGTTCACTTAATTTCTCTATAAAATGGGCACAATATATCCTACGACTTTCCTCACAAAGTTTGGGGAAAAATTGTAAAACATAACTCATTAAGACAATCATGAGTTATTATTAATAAAATTATAATGGAGGTAGTATTTCAAACACATGTTGATTTCTTCTGTAACCTACATTTCCTAATTTGCCTCTCACAAACATCTCTTAAATGCCTACTATGCGCTGCCATTGTGCTAAGGGCTGAGGATGAAAAGAAAGGGAAAACACAGTCCCTGCTCTCAAGCAGTTCACAGTCTAATGGGGGGGGGGGGGAACATGCAAACAACCAGGTACAAAAATGTCATATACAGCATAAATTGCAGGTAATTCCATATAATAAAAAATAAAAGGGAAGGGAGAATATTTCAGCAAAACCAACCAGTACAATGCTCCATGCCTGCAAAGAAATGGGGTGGGGGGGAAGGGAGGGCAGGGAATGGAGGGTTACAAGCTTTATAATAGAACTATTATTATAAAAACATATAACAATTTTCTAGCTCAGTGTGAAGTTTTATAGAAAGTGAAAGAAGTTAAAAAGGCACCTCCTCTCTACCCACAGGCCTGAAGCCCTCCTTTAACCATTTTCAAGCCAGGGCCCATCTCCCCATCCTTTCTCTCTCTCTCTGTCTCTCTCTCTCCCTCTCTCTCTGTGTGTCTCTCTGTCTCTCTGTCTCTGTCTCTCTCTCACTCTGTCTCTCTCTCTCTCTCACATACACACACACACACACACACACACACACACACATTTCTACACTGAATGATACCCCCCAAATGCCTGAGAATTCTACCACAGTTTCAAACCTGGCCTACATCAAGGGGTTTTTTGCTTCCCACCCAAATCCAAACCTATAATTTTACTAATGTGAGGAACTATCAGGTTAGAAACTCTGAGGAAGATATTTTTTGTAAAGTATAGTCATAGGGAGTTGTCTCTAATGCTCAGAAGTTAAGTGGCTTGCCTTGGGTCGTCTGGCCAATATATGTCAGAGGCAGAACTTGGACTCAAATTTTCTTGAACTTAAGACCATACTACTATCCACTGTCTTGGGCCATTTTTCAGTGAGCTGTTGTTACTTACCATTATTATTATTACTCATTGGATTCTTGTCACCCTTTCCAATGGAGTTCAAACAGAAATGACCCTGAGACAAGTCAAGATCCTGTTATTTATTTTTATTTTTATTATCATTATTATTATTTCCCTGCCCCAGTCTATTCCTCAGAAGTCGGCAGAACCCAGAACCTCCTTCCTGTGCTGCTTAGGTTCACTAAGCTTCATAGGCAAGAGGTTTCCAGCAGTTTTCTTGAGTCCAAATACAAGGCGTCCCAAAAGTCCTAGTGTGGTTTTAAGTTCTTAAGGCTGAATGAGGAGTTCTGAAAAGCTTTAAGAGATTAAAACTAAACCAAGATGTTTGGGACATCCTGCATGAGTCCAACATTTCTTGATGAAAAGTGGGCATATCTAGCCTCCTCGTTCTGGCAGCAAATCCATAGGGCATCCTACATATTAACAATGCCCTTGAGTTTTCAAAGCTTTAGCTTTTTCTACAGTAGCATGGTCAAGAATGTATTATTAGTGGACACCATAGTGCTTCTACATTGTGAGTGAATCCACCCATACAACCATTCCTTAAGAAATGCCTATTGAATGGCAGTGACGGCAAAGACAATCCAATGTAATAGATGATCTAATGGGGGCAGCTAGGTGGCTCAATGGATAGAGAACCAGGCTTGGAGTCAGAAAGATCTGACTTTAAATTCAGCCTCAGACACTGTCTAGCTGTGTCTGGGCAAGTTACTTAACCCATTTGACTCAGTTCCTCATCTGTAAGATGAGTTGGAGAAGGAAATGGCAAACCACTCTAGTATCTTTGCCAAGAAAACCCCAAATGGGGTCACGAAGAGTTGGACCTGACTAAAACAACTGAATGACAAGACAGTCTAAAAATCCAGTATCTTGAATGCATTTTAAGTTTAGGTGATTATATATATATATATACATATACAAATTATATATGTAAATATATACATGTGTATATATAACTCTTTACTGACACTTTTACTTGAAGCGGATGAGTTAGGAGGGGAGGAAATGAAATGTATCAGGCAGGTCAAACCACCACTGCCATCTCCCTTCAGATGAAGGTAAGAGAACAGAGTCCTCCTGGGAATAGCAGTAACCTGTCCCACTTCCCCCAGATCATCAGCTCTGCTTTGATGTGACCTCCACAAACATCATGGGAGAGGAAGAGGTGGGGATGGAATAAGAAAATGCTTGAGAACAAGGGGTCCAACATCTGTGCCACCACCAATGCCCACAGATGACCATGGTAAACCTAAGAGCCCCAGGAACAATAGTGCCCCACTCTAGGCCACTGACCCTGCTTCCAGGGCAGTCAAAAGTGCAGTGCTGGTGGATCTGAGTCCTACAGAGGTGCTGCAAGCCCAATCTCCCCAGTAGTGATAACTACTAAAAACCAAGTAGAGAAAGTACTCGGCTGTCAAATGGCTCAACATCAGAAATCAATACAGTTTTTTATCAATGTAAAAGACATTAAAGGAGACTCATTACCATTTGCTTTGTACCCTAAAGGCTATTAGACCTTCCCATCTAACTTGCTGCCGAAACCTCCTATGTGTAGTGTCCACATTGCTATGCAAGTTGCTTGAGAGCTATGACTATCTACCTTTCCTCTTTGTATCCCCAGTACTTAGGCAGCCAGGTGGTGCCATGGATAGAATGCAGGGCCTGAAATCAGGAAAACCTGAATTCAAATCTTTGACTGTGTGACCCTAAGCAAGTCACTTAATCTTGTTTGGCTCAGTTTACTCATCTGTAAAATGAGCTGGAGAAGAAGTGGCAAACCATTCCAATATCTTTGCCAAGAAAACCCCAAAAGGGATCACAAAGAATAGGACATGAATGAACAACAAAAACTTAGGTTACATTGTACCTGGCAAGCACTTAAAAGACATTTTTCATTTGTTCATTTCTTCTGTCTTCCTCCTTCCAAATACTGACCAGAAGGCCAATCCCATACAGAGAGAGAGAGAGAGAGAGAGAGAGAGAGAGAGAGAGAGAGAACAAAAGGAGTCAGAAGTAGAATAAAGAATCACAGATTTTAAACTGAAAAGGGTCTTAGAGGTCATCAATAGCAACTTGTTCATTTTGGGGAGGAGTCCCAAAAAGGTTAATGACTTGCCCAAAATCTTACTGATAGGAAGGAGCAGACTTTGAATTCTCAGCCCAGGCTGAATAGAATACTAGAGGAAAAAGAAACTTTAGAGATCATCTAGTCCAACTCCCTTGTTTTAAGGGAGAAGAGGACAGAAAAGGGTCTGGAAAAGAAGAATAAGAGGGATAGAGGCAGGAGAATAAGAAAAGAGAAGGAAGGAGAAGTAAGAAGGAGGGAAAGGAACAGGATGTGGAAGTATGTGTTAGAATACAGAGAAAAGAGGAAAAAAGCAAAAAGGGATGGGAGAGATGGCGAAAAGAGAAGAATTAGAAGGGAGAAAAGGGACCAAAGGAAGTATTAAAAGACTTTTTAGGGAATTTTTCTGAGCTCTGAATTAGTCACTAGAAAAAGATTTTTTGTTTACTTGGTTTTGGGGGAGGTGCGGTGGGGTGGGGTTGTTGGTTTTGTTTTGTTTTAATTTCAACCCGAAGGGGTGATTGGGACCAATCCAGGAATGATGGCATAACCAAGTGCTAGGAATGGGAGGGCTGAGTTTCAGGCTCAGTCATTTATAGCTCTCCTTCCATGGGACACCGCCCCCATGCCCGCCCCAGCCCCTTGCTTGAGACAGGGGTGGGGAGACAGAACAACTAGCTAGATTCCTACAAAGCTAAGAATAGAGAAGGCTAATTAGGTTCATCATCTTAGGGGGCCTGTTCTGAAGCCTGAGACCTGACTAAAGGGAACTTCTCTTGGCAAGGAGGTTTTCAAAGTATTGTCCAGAGGTGGGCCACCTAACAAACAGGAATTTTACTCTATGGTTTCCCCAAACCCGAATTTAATTAGACTCAAGGTCATATGCTGTTGGCATAAAGAGAAAAAAAATCAGCTACTAGAACAAAACCCAATTTTAATTGGTGTTAATCTGTCTCCTCCCTTGGGATGAGAAAAGAGTTCTAGAATGACAAGGAGATTGCTTGAAAGGATAGCCATAAGGGGAAGATGAAACTACAATATATTTTTATTTGCTGCAGCCTTACCTGCTTCCAGAGTCCAAAGCAATTCCAAGAAACAGCCGTTGTTTCCACCTGAATAGACCAGTCTCTCCTCAAGAAAAGGGCTTGTTATCCATGCAAAGCACACTATCAAATAGAAAGATCATGCAGTTCCTTCTCCAGGATCACTGTTCTGCATCCGGGCTATATTGGGGATTAAGTAGAAAAACAAAAAACTCATTACAAGGAGTATTTCCAAAACTTATCTCTCAGTTGTGAGGGGGAAAGAGGGGTTGGCATTGCCTTATTGGGTGATTCAGCCTCACCAATTTAAAACTGAGGGAAGAACCATGGTTTGGAAGCCTAAGGAAAGGCCTACAGTTGAATCCCTGCTCCTTAGTACCCTCATGATTTGGGGCAAGTTAAATGACCTGCCTAGGCCTCAGTATCTTCATCTGTACAAGGAGATAAGGTACCTTCCAGCTCTGAATCTTGGAATGATCCGATGAGCAAATCCATGGCCTATGCTAACCTATTTATTCCTAGGCGTAGCAAAAAGGGAAGTTGTATCTTAGTACTTTATTTATTAATTTATTATTTTTAAATTAATATATAAAAACACATTTATTGTTTATAATCCAGAAGAGAGGAATAGTCCTCAGTCAAATGAGTTGACTTGGCATCTTGCACCTTCCCTGTCAGGGTCCTCGTTCCCTCTCTTTTTTTCTCCTTAATAGTTATTTATTTTTTTTTCCAGTTACATGTAAAGCCTCTATCTCTTTTGAGTACTTGCCCTGCTCTGACCAAAGATTTATACTTCCCTAGTATTTGAGAAATAAGTGATAGATACATTCACATTATGTTGTTAATTTGCCCTACCATCCCCCATATTTTATTTTATTTTTTTACACTGATTTTCCCTATCTCAGCTACTCTGGAAGAACAGCAGCCACTCCCCTGCCTCACTTCAGTACTGATCAGCACAAAAGCTCTGATCTGGGCCAGTTATGGCTCTCTCCCCACCCCCTCCACCTACATAGCTCACCATATTTGGAACAGAGCACACCTGATCCACATTAGGCCCACTGTAGCTCAGAACTCCCAACTCAATGGATGAAGCAGCCTGAGCCTCCCCAGTAACAGGCAGTACAAGTGAGCATCACCATGGTCATTCCTCACTTCTAAAAAGAGGATTCCAGGGAGAAGACCACCCTTAATGCAAAGGAATTCATCTTAGTGGAGGAAATGATGGGTGAGCTCCTTAGGGCAGCTGAGTTTTTCCTGAGCCTCTCTAATCAGTGTTCTTCCTTCTCACCTCTGCCTCCTAGCTTTTCTGACTTTCTTCAAGGCTAACCTACTTTCTGTAGGAGAACATCCTCAGTCCTGCCAGCAGCTAGCCTTTTCAGATTGCCTTCTACTCTAGGTGACACTGTAGATAATGCACTGGGCTTGGAATCAGGAAGACTCATCTTCCTGAGTTCAAATCTGGCTTCAGACACCTACTAGCTATGTGATCCTAGGCAAGTCACTTAACCCTGTTTGTCTCAGTTCCTCATCTATAAAATGAGCTGGCAAAGGAAATGCCAAAGTCACTCCAGTATCTCTGCAAGAAAACCCCAAATGGGGTCATGAAGAGTCAGACATGACTGAAAAATTACTTGTGTGGGGTGAAAAACCCCATTCAAAATTGAATCATGAACATGGAGGTTTCTCAGGATGAAAACAGGAAATTTTTATTCTCTGCAAAGATGGAAAATAACCTTAGAGGAGAAACCATTGACACCTGGGGGGAGGACTGGAAAACACTTCCTGCAGGGGGAATTTGAGCTTAATCTTGAAGGAAGCCAGAGCTTCTTGAAGTTGGAGATGAGGGGTAGAGCATATCTAGTCTAGAGGACAGTGTGCTTTTACTACATGAAAAACAGCCAACAGACCAATATGACTGGGCAGTGTGGTGCATGGAGGGAAGTAGAATGTAAGACTGATGACGAGCTTTAAATGCCAAGCAGAAAAATTTATATGTGATCCTAGGGGCAATATGGAGCCACTGGAGTTTCTTGAGTAGAGGGAAAGCATGGTCAAAGCTATACTTTTAAGAAAATCACTTTGTCAGCTGGGCAGAAGATGGGTTGGCATTAGCAGTGACTTAAGGAATGGAGGTCAATCAGGAGGTTATTGCAACACTACAGGAAAGAGGTTTTGGGCCTGAATTAGGGTGGTAGCTGTGTGAGAGCAGAAAAGGGGAACATACATGAAAGACAGGAATAAGAACAAGATTATGCAGCTTATTAGAAATATGGAATGGAGGAGAGGGAGGAATCAAGGAATACACTCTATTTGAGAACCTGAGTGATTGAAAGGATAATGGTGCCTCCCAATGTAATACCAGAGTTCAGAAGAGAAAAGGGGAAAAGATAACAAGTTCCATTTTGAACACGTTGAATTTGAGAGCAAGGTATCCAGTTCAAAATGTCCAATAAATAATTGGTGATATGGCGCTACAGCTATGGAGATTAAGGCTGAAAGAGATTTGGAAGATTTCCTCTTGAGAACAGTCATTGCATTCATAGGAGCTGATGAGATCGACAAATGAGAGAGCACATCACAGGCATTTAGGGGCACAGTGCCCCTTCCCTCCCTGTCCCCAATCTGGAAAATCCATGTAAGGTGTTTTAGCCTTCCCTTTGCACCAGAGAAAAAGTCTCACTTTTTTCTTTTTCTCTTATGAAGTATTTGCAGCACCTTAATGTAAAAACTGAGTTAAGTATTTTGTCGTAGATATGTGGGATGTCATCTGCTGGCCTTCATGTGTTATCTACAGCTTCTACAAAACTCCCAAAAGATACACAATTAATTTCCTATGCCAAACCTCAGTATATTGAAACCACTAAAGAGGAAAGTCTTGATGTGGAAGGGATAACTATATAAAGAACAAAAGAGAAGAGTGACCTGGAGAAAACCTTGAGGATATATCCACAGTAAGTGAGTGAATCAATCAATCAACATTTATTAAGCACCTACTGTGTCCCAGGCACTATGCTAAGCCCTGGGGGTACAAAAAAAAAAAAGGGTAAAAGACAGTCACTGCCTTCAAGGAATCTAACAGGAGAAAACAACACATACAATGAAGAGGAGAGGTGGGGAAGGAAAGTCCTTCAGTCAGGTGGGAAAGGATGAAGTGGTTGCCTTGGGTGCCAGTGGGAAATTTGGCAGGAACTCTCACCTCCACTCTCCACCCTCCCCAGCCAGAGGGCAAAAAGTAAGGAGATGGTGTGAGTTTGAGAGTAGATATGATCTTGAGGGAAGGAGAGCTTCAAAAGACAATGATGAAATCCAGAAGAGTAGCCAGGTGGGAAATGAAGTAAATGGGTGTGACATGGATTAAGATCTAGGAGGAGGCTGAGAAGGAGTAATCAGAAATAGATAAAAGGAAAAAAAGAAAAGTCAGCATTTACATAAGGCCTACTATGTGCCTAAGTGCTTTACAAACATAATTTCATTGGATCTTCACAACAACCCTGGAAGGTAGATGCTGTTACTATCCCTGTTTTACGGTTGAGGAAACTGAGACATATGGAAGTTAAGTGGCTTGGACAGGCTCACACAAGTAGTAAGTGTCTGAGGCCAGACTTTCACTCCGGTCTTCCTGTCTCCAGGCCCAGGCCTCTAGCCACTGTGCCACTTAGCTGAGAATCAAGAATTGAGAAAACCCTTGGGGCGGCTAGGTGGTGTAGTGAGTAGAGTGCCAGCCCTGGAGTCAGAAGGACCTGAGTTTGGATCCGACCTCAGACACTTAACACACACAAACAAAAACCTAACTGTGTGACCTTGGGCAAGTTACTTAACCCCAATTGCCCTCCAAAAAGCAAAAAAAAAAAAAAAAAAATTGAGAAAGCCCCAAAAGGAGAGAATATCTAGGAGGCAAATGTGATCGACAGCATCAAATATTGGAAAGGCATCAAGAGGGATGAGGAAGGAGAAAAAAGGCATTAGGTTTGGCAATTAAGAAATAATTGGTAACTTCGGTGAGATGGGTTTCAATTGAATGATAAAGTCAGAAGTCAGATTGCAGGCACTGCTGCATATTTGTGTGTGTTGGATAGGATTAGACTGGATTGTACTTGGGTTAGACTGCAGATCTGTGAGACCAAGAACTCTATCTGAATTATCTTTAGGTAATCCCTGGATTCTAGCATAGTGTTTTACATATTCATCAAAGCCATCTGAAATTCTAAGCGAAATCATGGATTTTGATCAAAGCCAAATTAAAAGGCAATTTGTGTAAATGTGCCAATTCTAGCTATAATGATAATCCTTTGTAGATGGTGGAGTCAAGATGATGGAGGGTAGGAAGTAATACAGCAAGCTCTCCTTAACAAAACTACCAAACAGATCTAGAAAATGCACCAAACCAAATCCTATTGGTGGAATCCAGAAAAAGTCCCAGTGAGTCATGTGTCCAGTCCAGCTTGGCATAGAGAGATAGACAGTGAGGTCTGTGGACATTGAGGACTGGGTCAGACCAGGAGCAGCCATATGGGGTACCTCTAGATCTATATTGGGGCTCTGCATTGAGAACAGGTATGAACTGGGAGCTTTGCCACTTACTACCGTTTTTAGTCAGAGATCCAGAGCAGAATAAAAAGGGGACCCATGCATAGGAGTGATGTTCCCCAAATAGGGAGGCCCTAGATGATATAATAAAAAAGGAAGAACTTTAGAAGTCAACAGCAGCAGCTATGTGGCTCAGACCCTAAGCACAGAGCAAGACCTCATTTTCAGCATCTAGGTTAGCATCCATAAGAATAATCAGGATAACATCATCATCATCATCATCATCATGAACCCCAGATAAAGGAGAACCTACTATTCTGCCTCCTCAAGCCAACAGTTGGGGTTGAGACCAGCAGCAAACCACTCTTGCTCAGAAACCTAAACCCAAGTCAGGAACTTGCAGAATGCAGATGGGATGAAGGGGCAGCAATCAGATTTTGCCATGGATCAGACCTCTTTGGAAGCACTGAAGGCTTACAGGCCGCCATCCTGAGCCATCTCTGAGATCCTGGAATAACATAATACTCACTATCCAAAGAAAGCAGCAAGAGGAACAGCCCAGGCCTTTCCTCCAGAAGTGCCACAGAACCCAGTCCTAATATCAAGTCCAAAGTTAGGAAATAGGTTGGGAGAATAAGCAAATAAAAGAAAAATCCCCCCCCCAGAAGAACTATTAGAGAGGCAAGGAAACTCAAGACTCAAACTCAGAAAAAGAGGACAACTCCAAAGTTATCTACAAGCAATCCTCAGAGAACAATATAGCTTGGGAAGAAGTAGGGCTCAAATAGTGGAGAAAATGCAGCTACGCACCTAAACTCTCCCCAAAACCCCTCCAAAAACCTTTAGATAATGCCATAAAACAATTGCTGGAGCAGTGTATCCCACAAAGGGATGGGGTAAAATAATTGTTCCAGCCAAAGAAAACTTAGAAGATCATTAGGAAAGGCCTCTCACACCTGGGTGAGAGTGGAGCACATTCCAGCACAGGCTATGCCAGCACAGACCTAGCCCCATTAAACCAGGAGCAAGCCTGGGGAGTCACTGAAACAGCAGCAGCAGAGGCAGCAACAGGGGCTGCTTCCAGAGCTCTCAGCCCACAGACCGTAAGGGGGTCGAATAACTAGTTAGAAGGAGATTGTAGGGGTATCTTTGCTAGCACTGGGGGCAGGACTGCTGCTTTGCCCATACTCTTTTTTTTTTTGCTTTTTTTTTTTTTTTGGAGGGCAATTGGGGTTAAGTAACTTGCCCAAGGTCACATGGGTAGGTTTTTTTTTTGTTTGTGTGTCTGTTAAGTGTCTGAGGTCGGATCCGAACTCAGGTTCTTCTGACTCTAGGGCTGACGCTCTACTCACTGCACCACCTAGCTGCCCCTGCTTTGTCCATACTTTGGTCCAGGACTGGGACTGGGTGGCATTCCCAGGGTGAGAAGGAGCACTAACACACCAGAATTTGTGACCACAGTGGAGCAGGGACCCTCCTCACAGTTCCAGGGCAGAAAAGAGTGCTCATGGTTACTCATATACCAGACTATAGGCCAGGAGAGTGGCAAATACAACTCTCCTTAGATGATATCACCTTGGAAGAACCAAAAACTTACAGGTCCCTAGAAGTATCTCTAAAAATAGCTACACAAAACCCTTGAAGCCTGCAATTGTGTACCCTCTACCCTGGAAGCAGAGCCTCATTTTAACAGTTTTAAAATTCAAGAAATAGGTGGGGGAAATGAGCAAACAACAGAAAAAAATTTTTTCTGACCATACAAAGTTACTATGGTGATAAGGAAATCAAAACACACTCAGAGGGGCAGCTAGATGGCACAGAGAATAGAGCGCCAGCCCTGGAATCAGAAGGATCTGAGTTCGGAGCCGGCCTCCGACACCTAATCCGCACAAACAAAAACCTAGCCGTGTAACTTGGGCAAGTTACTTAACCCCAATTGCCCTAAAGGGGCGGCTAGGTGGCGCAGTGAGTAAGAGCACCAGCCTCGGAGTTAGGATGACCCGAGATCAGATCCGGCCTCAGAAAATGAGCACCCATGCATAAATCAAATGACTAGCCGTGTAACCTTGAGCAAGTTACTTAACCCCAATTGCTTAAAAAAAAAAAAAAACACTTAGAAGAAGACAACAAAATCAAAGCTGCTTTATACAAAGCTTCCAAGAAAAATATGAATTGGTCTCAGGCGATGGTACAGCTCAAAAAGGATTTTGAAAATAAAGAGAAATGAGAGTGATGCAAGAAAATCATGAAAAAACAAAAACAAAACAGCTTGGTAAAGTAGACACACAAAGAAATACTAAAGAAAATAACAACTGAAAAAGCAGACTATGCCAAATGGTAAAAGAGGTATAAAAAGCCAGTGAGGAGAAGAATGCCTTAAAAAGCAGAACTGACCAAATGGGGAAAGAGGCACAAAAATTCACTGAAGAAAAAAAATTCCTTTAATAGTAGAATTGGACAAATAGAAAACAAAATACAAAAGTTCACAAAAGAAAATAATTCCTTAAAAATTAGAATTGAACAAATGGAGACATTAACACAAAACCAAAAGAATGAAAAAATAGAATACAATGTGAACTATCTCATGGGAAAAACAACTGACCTGGAAAATAGATCATTTTTTTAAGAGTTTTAAAATGCCTTTATAAACGGAATGAGGGTGCTTGAGGGGGGAAATGGAAAAGAAATCAAAACTATGGAAGAAAGAATTAGAAAAGGAATTAATAGCTTGATACACGAGATGTAAAAGCAACAAAATCCTTGAAAATAGGATAGACCAAATAGAGGCCGTCTCCATAAAGCAATAAGAAATATTAAAACAAAGTCAAAAGACTGAAGAAGACCTAAGGTATGTCATAGCAAAATCATTGGACCATATGAACTCCAAGACTAAAAAAGAAAAAAAAAAGCTTAGACATCATATTTCAAGTAATCTTAAAAGAAAATTATTTGGATCTCTTAGAGGCAGAGGACGACGTTGAAATAGAAAGAATATACCAGTCACCCCCAAATGAAAACTTTCTGGAGAAACATCATAGTCAAAATTCAGAGTTTCTAGGTCAAAGAAAAAAATATTAGGGGTGGCTAGGGGCACAGAGAATAGAGCATCGGCACTGGAGTCAGGAGGACCATGAGTTCAAATCCGGCCCCAGACACTTAACACACACACACACACACACACACACACACACACACACACACACACACACACACTAGCCATGTGACCTTGGTCAAGTTACTTAACCCCAATTTCCCCTCCAAAAAGCAAAAAAAAAAAAAAATTTACAGGAAACCAAAAAAAAAAAAAGAGGAGCCACAGACAAGATCACACATGAATTAGCTGCCACCACTATAAGGAGCAGAGAATTTGGAATACAATATTTGGCCAAAGTATGCAGGATTACAGACAAGAATAACTTATTAAGTAAATGGTGAAAGGGTAAAAATGGATCTTTAATGAACTAGAGAACTTCTAAGCACTCCTGAAGGAAGGATCAGAGCCATGCAAAAACTGAAATTCAAACACAGGAGTGAAGAGAAATCGAAAGTGGTGAGCTTGAATGATAAAGGAGTAAACAAAGGAAAAACTGTATATTTAAATATGGTGAGAAGATACACAGTGTCCCTGCAGAACCCTATCATCATCAGGGGTCACAGAGGGGGGCCAATTAGACAAGACCTGGGAGCAGTTCGGTTATGTTTTATGTTCTTAAGAATAGAAAGGGGAAGAGGAATACACTGGGGGAAGGGAAAGGAAGTTTAGGAGAAATTTCCTCTCATAATTAGGATGCAAAAGTAGAAATATATACAAACAAGGAGTAGCTGACACTTGAACCTCACTATTTATACACACACACACACACACACACACACACACACACACACACACACACACCAGCAGCAGCAGCAACAGCAGAGCAGGCTACAGAAATACATTTCCCTCACCAGGGAAACAGGAGGGAATGGGAATGGGAATTAGAGGTGGGAGGGTATATTAAAGGAGCCCTAAGCAAAACAAACTAAAGATGTACAAACATATTTATAGCTTCTTTTGAGGTGGCAAAGAATAGAAATCTGAGAGGACATCCGTGAACTGGAGAATGGATGAACAAATGGTGGCATATATACGTTTGGGGGATTTTTGGTGATCAGGGATAAGGGAGGGGGACTTTGAGAGGAAGAATATGGATTTGGGCTAATTAAGGCAAAAGGTTTTTTTAAAGGACCTATAATCCCTTATAATGGCACGACACTTTACAAAGCCATTTCAGAGATTGTTTACATATTACATGTTTACATTTCTTCCCCAACCTACTGCTAAACCTAGAAAAGTTTGCACAAACAGTATCACATGGCAGTTCTCTATTAAAAATAAAATAAATGTAAATATTCATTCACTTTCCTTTTCATTTCTCTAGTTCTTCTTTCCTCAGTGTCCCATGGGCTTCATCTATGACCCATATCCTGGTGTCACTCCATAACCTCCACCCCTTTGGAAATTCTATTTTACTGCATAGCTAACCTGAAATGCCACCTCCTACAACAAACCTTTCTAGATTCCTTCACCTCCCCCACCAGCTACTATTGTCATCTCTCTCTCTCTCTCTCTCTCTCCCCCCATATCTAATGTATATGTGTATATACACACATGTAAACTGATACATACAAGATAAATATAAAATAGGTGAAAAGTAGCCTTAGAGGGAAAAGGCACAATCTGTACACACACGCACACACACGCACACACATACACAGATATATCTTACATAGATATTTATATTATTTATTTAATTTCTATTCATGCTATATACTTTTTATAGATGTATGTGTGTGTGTGTGTGTGTGTGTGTGTGAATTGTATGTTGTCTCCTCCCTTAGACTGTAAGCTCCTTGAGGGCAGGGATTGTCTTTTGTCTCTTTTTGTATTCCCAGTACTTAGCAGAGTCCCTATGCCCTAACACAGAGTAGGAGCTTAATAAATGTTTATTAATTGATTGGATTGGTATATACTACATATACACACATAAGTGTGTGTGTGTGTGTGTGTGTGTATGGGTGTGTGGGTGTGATCTTTTACTTTTTCTTTGTATCCCCAACACGCAGAATGGTGCCTGCCACAGATTAAGTGCTTGCTATGGATTCATTGATTAATTGATTGATTAGTGGAAGATACTTGATCCCAAGTCTTTGGCTGGCTCTTTCTACTCTACACCCCTCTTATCCACTTCTTAGTCCAGGCTTTCTTTACCCCCTTTGTCACAACCATGCTGGGACCTGCATTCCTACTACCAAACAAATCTGAGGTATCTAAGGTTTAATTTAAAAGTCTTGGAAGAAATCTAGCAGCCATACATGTACAAAACAGGAAATCTTGAAAATTATAAGCAAAAAAGGGAATCTTGAGTGGCTCAGTGGCACAATGGATAAAGCACTGGGCTTGGAATCAGGAACACTCATCTTCATGAGTTCAAACCTAGCTTCAGACACTTAATAGCTGTGTAATTCTGGGCAAGTCACTTAATCCTGTTGGCCTCAGTTTCCTCATCTGTAAAATGAGCTGGAAAAGGAAATGCAAAATCACTCTAGTATTTTTGCCAAAAAAAAAACAAAAAACATACAAGGTCATAAAGAGTTGGACACAATTAAAACAACTCAACAAGAAAAACCTGAAAATGCTGCCTTTTATGATTAACTGAGTGGGGATGGAAGGAGGAAGGAATATAAGAAGTGTGGCAAAAACCCTGCATCTGGAATTCTTTGGAATTAGGGGATCTGGGTCCAAATTCCAGCCAGGATACTTACTAAGTTGTAACTAACATTGGGCAAGCCTACTGTGAGCTTTCCTTCCCTGGGTCTCAGTTTCCCCTACCTGTAAAATGGGGTGGTTTGGGAATGACCTAGACACATCTAGGATCCTGTCCTAGTTCTAAAGCCTATTAAAATTGCCCTAGGCTAATCAGAAGCTTTTGGGTTTGGGGAGTCTCTCCGTCCATCCCCGAATTTGTCTCTTTCCATTCTTTCCCCTCTCCCCTGGCCCTGTGAATATTTATTCAGTTTGTTGGATTTTGTTTATACTTCTGTTCAAAAGACAAAGCCTTTTTTACATTCAACCGTAATTTCAGGTCCTTCTCAACAGGAGTCTTTCATCGCCTGTCTCTCTCTCTCTCTCTCAATTTCCATTTTCCCCAGCCCTTATCCCATTACTCAGAAGAAGAGAGTACACAACAATGGCACCCGGAACAATTCCCCATCTGCCCAGCAGGAATCCATTTTCCAATTATTTATTTACTCCATTTGCTTAATGACCAAATCCACTGCTATTCCACAGTTCTCAGCAAATGGGAACAGACATACTCTGTGGGGAAATGACTTCATCCTGGTGCTTTAAATGGGGAAGGGTGGGGGCTGTCTTTATCATAGACCAAGTGTGGTAATAGAAAGAGTGCTGAGTTCAGAGTCAGAGGACCTGCATTCAAATCTCTGCTCTCCTACTTTTGACCTATGTGACCTATGACAAGTCACTTAACCAGTCTGGGACTGAGTATTCTCATCTAAAATTACAGGGTTAGGTTAGATGGCTTCTGAGAGCCATCTTCTAGCTCTAATTGTAGAGCTCAACTCCTTGGGTTGGAAGAGCCTCTCCGAGGTAATTTCATCCATTTCCCCTTCCTTTAAAGGGACCCTGTAAGCATTGTGGAAGCAGATTCCCACATGCTCTACTCTTTCATGCTTTACCACACTAAATAGAGCCCTAGGCTTGAAGTCAGGAAGAGCTGAGCTCCAATCCAGACTCAGATACTTACTAGCTGTGTGACCTTGAGAAAAAGAAAAAAGAGCTGAAAAAAGAAAGAGGAACTCGCCCACTGGGGCTTCGACTAGAATCGGTCAGTTGGGTATCACAACAATTTTCTTTTCCTTTCTGTTCTTTTCTTTCCCTCTGTCCACATCAGGTCTGATAGGGTTATGGAACCTGGACCATGTCTCTAGAAACAATCCAGTTCCTGAATTTTCCCAGACATTCCAGAAACCCAAGATCATTGGTCCATACTAGACTATTTGATCACTTAGCTTATTTGACTTTCCTTCCACTGTAGTCTGAGGTGACTACTTGCATACATCAACCACTCCTCTATCCCAACTAGATTTTACTTGACCTTCATTTCACTGTCCTCTTTGGGCCACCCCAGATTACTTTCACTCCTTAATCATACCTAGATCATCTAATTAGCCTACTTGATATTCATTTCACTTTCACCAGACCTACCCAAAGATTTTTCCTTCTTTTCTTTTCTTCCTTCTTTCCTTTCTTTCCTTTCCTTTCCTTGCCTTGCCTTGCCCTGCCCTGCCCTGCCTTGCCTTGCCTAGTAGCCAATCCAGACCTAAGGCAAAGTATTTTACCAATTCATCTCTTTATTGGCTCAAACATTGAATGCTTAGAGCAATTCTGAGCTAAAAAGCACCTGATCTAAACTCTCAGAAGTTTCTTTTATGAATATAATTCCTGGATAAATAGTTTGGCATCTGTGGTTTGGGAAAGGAATAGAAGAGCAGCTGTTCTACAGATGTGAAGTTCACCGCTGGTGATGGAAACAAGGAGGGCATGCAAACTTCTGAGAATGAAACACAGGAGCTTTTAGCTCAGGACTGCTCCAAACATTGATCCTCTATCCAGCAGAGTCAAAGGCCAGTGTTACAATTTTTCCAGATCCAGATTGGATGCAAAGATAGAGAGCTAGGATTCTTAAGTTTAGTTTTACAAAGGAAATCAGCTATAATGAAAATAAAGATTTCTTGCCCAATCCAAGGTCAGGGACCCCAGGTTGAGCTCTTGATAAAGAGGCTCCTAGTTCACAGTGCTAAAAGTAGCTTGAGAAGGAAGAAGGGGTGCTTTGGGGATGGAACAGGGAAGGGATAGCCTACCATCATACATCTTCTCCCCAAAGATTCCCAAACCACTCTTATTAACTCTTCCAGAATCCAACACCACCTCCTCATAAATACTCTCTGTCTAATCTAGATCCGTTATGCTTTTAGGATCATATTTTAGGTTATAATGTATTTCCCCTAGTGAGATCTTTTTTAGACTAAAGAATCTTTGAATATATCACCACTGTATAAGAATCCTTCAGTAACTTAATGATCTCTGAAACTTTAGGTCTCACTCTAATAAGACCTATAAATAAGGGATATTTTGAGTCATTAAAGAGAAAAAAAGATGTTGAGAAAGTTAGGAATGATATAAGATTAGAAGGCTCTCCTTGAAATGACCCCTCCCTTCCCCACTGAAAATATCACTAGGAATAACTCCCTGGGGGCTAAATTTCTAGGAACTGGGGGCTCAGGATCACAGGATTTAGAAGTAGAAAGGCCCTTTTACAGATATGGAAACTGAGGCCCAGAAACATTAAGGGACTTGGCTCAAATCACACAGTGGGATTTGAATCCAGGTCCTCTGACTCTCAGCTTAGTGCTCTTTCCTTTGTATCCACACTGCCTATTTGGGGATGTCATTAGAGATTGAAGTAATGAGAAAGGAAGAGATGTGGGGTCGGCTAGGTGGCACAGTGAGTAGAGTGTTGGCCCTGGAGTCAGAAGGACCTTAGTTCAGATCCGGTCTCAGACACTTAATGCACACACAAACAAAAACCTAGCCATGTGACCTTGGGCAAGTTACTTAACCCCAATTGCCCTCCAAAAAAAAAGAGAAAGGAAGAGATGGTACTCAGTAGCCCAACATTGCTTCTTCCTCCTATGGACAACTCCATAGCATATAAATTCCTAGACTGAAGCCAGAAAGAAGGGCTTAAGGAGATGAACACGGGATACTCTGTGTGAAGGCAAGTTTTCAATGGTCCCATCTCACATCTCCTTTTGTTGGACACTACTCCACTTTGTCCTTCCCTTCATTGATTTGTAAAGCAGAGAACTCCACCTTCCTCTCCCTTAATTGATCTGTAAACAGGCAGGACCTCCACCCCTTGCTTTCCCTTGATTGATTTGTGGGTGGGAGTCCCAGCCTAGGGTTTCTTGCTGGCGGGAAATTCAAATGTATACTGACCAATCACTGTAATTTCAGCTTACATCACTGTGCCAAAGCACTGTCTGATTTGGGCATGTACCCCAACAGTCCCGCGGTAATAAAATCCACTTTTTAAACTTAATCTTAGGGATTTTCTGTCTCGCTTTTATTGGGGTACAACATTTTCAGGCTCCTCTTTTCTGCTTTCCCACATTTGCTCCCTTAGTAAATTAAACTAATCCTGAGCCATGCTAAAGTGCTTAAAGTGTGACCCTGTTTTGTTTTGTTTTGTTTCCAATTTAATTACAGCTTTTAGAGACTGAAAAAACCTTAGAACCCAAAGGAATTTCAGGCACCATAACAAAGTGGGGGAAATATTCTAGATAAGGGGTGCCCTTCCTAGAAGCCCTCGAATCCCACAAGGGAGGCAAACTCTGCCTCTGCTTAAGCATAATGTGGCCCGCTGGTTAGCATTGCTTTTAGCTTGGGTAAACTCTGAGAGGAGATTCCACCATAGGAAAAATTCACCAGGAGGCTTGTGTTCACTGTGGGAACTCTGATATCTCTCATCTGCCCTCTCCACATTTTCAGTCTTGCTGACCTAGGCAGCCCAGGCACCTGGATGGGAAGGCTTTGACGGGGAAAAGAGAAAGGAGAAAGAAAAATCTGAGGCACAGAAAGGTTTTCCCTTCCCATCCATTCAAAGCCTACTTGCCTCTTTCTCATGCAGACAAGCCCTGGTATGCAAGACTCATTCGATTTAATCTCCTTTTTCAATTAAATTCCCTCTCCCTTGATTTCCTCACCCACCCTACTTGGTAACTGCTTTGCTTCCACCCCTTTAGGTGAGATTTCTGGCCCCTTTCAGGTTTCTGTTCTAATGTCTCTCAATAAAACCACTGGCTACTCCATACTCTTTAAAAGACCAGGGGAAAGCTTTAGACAAAATTGGTGAAGGAGAAGATGAGTGGGCAGAGCCTCAGTCCAGGGCTCAGCAAACCCTGTCTTCTGCTTCTTCTGCCACTAACAAGCTAAGCAACCTCGGCTAGCCACAGCTCTGCTTGGGTGGTGTAGTGATGACTGAAACCCAGCAGTCTGGGAAGACCAGAGTTCAAATTCTGCTTTAGATATTTGTTAGTCGTGTGATCTTGGCCAAGTCTCATAACTCCCTCACCGAGTTACTGTGAGGATCAAGTTAGATAACAAAGGTAAAGTGCTTTGCAAACTTTAAAGTTCTATTTAAATGCTAGCTATCATTCTTAGTTATCATTATAATCACTGTTATTATGATTAGGCAGGGCCCTAAACTCACTGGGACATTTAGAAGTATTATCAAATGTGGGAATGCTCAGTTTAACACAGTGCTTAGCACATGGTGGTGACACGGGATAAAGGGCAGGGTCTGGAGTCAGGAAGACTCATCTTCCTGAGTTCAAATCTGGCCTCAGACACTTACTGTGTGACCCTGGACAAGTCACTTAACCCAGTTAGCCTCAGTTTCCTAGACTATAAATGAGTTAGAGAGGGAAATGGCAAACCACTGTAGTCTTCGGCAAGTGTGAGGGATAATTTGCAGTGAAGTTTCCCCATTTTGAAAAATCAAATCTAGAGTGGCTTCAGCATCCAACTAGGCCTAAATTTAGAAGTCCCCTGACCTTACAGGAATCTGGGACTTAGAGCAATGGAGACCCTCCACAGTGCCACCCCAGCACAAGATATGCCAAACAAGGATAAAACTGCCTTCCTGGCCTTGCACTGGACACCCACATGTTTCCGTGTCCTTTGTCTCCAAGATAGATTCCGGAGCTTAGGTTGTGGGCCGGCCTCCCTACCAATGAGAGTGAAGGCCAGTTGTGGGGTTGGGTTTCTGCATTAGAAAGTTATATAACCATGGGCTTGCTTCTGCCTGTTGGTGTCTCCCTGGCAGACGCCATTTGAGCAACAGGGGCAGAGGGCCCTTTCTCATGAGAAAGAATAAATAAACTTTTCTCCACTTTCCTAAGCAGTCTCCAAACTCATTTACTGTTCTGTTGCACACAGTAAGAAGATACCAAATAGGGTCATGAAGAGTCAGACACAACTGAACAACAGCTAGTAATAGTAGGAGCTTAATAAATGCTTATTGACTGTTATTCTGTCTCCACATTGGTGAAAATGCTCTCTCCTTACCTCCAATCTTGGCAATCACTAGATCCCTTCAAGGTTCAAGGTTAAAAGTCACTTCCTACACACACACACACACACACACACACACACACACACACACACCACACACATTTAACTTTTGCATGTTTTTACTTATCTTATTCCCCATTAGAATCTAATCTCCTTGAGGGCAGGGAAGATTTTCTTTTTGTCTTTGTGTCTAAGATTCAGAGCTCAGTGCTTGACACTTAGAAGGTGCTTAATAAATTTGTCAAATTAAATTGAATTGAAAGCAGTAGAAAGGGCCCAGAATTTGAAGTCCTGGCACCTGGTTTTGGATCCCAGCTCCCTAGTTCTCTTACCTATTACCTGTGCAACCTTTCTTTTCTCTGAACTTTATCTCTTCATCTGTAAAATAAGAGGGGTTAGACTTTATGATCTCTAAAGTTTCTTAGGCAAATAGGTGGTTCAAGGGATAAACCACTGGGCCTGAATTCAGGAAGATCTGAATTCAAATGTGACCTCAAACATTTACTAGCCATGTGTGATCCTGGGCAGGTCATTTAATCTATATTTGCCTTAATCCACTAGAGAAAAAAGTAGCAAACCATTCCGGTATCTTTGCCAAGAAAACCCCATGGACAGTATGATCTGTGAGGTCATGAAAATCACTTGTCCAACCTCCTCATTTTATAAATAAGGAAACTGAGGTCCAGAAAAAGAGAATGACTCGCCCAAAGTCAAGGCAAGTGAGCAGCAAAGGGAAAACTGAAACAATTAGATATGAAGGAATCAACATCCCTCCAAGGTGGGGGCAGGATTCAATCAGACAAAGATGGGTAGATTAACCAGGTGGACAAATTCCAAAGGCTGAAGATGAAATTTAGCATGTCTGGTAAAGAGTCACAAAAACCCCCCACAGATACCCTCATCCCAATATCAACACACTGCTCTGAAATGGGTTCTCCTTGCTTGTTGATCACAGTGCCCTCATGTGTTTCAAATCATAATACTAAGTTCAGGCTTTCATAGGACATACTATTATATATATTTAGAACAGCAGGGAAGTTCATGGTATTATCTTTTTTTTTTTTTTGCTTCATACAGGCCTATAAAGACTCTGGCATGGCTTTAGGGCAGAGATTTAACTACAATTTAGTTAAATTTAGTTAACTGCAATTTAGATAGAAGAAGCATTGGTGAGAGACATCTGGTCAGTGAAGATAAGAAGATAGAAGGATGAATCGGGACTAGACCTAGGATTTCATTGGCTTGAGGAATCTCCCATTAGCAAACTCCCTTTTTCAATGCAGATCATAAATTTTTTTTGCAATTTAGTATATAACCTAGCACACTGGAAGGTTAAGTGACTTGGTGAAAAGTTAGCCTTAAAGTAAGACGTTCCTTCCTAGGATTTGGAAGGACTCTAGATATCAGCTAGTCTAATATTCTCATTTTATAGATGTGGAGAGTGAGGCCCAAAGAAGCTGTGATTTACCCAAGGTCACTCAGAGTCTAGGTATTATGACTATGTCACTTTAGCTTACTTGGTGAATTAGTCACTGTTTTAGGTCCCATGGTCAGGAGGCTTTCTGGGTTTCTCATTTTTCTACTGGTTGGTTGGGTGCCATGAAGGAGAAACATTTTATAGATAGATACATATACACACATACGTGTGTGTATGTATGCACACATATGTGTGTATATATGTATGTGTATGAGTATATAAAACTATATACTCATACATATATACACATAGGCATGAACATACATGGGCATATGTGTGTATGCATATGTATATACACTTGTGCATATATTTATATACACACAGACACGTACACATATGTCAGGCTTCCTGTGCCAAAACTTTCCATCTCTCTAAAGAAGGGGTAAACAATTTATTTTTCATTAAAAAAAATTCTGAGGTATTTTCTTCCTCTCAAACAAAGTGTTTCCCCTACTGTTTCTGGCACTTGTCAGAGGCTGAATAGCTTGTAAAATGGTAAACAGATGTCTTCTTTTCTCTTCCTTTTATTCCTTCTGGCCCATTCATATGCACCAAGAAAATACCGCCCACTTGGGGTTTCTTCAAACTCTGATTTTAGTGAATGAAAGCTTCACTCAATTTAATTCATTAAGTAAGGAAGAGACACACTTTTAGGCAAAGGACTTATATAGGGAACCAGTAAAAAAAAATTTAGAAAGTCAGCAAGAGAGAGCCTTGAATTCAAAATTAAAGAATTTGTACTTGATGAAGGAAGCAATAGGGAGATGTTGGGCTCTTGATCAATAGGAGATAAACACAATTATAGTTGCTTCCTTAGGAAAGTGACTAGAAGGGGACTAGGATGTCCCTTTAACATCCTCCCCCCAGATAAGAGATTTGCAGCCCCTTCAGTACATGGAATAAACAGGAAAAATATACTTCTCAAGAATCATGCATTCATGGTGATTCTCTTAACTCCATGATTTACTATATAGGTCTGTACATGTGGATGCCACTCAGAAAAGAATTGTATGTGGCCAGCAGAAACATATAAAAAAAAATGAATAAGTAGCACACAAAGCCCTGGATATAGTTGACCAGCAACCCAAGTCTCACGGATCAATGACAGCATGGCATCTCAGGGTTGCATGCAGTAATTAGTTATATTGGTCACATAAAGAAAGATAATATAGACAATACAGCATTAGCATGTCTAACAAAGCAGAGCAGCACAGTGCAACAGATAGGGGACCTGGAGTCAAGAAAACATGAGTTCAAATTCTGCCCCAGATGTAACTGGCTACATGACCCTGGACAAATTGTCCTACTTCTCTTATCCTCAGATTCAGCATTTATAAAATGGGGATAATAATAGGACGATGAGCTGCTATGAGACTCAGTGAATAGAGCACCAGGCCTGGAGTTAGAAAGAGCTGAGTTCAGGGGCGGAGCCAAGATGGCGGAGTAGAACCAGCTCATCCAAGCCACTCTGCCCCCAGATTCCCCCCAAACTATGTAAAAGGGGACTCTGAACAACTTCTGGAGCCCCAGCACCCACAGAACGACACAGAGAAGCTAACCTCCCACTGAGGACAGCCCAGCAGCCCTGCAGGAAGGACCAGTGCAGCGGTCTGGGAGCTGGCAGCCCGCAGAGCACAGGGAGCCGAGTGGAGCCCAGGTCCCTGTGAGCCGAGGTTTTAGCCCCAGGGTGGCAGGGCCAGCAGCCAGCTGGAGGAACCCCAGAACACCAGGAGCAGTGGCGACTCCAGAATTATCAACATAGACATGCCTAGGACAAAGTGAGAGGTTAGTGCCCTATGGACTTTGGGACCAGTATTTGGGGAATGCGTCAGCTCCCTCTACTCTAGAAGCCTCTGAGGAGACACGACATTTTGTAGTTTTCAGAGGCAGCTCCAGCTCCTGGCCTGCGAACTGTAGGGAGATCCAGCGATCAGTCTTGGGGGGTAATCGCTCTTGCTTTAACCTCCCTGGATCTGGATTGTGATCTAGGGTGGAAGTTGTGGGTGGGTTTACAGCTTGCCAGAAACGGAAGTTGCCCCCCACACGTTCGGGACGAAAATTCCTCTAGCTGGCCTTAAAGCCATAGTGTGGCAACAAGCCCAAAAGTCAAGCAATTAAGTGGCAACATGCCAAGTCAAAGGAAACAGAAAAATGCAACCCTAGACTCCTATTTTGGGGGCATAGAGCGGGAAAAGGACTGTGAGGTCAGAAGTCCTGCTCCAAAAGCCCCAGGGGAAAACATGAGCGGGTTGCAGGCCATAGAGGACCTTAAGAAGGACTTTAAAAATCAAATAAGAGAAGTGGAGGAAAAATTGGAAAGAGAAATGAGAAGGATGCAGGAAAAGTATGAAATGAGGGTCAACAGCCTGACTGAGGAAAACAACACCTTAAAAAATAGACTAACTCAAATGGCAAAGGACGCCCAAAAGGGCAATGAGGAGAAGAATGCCTTAAAAAGTCGAATTTGCCAGATGGAAAAAGAATCTCAAAAGTTCACTGAGGAGATTCATTCCTTCAGAGTTAGACTGGAGCAAATGGAAGCTAGTGACTTTATGAGAAATCAAGATGCTGTTAAGCAGATCCAAACAAATGAAAGATTAGAAGGCAATGTGAAATATCTCATGGGAAAAACCACTGACCTGGAAAATAGATCCAGGAGAGACAATTTAAAAATTATTGGACTACCTGAAAGCCATGATCAAAGAAAGAACCTAGAAATCACCCTTCAAGAAATTCTCAAGGAAAATTGCCCTGATGTTTTAGATCCAGAGGGCAAAATAGAGGTTGAAAGAATCCACAGATCACCTCCTGAAAAAGATCCCAAAAAGAAAACTCCCAGGAATATTATAGCCAGGTTCCAGAATCCCCAGATCAAGGAGAAAATACTACAAGCAGCCAGGAAGAAACAATTTCAATATTGTGGAAACACAATCAGAATAGCCCAGGACCTGGCAGCTTCTACACTGAGGGATCAAAGGGCATGGAATATGATATTCCAGAGGGCAAAAGAGCTGGGAATGAACCCAAGGGTCACCTACCCAGCAAAACTGAGTATTTTGTTTCAGGGGAAAATATGGTCATTCAGTGGAATAGAGGACTTTCAAGCATTCTTGAGGAAAAAACCAGAGTTGAATAGAAAATTTGACATCCAGACACAAGAAGGAAGAGATGCCTGAGAAGGTAATCAGGGAAAAGAAATCAAAAGGAACTTATCAAATTTGAACTATTTACATTCCTATATGGAAAAGCAATAACTGTGACTGATGATATCTTTCTCACTATGAAAATAATGGAAAAAGGGTATGTGGTCATATGAATACATATGTGAATGTGTGTGTATATGGTTATAGTTATATATGGATAGAGGGCATAGGTTGAATTTGTTGGGAAGGGAGAATACTCAAGGGATGAAATTATGAGGTGAGAGAGGAAAGTGGCAAGAGGAGATGGAGAGAGACAGGGTAGGGTAAACTATCTTATGTAGAAGAAGCAAGGGGAAGTGGTTGCAAGGGAGGGGGAGAAGAGGAAGGCAAGAAAAGCAAAACCACATTCTCATTGAATTTGGTTCAGGGATAAAATGACATACATACTAAATGGGATATCTCAACCTGCAGCAGAATGGGGGGAAGGGGGATGAGAGGAGGGATGATGGATGGGAGGGCATCCTTGGGGGGAGGGGAGGTTGGAAGTACCCACTATAGAAGAGGGACAGGATCATGTAGGGAATGGACCAGGTGGGGGTGGGATGAGTGGGAGGGAATTATAAGCAGCCTTGTACAATATATCTACTATGATAATGTTTTGCATAGCTAGACATGTACAACATATACTGAATTACTTATCTCCCCAGAGCGAATGGGTGACAAGGGAGGAAGGAAATGGATCTGAAATTCGAGGTCTTAACATTAAATGTTTCAAATATAGGGGCGGCTAGGTGGCGCAGTGAATAGAGCGCTGGCCCTGGAATCAGAAGGACCTGAGTTCGGAGCCGGTCTCCGACACTTAATCCACACAAACAAAAACCTAGCCGTGTAACCTTGGGCAAGTTACTTAACCCCAATTGCCCTAAAGGGGCGGCTAGGTGGCGCAGTGAGTAAGAGTGCCGGCCTCGGAGTTTGGATGACCCAAGATCAGACCCGGCCTCAGAAAATGAGCACCCACGCATAAATAATGACTAGCCGTGTAACCTTGAGCAAGTTACTTAACCCCAATTGCTTTAAAAAAAAAAATAAAAATAAATGTTTCAAATATATATAAATACTATTATTAATACTCTTTTGCCTATAATTGGGAGATAAGATGTGCAGGCATTGGAACACAAAGATTCGCCTTCCTCTAATGGAAAAGTCAAAGGGGGTACAGGAGAAGGTATAGGAGAGAGCAGATTGGAGGAAGCGATATCTTGTGGGACTGCTATTCTGGGAGGTTGGGTAGGGGAATAATGGGGGGGAAAATGATTGTAACTCCAAAGCTGGCGGAAATGAATGATGTAAAACAGAAGTTAATAAAGCATTTGTTTAAAAAAAAAAAAGAAAGAGCTGAGTTCAAATCTGACCTCAGACGCTTACTAGCTGTGTGACCCTGACAAGTCACTTAACCTTGCTGGCCTCAGTTTCCTCATCTGTAAAATGAGCTGAAGACGGAAATAGCAAACTACTCCAGCATCTTTGGCAAGCAAACCCCAAATGTGGTCACCAAAGAATTGGACATGACTAAAAACAACTCAAAAACAACCCCCAAGGTTGCAAAGATCAAAGGAAATGATGTATATAGTGCGTTTTGCACAACTATATAAATGTAAATTATTAGTAGTATTGTCATCATGCTGCGGAAATGAAACTGATAGCACAATGTTTCAGTTACATAGAAAATACACATGACACGCTACAAAAGTGGTGTATCATACATGGATAGCCAACCACTATTCCTCTATTAGAAAAAGATTGCTAGCTTGTGTGTGATCTATTCTAGAAGGCACAACAAAGCTGTGATCACGGGGTTCATCATAACCCGTACAATACAATGGGTATCATTGACCAGCAGCCCAAGTCTTATGTGATACACAGATGAGAGCATGGCATCCCAGGGCTGCACTCCATGCAGCAGTGTCATTAGCCGCATAACAGGTGACCATCCCCATCCCTAATATTATAAATAAGGACCATGGTGGAAATTCTGGAACCCACGGGAGCTACCTTCATAGAAACGATGGGCAACTAAGGCATCCCTTATAGTTATTGTCTTGTCCGGGGAGTGTAGGGTAAGCATAATTTACCAATAAAGGCTCCATCTTGCTGATTATTTCAGTTTTGTCAAACTGACTAATCTCTTTCAACTAGGAGGGAAAATATGGGCACAAACAAAAACAAAAAACAAAACCAAAACCATGATACAAAGGAGAGTAAGATAAGTGCCTAGGAATCCAGGCAAAATACTATGAGAAAACTGAGGAAGGAGATATACCCACTTCTCACCCTTTGTTGTTCAGTCATGTCTGATTCTTTGTGACCCCATTTGGCATTTTCTTGGCAGAGATACTGGAGTGTAATTTCTTTCTCCAGCTCATTTTATGATAAGGAAACTGAGGCTAACAGGGTTAAATGACCTGCCCGGGGTCAAACAGCTAATAAATGTCTAAGGTAGAATTTGAACTCAGGTCTTCCTGACTCCAGGTCCTCCACCTTATCCACTACAAAACCTAGCTGCTCTAGTTCTCACCCCACTCCTTCCCTTTTCTGTGGGAAGTATCCCCAATTGGCTGGAAGATAGAATAGATATGAAAGAATGGTATGAAAGAGACCAGTTGTAGTGGGGCCTTGGATTCCAGGAACAGAAGTTTACATTCTGTTTAATAGGCAACACAAAATCAGGGTTTTGGAGTGAAGTAGTGACATGATTGGGATAGCCTAAATGTCTGTTTCCTAGGGTTTTATCAAAGACTTTTGTTTCACACAGATATTTGCATTTTGGCAAAGAGTCTCTGACAAGACCCTAGGAAATAGACATTTAAGGCAACTCTGATTTCCTAACTCCTTAACTCAAAAAGCTTCCTGCCCAGTGAGCAATGTAAATCATTGGTAATTGGGACTAAGCCTTGCGAGTTTAAGGTGCAATGGAAGGGACCCATTATGCTGCTTTTTCCCCTCACTGACTACTTGCCATCAGTTATAGCATGAATGAATGAAGGAACAAATGAATGAATGCCCTCCTAATAAATTGTGCTTCAGGAAGGAAAAAGCATGGCAAAGGAGGGAGCAGTTCAAATGCTTTGCATTTTTTGAGGAAAAAATTAACAGTTATAATATGGGCAGTGAACTGTGAAAATATCTCCCTGCACAACCCCAAGATCTTGCTTTATGAGTTCCATCTAAGGGGAAAGAGCTTTGCAGCTGATTCCCAAACAGAAAGCCTTATATATAGTAGGCATAGAAAGTACTTGCCTATGTAGCATGATTTAATGATTTAAGCCTGTCCTCCCCTAAATAATGCTTCCCCACCCAGGAGTGTGAGCGTTTAACAATCTGCTCTCCAAAAAAGTTGAAAACTGTACACATGACACACCTTAATATTTTCTCATCACTTTCTAATCTAGAAGCATTTACAGTTTCTGAGTTATAAATATTCACACTGACAATTTAACAATGGTTTTTCAAAAGTTTGTTGAATTTTGGCCCAGCATATCTCTGCCCCAACCCCACCCCACCCCAGCCAGGTGACTTTAATGATTCATTTCTCTTTCAGAATATAGATCCCTGGGGCAGTTATGTGATACAGTGGATAGAGCACTGGTGTGGAGTCAGGAGAATCTGACTTCAAATCTAGCTTCAGATATTTACTGTGTGACCCCGGGCAAGTCACTTCATTCTGATTTCCTACACACACACACACACACACACACACACACACACACACACAAAGGAAGTGTGTGTGTGTGTGTGTGTGTGAGTGTGTGTGTAAATGAGTAAGCAATTTAGAAGTAGGACTGTGGGTCAGCAATGTCTGCTGCCCCTCAAGGTGCAACACACAGAAAAGGGTATACAACAAGTTGTATTTGAAATAAGACTTTCTATAAGTGCATATGTTTGAGCACCAAAAATTCCGCTGTTATTGAGATTTTTATTTTGTTATGTCAAGTGATATGCACTATGTATAGTAAAAGCTCAAAAGCTCAAGTGGACAGTAAACACACAGGGGGGCCCAGTTTTCAAATATTACCTAAATCAAGCCAATACATTGTCTCACTCTGCAAACACTTTAGTGTGACTGGTTGAGCAGACTGCTAAGTGCAAGAGAAAAGGGACTGAGAGCCTGGAGGGATGCTGAAAAGAGGGAGAAAGGAGGAGGGGAAAAAGTCAGGTGAGAGATAGGGATCATTCACAACTTGGCCAAGGGCTACAGCTGAAAATAGACCAAATGAATGTGGCTTGGCCTCCACCCTCCCACAACTCCAGCTCACACTGACTTCTCCCCTTCTTGAACTTCCATAGGACTCTTGATATCCTAAGACAGTATGTTTTAGAGCTTGAAGAGGCTTTAGAGGTCATTTGCTCCAATATCCAAATTTGACAGACACAGAAACAGAGGACCAAGGAGATCAAGGGCCTTATTTGATGGGTACATGGATCGACTGAAGAACAGGGTAGAGGTGGAGAGGAAGGATTTACATTGTAAAATAACACCTTACCAAAAGGATTTAACACAGTTCTTTTTTTTTTAAATAGAAGTTCTTCCAAAGGGCAAATCAGAACTGATAGAAGCATATAGTTGGAAGGCACCATAAAGAAACAGCCTGGAGATAGAGATAGAATATCTGGCCTAAATCAGGAAGGGAAGGGAAGAAAAAAGGGAAAACATTTATTAAGTACCTAGTATGTGCTCTCAGCACTACGCTAAACACTAAGTGTTAGTAGTACATAAAGCACCAGGCCTAGAGGAAGGAAGATCTAAGTTCAAATATGGCCTCAGATACTTACTACCTGTGTGACCCTGAGCAAGTCACTTAACCCTTATTTGACTCACTTCCTCATCTGTAAAATGGGGACACACTAGAGAAGAAAATGTCAAGCCCAGGGGTGGGGAACCTGCAGCCTCAAGGCCATATGTGACCTTTTGTCCAAGTCCAAGTTTTACAGAACAAATCCTTTTATTTTTATTTATTTATTTTTTTGGAGGGCAATTGGGGTTGACTTGCCCAAAGTCACACAGCTAGTAAGTGTGTTAAATGTCTGAGTCTATATTTGAACTCTGGTCCTCCTGACTCCAGGGCCAGTGCTCTATTCACTGTGCCACCTAGCCGCCCCTTAACAAATCCTTTTATTAAAGGGATTTGTTCTGTGAAGTTTGGATTCAGTAGAAGGGCTGAACTTGAGGTTCTAGCAGTTCTCAAGTGGCCTTGAGGCCATAGGTCCCCACTCCTGGTAAGCCACTCCAGTGTTTTTGCCAAGAAAACTCCATGGATAGAGTAGAACATGACTGAACAGTAACAACAACAAAAAAAAACACTTTACAAACGTTATCTCATTTGATCCTCCTTTTTATTTTGCTGTTGAGGAAACTGAGGCAGAGGTTTACCTTGCCCAGGGTCACGCAGCTAGGAATATCTGAGGCTGGTCTTCCTGATCACAGGCCTGGTGCCCTATCCATTATCCGGCTTGGCTGCCTGGGTTCAGATTCAGCCTCATTACCTATGTGACAGAAGGCAAATCAGTTTTGTTGTCCAACTCCTCGTGACCCCATCTGAGGTTTTCTTGGCAAAGATACTCCAGCAATTTGTCAAGACCAAAGTGGAAGGAGTGCTGGTGCATGATTTTCTGTTTGCACATGATTGTTCACTCCATGCAGCCTCTGAAGCTGAGATGCAACAAAGTATGGATTGATTCTCTGCTTTCTGTGCTAATTTGGCCTAACAATTAACACCAAGAAAACACAGGCACTCCCCTCAGCCACCACCACACCATCTATAAGTGGAACCATTGGTTACAGCAAGTGGAGAAGCTCTGAATATTCTGGATAGGTTCACTTACCTTGGCAGTGTACTTTGTAGGGATGTACACATTGATAATGAGGCTGACACATGCATTGCCAGAGCTAGTTCAGTGTTTGGGAGGCTCCCGAGGAAAGTATGGGAGAGAAGAGGTATTAGGCTGCCTACCAAACTGAAGGTCTACAGAGCTGTTGTGCTGACCTCATTGTTGTGTGCCTGTGAAACATGAACAGCATAACAGCACCATTCTGGGAAACTGAATCACTTCCATTTGAATTGTCTTAGGAAGATTCTGAAGATCACCTGGTAGGATAAGATACCCATCACTGAGGTCCTTACTCGAACTAAGCTGCCAATCATCTAAACTCTACTACACAGAGAGCACAGCTCCAATGGGTTGGCCACACTGTTCAAATGCTAAATGTACACTTGCCAGAAAGACTACTTTGTGGAGAACTCACACAGGGCAAGCACTCCCATGGTGGCCAGAAAAAGCAACATGAGGACACTCTCAAGGTCTCTCTTAAGAACTTTGGAATTGATTATGTGACATGGGAGACGCTGGTACAGGGCCCCCCAGCATGCCGTGCCCTCATCAGAGAAGGCGCCATGCTCTATGAGCAAAGCAGTATTGAAGCAGCTCAAAAGAAACACAAGATGCACAAATTTAGAGAATCCACCCCAGAGGGCGGAGCCAAGATGGCGGACTAGAAACAGCGTCCAAGACACTCTCCCCCCAGATCACCTCCAAACTACGTAAAGGGGACTCTGAACAACTTCTGGAGCCCCAGCACCCACAGAACGACACAGAGAAGCTAACCTCCCACTGAGGACAGCCCAGCAGCCCTACAGGAAGGACCAGCAGTGCTCTGGGAGCTGGCAGCACAGTGCACAGCATGCGGGAGCCCAGCCCAGGTCCGAGTGAGCCCCGGTTTTAGCCCCAGGGCGGCTGGGCCAGCAGCCGGCTGGAGGTACCCCAGAACATCAGCAGCTGTAGCGATTCCAGAATTATCAACATAGACATGCCTAGGACAAAGTGAGAGGTTAGTGCCCTATGGACTTTGGGACCAGTATTTGGGGAACGTGTTGGCTTCCTCCCCTGGGGGCTAGAAGCCACTGAGGAGACATGCCATTTTGTAGTTTTCAGTGGCAGCTCCAGCTCCTGGCCAATGAACTGTAGGGAGATCCAGCGATCAGTCTTGGGGGGTAATTGCTCTTGCTTTAACCTCCCTGGATCTGGATTGTGATCTGGGGGGGAGGTCTGGGGTGGGTATCCAGCTTGCCAGAAAGCTGTGAAGACTCCAGCATTCGGGACAAAAGCTCCCCAGTCTGGTGGCAGAGTCCTACTGTGGCAACAAGCCCAAAAGTCAAGTAATTAAGTGGCAACATGTCAAGGCAAAGGAAACAAAATAAACAGAAAAATGCAACATTAGACTCCTATTTTGGGGGCAAAGAGGATCGAAGCATAGAACAGGAGGAGGACTGTGAAGTGAGAAATCCTCCTCCAAAAGCCCCAAAGGAAAATATGAGCAGATTACAGGCCAAAAAGGACCTTAAGAAGGACTTTAAAAATCAAATAAGAGAAGTGGAGGAAAAATTGGGAAGAGAAATGAGAAGGATGCAGGAAAAGTATGAAATGAGGGTCAACAGCCTAACTGAGGAAAACAACACCTTAAAAAATAGACTAACTCAAATGGCAAAGGAGGCCCAAAAGGTCAATGAGAAGAATGCCTTAAAAAGCCAAATTTGCCAGATGGAAAAAGAATCTCAAAAGCTCACTGAGGAGATTCATTCCTTCAGAGTTGGACTGGAGCAAATGGAAGCTAATGACTTTATGAGAAATCAAGATGCTGTTAAGCAGATCCAAACAAATGAAAGAATAGAAGGCAATGTGAAATATCTCATGGGAAAAACCACTGACCTGGAAAATAGATCCAGGAGAGACAATTTAAAAATTATTGGATTACCTGAAAGTCATGATCAAAGAAAGAACTTAGAAATCACCCTTCAAGAAATTCTTAAGGAAAATTGCCCTGATGTTTTAGACAGAAAGGGCAAAATAGAGGTTGAAAGAATCCACCGACCACCTCCTGAAAAAGATCCTAAAAAAAAAAAAAGAGAGAGAGAATCCACCCCAAATGTTCACATGGACTATTTGTGCCCGACCTGTGGTAGAGTACTCTGAACTTATATATATATAACTTGACTCTAACATAGTGATGTCATTTTGGTCCTCTTCAAGAACAAAAGACAACAGCCACCATATTGGAATGCTTTGCCATTTTCATCTCCAGCTCATTTTACAGATGAGGAAACTGAAGCCACAGGGTTGAGTGATTTGCCCAGGGTCACACATCTAGTAAGTGTCTGAGGCTAGATTTGAACTCAGGAAGATGAATCTTCCTGACTGCAGGCCTGGCACTCTATCTATTGCACAATCTAGGTGCCCAGGCAAATCACTACCCTTCTCTGAACCTGAATCTCCTCATCTGTATATTAGGGATAATTATACTACCTGGAGCACCTACATTCTAGTGTGGTATGAGGCTTCAATGAGGTAATGGATGCCTAATGCTTTGCAAACTTTAGAGTGCTATACAAATGTCAGTCATTATTAAATTTTTGAAGATCCTATTTACATGCAACTTCTCAGTCACTCCTCTGTTGTGTAAATGGAGACACACCTATAGTAGGCAACCAACTGTTTGGTGGGTTGAAAGTGAAAAGAAATTCTTAATTCTTTATTAACAAATTGCAGGTTTCATCTGCCAGATGCAGGTGAGTTAACATCCTGCTCTTAGCAAACCTTAACTGCTCAGAGAAATTTCCTAAGACAAGCAGATGGCTTATTCCCAGTCAGCTGCAAAATTATATTCAAATTAATCTGTGAAAATTTTAATGGCCCAGACCAAATACTTAAAGGAAAGACTCAGAAAAATTCATGGCTGAAAGATGCTTAACATAACCTCAGAAATGGAAGAACATCATCTAGTCTAAAGTATACACTAAGATTCCCTTCTTGTACACATTGACAAGGATCTTCATGTCTCCTGTTACAGACCCCTAATGAGAGGGAACTCACTCCTTTGCAAGGTAGCCCCTTACACTTTTGGGGAACATCATCAATGGAAAGTTTTTCCTTGGATCAGACCTACCCCTACCTCTATGAAGCTTGCTGTTTATTCCACCCACGGGGGCCAAATAAGACAAGTCTACTTCCTCTTCCAAGAGACAGTATTTAAAATACTTAAAGAGAACTGGCATATCCCATCAAAGTCTTCTTTTTTCCTGGCTAAAAGTCCTCAACCCTCTTATGAAAAGGTATCAAGGCTATTTGCCAGTCTGTTCATCTTCTAAATTATCAATGTCCTTCCTTGGATGTGGTTCCCAACACTAAGAACAATACTGCAAGGGAGGTAAAACCAAGGCAAAATATAACAAGAGTATCACCTCTCTAAGTCCTGGACACTATGCAGTCCCTTTTACTAATATAAAAAAAAGTTAAGATCAAATTAACTACCCAAGCTGCCATAGCATATGACTGTTTTCATGGAAAACCCCGTCTCTTTTTGGACAAAGTACTATCTAGACATTGCTACCCTACCATATGCTTTTTTTGTTTGTTTGTCTGTAGTTTCAGAGAGGCAGATTCATTTAGATTTTATATAAAAATAAAAATTTCTTAACAATCAGAAATATTACTCTGAACTATGACCAATGTTCAAGTACTAGAATTTAACTATCTTATCCTGCCTTGGTCTTCTCCATAATAAATATTCCTAGTTCCATTAACTGGTCCTTATTCAACATCATCTTTTTTATTTTTTAAATGATTAATTAATTAATTTATTTTTAGTTTTCAACATTTACTTCTATAAGATTTTGAGTACTAGATGTCCCCCCTCTCTCTACTCTTCCTTTCCCCAGCTGGCATGCAATCTGATATAGGCTATATACATTTGATCATATTAAACATATTTTTACATTAGTTATGTTGTAAAAGAAGAATCAGGATAAAAGAGAAAAACCACGAGAAAGAAAAAACAACTAACATCGACAAAAAAGAGAAAATAGTATGCTTTGATCTGTATTCAGACTCCATAGTTCTTTTTCTGGATGTAGGTAGCATTTTCCATCATGAATCTTTTGGAATTGTCTTAGATCATAGCTCAGAAGAGCTAAGTCTATCAAAGTCAGTTATCACATAATGTTGCTGTCACTGTGTAGTGTTCTCCTGGTTCTGCTCACTTCACTCAGCATCAGTTCATGCAAGTCTTTCCAGGTTTTTCTGAAGTCTGCCTGCTCATCATTTTTTTATGGAACTATAGTATTCCATTACTTTCATATACCAGAACTGGTCCAGCCATGCCCCAGTTGATGGGCATCCCCTCAATTTCCAATTCTTTGCCACCACAAAAAGAGCTGCTATAAATATTTTTGTACACAAGAGTCCTTTTCCCATTTTTATGATCTCTTTGGGATATAGACATAGTAGTCTATCATATGCTTTTGAAGTTGAATTTTTAAACCTATATCAACAATGCAGTACTCACAATGCCTATGGTAACTATAAATATGCTAATATTGTTATTAATCACAAAATATAACAGGATCTACATGGGGGACATAACTAGAACATTTATTCAAATACCAGAAAATTGAGTTCCAAAACCAGAAAGTCAAAGCCATCACAGTAGCCATGGAGTTGGCACACATAGTTAATGCAGTAAACACCCACATTCTCAAGCCTTTAAAACAAAACAGGCTGCCTCGGGCAAAGATCCTCCTCTTCTCACTCAGTGTAATTTCTCAGCTTCCATGAAGCTCACTTCCAGCAGCTCCAGCCCCCTGCAGTTCCCGTCCCTGGTAGTCCTCAGCAGGAGACATTAACAGAAGTTCTGGCTGGCTCAAAAAAAAAAAAGAAGTTTGTGCTGCTGCTTTCGGTCACCATGCTGGCTCCAGCCTGGCTCCTACTTGGCTCTGGCTCCTTCCTGCCCCACCCCTTCCTGCTACTTCAGCAAGTTCAAGGGGCATGGAAGATCCTCAAATCCCATTTCCATTACAAAACCCAAGGTTGAGTTTATATTTAAATATATTCCTATCATCCATCACATTAGAACTGACCTGTTAAGCTCATTGTGTTAACTATCCATTGTAGGTTTGTGCCACCTGCAAATTTGACAAGCATGCCACCAAAGCCTTTATCCCAGGCAAAAATATTCAACAGTTATAAGAGGGTCAAGGACAGCTCCCTGGGCCACTCCACCAAATAGCTCTGTACAAGCTGATATTGAATCATTGTGAGGTCTGGCCATTCAAACAGTTCCAAATACATCTTACTCTACTCATATCTAACTTACATCTCTCCATCTTGTTCATGAGGATGGCATGAGAAACTTAGCCAAATACTTCATCAAAATCTAATCTAATAAACATTATTAAGTGAGCACTAGGGATACAATGAATAAAAAGAAAGTCTCTGCTCCCAAGAGTGTTGTTTTTTTTAAGTTGGGGGGAAGGCAGGGCAATTGGGGTTAAGTGACTTGCCCAAGGTCTCATGACTAGTAAGCGTTAAAGTGTCTGAGGCTGGATTTGAACTCAGGTCCTCCTCACTCCAGGGCTGGTGCTCTATTCACTGTGCCACCTAGCCACCCCACTCTTAAGGAGTTTATAATCTAAAGGGGAACACAACACACAAAAGAGGCAGGGAAATAGGCTAAAGTTGGGGAAACAAGACACTGGGGGTACCCAGTGTGTGGGCATCTTATTCCCTGGAGCTGAAACCAGGTAAAGCAGAGGATGCAAATAAAGTAGAATGAGCTAAGAGTCCAGTTTCTGACCTCTATAAAGGAAGGCATTGGGAGGAGTTTGGCACTCTGACCACCTCCAGTCCTCCAATTAAAGGGAAGAGAAGGCTAAGGGAAGCAGAGTCATTCAGATTTGAGTAAGCAGTATGGTGAGTTTAGAAGTGATGAGCTTATCTTGGGAGGAGCATTGTTCTAAGTAAACTGTATCATTCTCTTTCTCTACAAGCAGGATGACACAAATACTGGAGGGATCTGTGATTTTGTCAACACATAGAACTCTAAGTGTGGAAAATCTCCCCAAGGTAGACCATAACCCATATATGATAAACCCCATAAAGTTTTTCAAAGGCTTGCCTAGAGCCATGCAGCTATTAAGTGTCAGAGGAAGTCTTCCTGTTTCGAAGCTCAGCACTCTATCCACCATCCCTACAATACTGCCAGATAGTTGTTGTGGTCTCAGGTGATTTCGTGACTGGTGGGTGAATTGTATTTAAGTGAGTCAGAGCTACACAAAGTCAGCAGCCTTATTCTGTCTTCCAGAGTTCTCAAAGTCCAGTGGCAAGACAAAAGTCAAGAGGACTAGCAATGGCTTGGGATGCAGTGAATGACCTTGGCATTTTCAATATCTGACCAAGCTCTACGCTCTCCAAAGTACCTGCTTCAACTGCCTTCATGACTGTTGGAACAAATAGATCTCATCCACCCATTCCACTGGGAAAAGTCTTCATATACTTGGTGTAGACATCCCCCTAACTCACCAATGGGTTTAAGGTTTTTTGGTTACCCTCAACCTAGTTTAGTCCTTCTGCTAGATGTTTACTGGAATGTGGCTGCTGCACATACAGCTTCTTGGAGCCACAGGTGAGAGTTGGGTAAAGGTGGACACCAAAGGTGGATGAGCAGCCCAGAAAAGGGCTCAGCAAGCCCTCACACCAGCATCCTAGTCCTCCCTAAACACCCCATATTCCCATCAGCATAATAACCCTGTCAGTAGAAGAAGAAAGATTAATCTGGCATGACCTATCCTGGATGAAGACCCACTGGCTCTTTGCAATCACTGCTTCCTTTTCTAAGTATTCTCAGTCTCCTTTACTTTCTAACATTGCGCTAGGAATAAAAGTCAAGCTCATAGAATGATCATCTATAAAATCCACTCTTCCTTTAAAAAATACATTTGCCATCTCTAATCCTACATAACTTCTCTGTGATCTTTCAAAACTCACTAACCAGTGGCTCAGAGGTCTCGCTAGTTTAGTTTACCCAGTAAATTGGCATGTATTTCATCTGGACCTGATGACTAGAATTCATCAAGGCAGCTAAGTGCTCCCTTGTTAGTTATTTATTTGAGGTTTCAACTCTTTAATAATCCATTTTTGTTCTTCTGTGTTACCTTTGTTGCCCCCAGCAGTGGTTCTCCTCTATCTATGCACAGCTTAAACTAGATTATTCCTAAATTCTCTTCTAGCTCTAATATTCTGATTTGCTAATAAGCATAAGTAGTCCAGCCCTTCTCAAATATGAAATCCTGAAGGTTGCAACCATGTTCTAGGCATACTTGAGCCATCATTTATTCAAAATTACAGATCACAGCCCCCATTCTGATGATGCTCTTTTCCCAGACCTAGCCAAAGAAATATTAACTCAAAGAAAAGCATTTCATTAAACAGAATATCAAGGTAAATAACAAGGAAAATCTTCCCCCATACACAAGATTCCTAGACTACCTATGGGAAGGCAAATAGCCTTAGGAGAGGAAATACAGGTAGAACTAAACAATTCATACTAGTAGGGCCAAGTCCCAATGAAATATCTTTCTATCTCCAAAATTTCTTTTTGTTGCTTCCTTGCAGATCTGCTGATGTCATCTATTAAGCTTCTTTCTCTGCTTTGCTACCATTGAGAATAAATCTCAGAATTTTATTCATGACATTACTCTCTGTTGGCTCTCTCCTGAGCCTACTCCTGACATTTGCTGGTTCTCCACTGACTTGCTCCCACCACCTATTGGTTCTCCATTAAATTGTAACTTTGAATTGGCCTCATCTCCATAGGATAGTGGTTACAGGTCTTTGGTGATTTAGCCCATAACCTTGGGGCTATTTTAGATCTTATGAGTCAGACCAACAGCCACACTCATACAGTACGACTAGATTACCTTAGGTAGAAACTATAGCAATATTTATTCAGATCTGCCTGGCATTTGGGTTAATATGAGTGAATTATTTTCAACTCCTGTCATGTCCCTGGTATCTAACATTAGTGCCATGTAGATTACCCTGGAGCTTTGCTAAAGCAAGACTAGAGGGTAAAAAAACAAAATTAGGAACCTTTATCCTGCAGCTAAATTGCTACTCTCTATACCTAAGTTTATAAGGATTTTTTAAAAAATTAATTATATTTTGCCTTTTATTGTCCTTTAATTGTTCTGTGTTTATCAGGCTTCTTTTTCACTTTATAGATGGTGAACTCCTTGGAGGCACAGGTCTTGTCTATTACTTCTTCATTTCCCTACAGCATTGAGAATAGCACTATAGGGACTTGAGAAATAATTGTTAATTGGTCACTGGTACCATCTTCCCAAACAAGTGAAATAGGATCCTAGTTTTGAAGCTGGAAGAGACCCTAGAAATCATCTACTACATTTTATATATCATCCAAGGCCACAAGATTTAAGCCCAGATCCTCTGATTCCAAATCCAGAATTTCTCCCATTTCACAAAGTCACATATTTTGTTGGGTTAAAACAGGAAAGAAAAGGGAAAGCCCTTCCCTATAAAAAAGGCTAAATGCAAGAGCTTCTCTGAGACAGGTTTCAAAATAGTGTGGTGAGTAAGACATATCTGAACATCAAGACACTCCCAGCTGTACGTGACAGCTAGAGGTAGTTAGCTCATCTTTGGTCCATCATCCCTTCATGGCTTTCTACTCTAGAAGGGTGCAATTGCAGAAACTTCAAATGAGGGACCCAGGAGCTGGCAATCTCTTAACACAACAGGCTACCTCTAAAGCTGGAAAAGTCCACCTCAGGATCACAATTGTACTTATACTCAAATACCCTTAGGCATTAATTAGTACAGGGGTACAGCCCACATCCTCACTGGTCAACTATCAGTTTTAAAATGCTCTTGCATTGAGTCAAGGGAAATGGGCTTTTTTCCCTTTCCTTTTCTATTTTAACCCATCAAAATGTGCGGCTTTGTGAAACAGTGTTGGATCTGTAGTCAGAGGGCCTTGCTTTAAATCCTGATCCTGTGACACTGGGTGATCTACAAAAGGCAGTAAGTGACCTCTAAGGGCCCTCTAAATATGACCAAAACCTTAGCCACAGGAATGAGAATAACTTGGTATAGGGGATATTACTTTACAAAGCACACACTTTGGAGGGAGCAGTGACTTTCCTGTGTATGTTAGCCGTGTGTGTGTGTGTGTGTGTGTGTGTGTGTGTGTGTGTGTGTGTGTATGTGTGAGAGAGAGAGAGAAACAGACAGAAAGACAAACACAGAGAGACAGAGACAGAAACAGAAGGAGGGAAGGAGGGAAAAAGGAAGAAGGAAGGAAGGAAGAAAGGAAGGAGGGAAGGAGGGAAGGAAGGAAGAAAGGAAGAAAGGAAGGAAGAAAGGAAGGAAGGAAGGAAGGAAGAAAGGAAGGAAGGAAGGAAGGAAGGAAGGAAGGAAGGAAGGAAGGACAGAAGGAAGAAGGAAGGAAGGAAGGAAGGAAGGAAGGAAGGAAGGAAGGAAGGAAGGAAGGAAGGAAGGAAGGAAGGAAGGAAGGAAGGAAGGAAGGAAGGAAGAAAGGAAGGAAGGAAGGAAGAAAGGAAGGAAGGAAGGAAGGAAGGAAGGAAAGAGAGAGAGAGAGAAACAAGTTCCTTCCTTTCTTCTCATTCTAATTGCTGTCATTCCCAAAGGTATAAGAAAAAGAAACTAGCAAGAAGACATAAATGATCCTACATGCCATCTTTCCCTGCTCAGCAGCAAGCCTCCCAGGCTCGCGTCCTCACTGGTTGACTATCACCTTAAAAAATTTCCCTTAGAGCATATAGTAAGTTCTCCTCACTAGCCCAGAAGCTCTCCCATTTTTTCCATCTTCTGACTCCCTCATTTTATATCTGCCCCACATTCCCTCCCCATATACTATCTTGAAAACAAAATCATAATGGAGCAGGGCTAAGACATTTACCTTCTCCCACTAAATAGGTCCCTAGATCTGAACCTGTGCGTGGTTCAACACAGGTTCAGTCTTGAGGGATCCTGGCCAGACGGGGGTCAGGCTCTTTCTCATTGTCTTTGGCTTTTTGTGTCCTCTCCCTAGTTTAAAACACTTAAAGTTTAAATTTGGCTAAAGCATAAAGTTTCCCCAAAAGGGAATCAAAAGGTACTCAGTGTTCAGTGTTATAGGACAGCTATTTATTTCCTCCACATAAAAGAATGCTTAAAACACAAAAGTCTCATAAGTAAATATTGACTGACTTAAAACCTATAGTAACCCACAACTACTATTATATACTTCCATGAAGTTTATACTTTCTAAAAATTTAATTGAATTTTTTTAACAAACAAAAATTCACCTTCTCTACCACTTCTTCTTCTCCCCCTCCAACCATTGCAAAAAACAACAAATCCCTTGTAATAAAAGTCTATAATCAAGCAAACCAAATTCCCTCATTGGCCATGAGACAGATAGATAGACAGATAGACACACACACATACATCTATGCATATATAAAACATAATATACTTACACATGCATACTGTGCATGTGTATATATGCATATATGTGTGTGCATATGTATACAAATACATGTATATGTCTATACAATGCATTCTCAATATGTGCATATGCATGTGTGTTATGTTTTGTGTGTGTGTGTTGCATACATATAGCATATAAATATATGTGTGTGCATGCTGAGTCTCTGTACCCTGACCCTTTCAGTAGGTAGGTGGCATGTTTCATCATGAGTCCTAGTCCACTTAAAACAAGCTTTCAGTCAGACAACTGAACAAACATTTCACCTTCACCTCAGTTCTGTCCCATCCAAACAACTCCCTCAAAGTCCATGCTTTATAGCCAGCCAGGCCAGGACTTGAGTCTATCATCCCCTTCATGGCCTTCTACTGGAGAAGGGTGTAGTTGCAAAAACTCTCACCAGTCAGTTCCAAATGAGGGACCCAGGAGCCAGCAACCTCTTAACACATCAGATTGCCTCCAGAGCTAGAAAGGTCCACCTTAGGACTACAACTGTGTCTGTACTCAAGGGAAGAAATGTGAGAAGGCAAGGAAGTCAGAGGCCCTGAACACAGACAATACATGCTCTAGTGTCACTCCGTAAGCCTGCCACCACAGGGTCCAGTGGGACAAAGTGACCATCTCCCCACACTTATAGGCAATCCCAAATAGAGAGTTCCACAAGACACAACCCAGAGATAAAAAAAGAGTGAGAGGAGAAGCTGTCTCTTTCTTTAAAGTCTAGCGAATGGGCAGCTCTTCCTGGCTCAGTGACCATGGGTTTTTTCATGCATCTCCCTCCTCCTGACCTCATCAGATGGACCAAAGAACTGCTGTATCATCCTCAAAGAGCAATCCCTGCATCACTGAGAATCCGCAGGAGCCCCCAAAGGTAGTCCAGGATTTTGTGAAACTTGTTTACTCCCAATACAAAAGGGGAAAAAAAAGAAAACCTGAGTTTACTTTATAGGTGCTAACCCTCCTCCTCCCTCCCCCTGCAGCTTTGTGCTTCTGGTCACCCTCCAGAGGTTACAGAAGATTTCAGAGGTCAAGAAGGAAAGTCAGAGAGCAGGAAAGATGTTAGGGAATACTATTTAACAATCCAAAGTACAAGGCCAACAAATTTCACCCTTTATTTTACAGATGAGGAAATCAGGGCCAGAGAAAGGCTTGCCTAGGGTCCTAGGTAGGAAAATCTGCCCGTTTTTTATTCTTCATCCAGAGGTTTTATTGCATAGACTTCAGCCTTGGAAGGACTGAAGGATAAACAAGAACAGTTAGAAATCACTCATATATTTTATAGCACCAGATCTCATTCTTTCATCTGGTCATCACAATAACCCAGTGAGTAAGGGCAGATATCATCACAATAACCCAGTGAGTAAGGGCAGATATCACTATCTATATTTGGCAAACCAATCAACAAGTTTCACAAATATAAATATGTGTTTAGTGAAAGACAAAGAAACTGAGAGGCCTAGAAAAGTTAAGTCACCTTGCCTCCAAGGTCACGGTCACCCAGCTGGTGCCTGACAGCACTAGTTAGATTTATGTTTCTTGTGTCTCTTAGTCCAGTGCTTTTTCCACTATGGTAGAGGCCTTGGCTGGTGAATGTTCTTTGCTGAAATAATGTCATCTACCTTTATAAGACCCTTTAGTTCAGAAGAGCCTCATATGAGCCTGGCTTCCAGGTTGTGAAATTCAAGTTTATGAATGTCATACAGCATCTTTAGACTCTTCCTATGTATAAGCATTGTTGAGGCCACTGTGATGAAAGGGTCCAAATCAAGAGGGCTAGTCAGGATGGGCTTCCTGGAGGTGGTGAGTTTCCAAGCCAGAAGTCTGAATTGGGAAGCCCTGAAAGGCAGCAGCATCTCCCAGGCTCTACAGACTCCCTCCTACTGCTGCCCCCCCTCCAGGGACACTGCACAAAGGACAGCATCTGTGCCAGTTTTTTATTCTGCCTGTGTCCTGCAACTTGTCTTTCTATTTTTTTTCTCTGAAAGATAAACATCTCCCCCTCTTCCCCCTCATCAGCCTCCTCAGGTCTGCAGCTCGCTATTTGTGTACCTGATCATGCCATCCACTCTAAAATGCATTACTGCAGGCCCATGGTTAATTTTTCAGCAGCCTCCCACCACATTAATAGTAATGGGGCTCTGGCCCATCCAGTCACAGCCTAAGTGAGTTTAACTCTCCCTCTCTCGATTTCAAGCCCTCTATAGGGATGCTAACAAGCGAAACCTGATTTGGCTTTCCCCACCTGAGACCCTACCCCCTTTCAGTCCTCTCTCTCTCTGTCTCTCTCTGCCTCTGTCTCTCTCTCTCTCTGTCTCTGTCTGTCTCCTCTCTCTTACCCTCTCCCTCCCATTCTCTCTTCCTCTCTCTTTCTCCCTCTCTCTCTCCTAACAATGGCATGGGGTTTTTGAACCCCTGGTTTACCTGAGCTGTACTATTAAATTTGTTGATGAGTCTGGGGCCCCAAAAGATGGCATCTTGCTTCACTTTGGGCTCCAATAAAATTCTCTAGCAAATACTGAGCTGAGATGACTTAATGGGATTTTTAGTGGTGGGGTTGAAAGGAGAGGAGGGAGGGAGATCAGCTACTACATCCCCAAAGGAATATCATTTGTAATCCTAGCTTGTTGTTTTGGTTTGTAGGAAAATATCTGATCCAGAGAAGGTGGGAGCTATGAGCCTCTTCCTCCTGAGGCCCACCGGAGTACAGCTGCTATTTACCCAAGTTTGGAGGAGATTGCTTTGGGCTCTTTCCTCCTTCCTTCTGTGAACTACACTTATCTCTTAGGAAGCTTTCCAACACCTCTAGGCATTTCCTAGTCTTCTTTATCAAGCTATAATAATATTCTCCTTCAAAACGCCTCCAAAAATCACCTCCTGAAAAGAGAGGCCTCTCCTAGCTCACAGTCTCTTTCTTAATCATCACTACCGCACTACTCCCATCTCAAAAATGTAGGAAACAATATTTTTTAATCTAAGCAACCAACATAGAAAATGACAACTGAATTTGTGCTTTTTCACAACCATTATGTAATTTGATCCTCAAAACAACTTTGTGGAGTAGATGATAGAAGTATGATTATAATCGTTTCACAGATAAGGAAGTTCCAGTCCTACAGAAGCCAAATGACTTACCCAAGGTCACAGCAAAGACAAAGGCAACATCTGAACCCAAATCTTTTGACCTTGAATTCTAAGCCTTTTTCATGATGTCATGCTAGTTCTTAAATGGACATCACAAAGCTCTTTAGCTTTACTCATAGGAGAGTCCTTTGAGACCTCATTCAGAGCCTATTGATTTTGGGGTCACACACTGTTCTAGAAAGGTTGATTATCTGTTTTCCAAACCCACAACAAATTGAATATAACAACTTAGGAGGAGGAGACAGACTGTAGAGACAAAATTTATTGACAAGAGCAAGAAGGGATGATTGACAGCCTTGACAGAGGGGCAGGAGTAAGGGTGGGGAGTTCAAGGACAGAAAAATAACAAAGCACATACAAGAATCCCAAAAGCACAGTAGTCTGGAACCACTAAGCATAGAGAGAAGTCAATAGTCTCACATACCAGAGTAGATACAGAGGGTTTCACTGTATTATGGCATAGGTCAATCACTGATGTTTATAAGGATGATTTTTAATCAATGAAAAAAAGGTTGGAATTGTTATATTTTATTATTGTTTATCATATTATTACCATATATTTTGTTTAGGTAGATGTGGAAATTTTTAGAAAGATTTCTATTAAACATAATTAAAGTGGAACCCCACCCCAATGGCACTTAAATGTTTGGCCTTCACTTAACTCAGAAAACTCACCTGTCTAGAATGAAATTCGTTCACAAGAATTCTAGGTAATCCTAGTTTTTAATTAATTGATTCAAAATTATTTATTGTCTAGAATTTGAGAGACAGCAATACATGGGGGAATCTAATATGTATAATTCAAGAGACTTTAGAGCATTGTCTTCCTTCTGATACAGACTGGTTCCATGCCCAAAAGCAAGTAACTTAGTGTCTCTAGAAACTCTCTAACCTTCTGCATTACAAAATGGACTGCCAATTTACATCAGAGGAAAGAGTTCTTACACCAGGAGTTCCCAACCCTGATGAAATCACAGGTCCAGACCCCCAAACCCATCTGCACATACACACACAAAGAGAAAAATACAATGCAATGTGCTAGGCACTGAAAGAAATACTGTATAATATTATTTTTATTTGTACATAAAGGAAGGGGGACAGGACCTGTGATTTCAGTGCTATAGGGAATTTCCAGGTAAAGAAATGCCCCTCGCCCACATCATTATACTTCTTCTACAACTTACAGTCTTAGAGAACTGCCTTGAATACCTGGAAATTAAGTGACTTGCCTAGGATCACACATGACTGTGCTAGTAAATGTTTAACAACCAGCTTCTAAAACAAAACAAAACAAAATGCTTTAATATGCATTATTAATATTTTCTCCATTATGTTCCCAAGTCTAAACAACCCACAAAATAATAAATCAAGCCCTATGTGTAGTGTTTGCCAATTTCCTAGGTGTAAAAGTTCATATTGAAAATTTAACACTCAGCTCTACATTGGAGCTGTATCTGACACACCCCTGGTCACTCAGCCACTATGTTAGAGCTGGGTCTTGAAGCCAGATCCTCTTGGCTTCTAGACCAATTCTGTCTGACACATTATAGGTACAGACACAATAGGCATAGACAAAAATGGCTGCATAGATATAGATGTATTTTCCACTTGTAATATGGCCTATCCTTGCTCTTAAACGTCATCTCATGCTTCTGCATTCTCCTTTCAGTTTCTCTAGGACTAAAGCCAGTTCTCTTTTATTCCTTCATTTCCCAGAACTCCTGGACAAGGCACAGAGCAGATACTGAATTTGCTCCTGTTGACTAACTACCTACATTCTATAGCCAGACCAAGGCCTGCTGAGGAGTCTGCAGCAGCTGGGAAACCTATGAGCTTCTCCTTGGAAATTCCTCACAGATATCAGGGCAGAGGAGAGGTGGGAGAGCAGGAGGTGCACCCTGTCCCCACCAGCTGTCTTCCATCCTAAGGCAAGCTCCTTTGCATATTATTTGCATAAATTTACATTCCACTTTCAGGAGACCCTAAAATCCAAAGATGTACAAGATAAAATTATTTCATTCATGCTGCCTCTCATAACTCCATTCCTAGCATATGTAAAATCCACAGATTTCCCCCCAAAGCAAGAGGGATGGGGAGCAGCACCAGCCCCATATATAGGCAGAATAGGGTCTCTCCTATATAATAAAAAGTTAAAGTGAGCAAAATTGCCATTCTCAAAAATTTTCCACTACCCTGCTGGAGTACCACTCTCTCCTTTGACTTGGCCTCCAGTTCCTCATCTAGTGGTCACTCCTTTTGGTTATACAACAAAAGTGGCAGGCCATTTTCTCTAAAAGGTATATTAAGAAAGAAGCAGGGGCATCCAGATTAGAGCACCCATGTCAGGAGGACCTCAGTTCAAATCCATCCTCAGACACTTGACAATTACTAGCTATATGACCTTGGGTAAGTCATTTAACCCCAATAGGCATCTATGAGCCACCTATTGTGTTTCAGAAACTGTGCTGTGCACTGTACAATTATTTCATTTGATCATCACAATCCTGGGAGGTCGGTGCTACTGTTATCCCCATTTTATAGCTAAGGAAAATGAGGCAAACAGAGGTTCAATGCCTTGCCCAGGATCACACAGCTAGTAAGAGTTTGAGCCTGGATTTGAACTCGGGTCTTCAGCCTAGCCCCTATCCACTGTACCCACTAGCTACCTAATGATGGGAAGAGCCCAAGAGAGGTGTCCTCTCACCCTCTCTCAACAATTAACGCACCTCCAAGAATCAGCTATTTATTTCCTTAGAAGGCAAAGAGAATCACCTCAGAAGGCTAAGACTTGGGCACAGGAAGAGACCATTATGATGGATTTGCAAGGAGAGGGTGAGACAAAGCTTACAACGACAAGGTCTGAGTCTGGTGATGCTGATCTGAGGGCAGGTTCAGTACAGTAGGAGTTATGGGGCAGATACCTGTGACTGCTGAAAAGGGGCAGGGACTTCCCCGGGATGGACAAAAACTGAGCCTGGGGTAGGGATGATGCAGAGCAGTGGGCAGAATCAGGGGCATAGGGACGCACTGAACTGGAGCCCTCAGCCACAGGGAAGGGGAAGATGGCGAAACACCAGCACCATCCCCAGTCCAGGACCCTGCTGAATGATGCTTATCATTCTCCTTGATTCCCTTGTGTCTGTCTTATTTGTTCTGCCCTTCCTTTGTCTCACCCCCCAGTTCTCTTCATTTGTCTTTGAAGGGTTTTTTTGTCTTTTTTTATTTTTGGTTTTATAGAGAGGGGTGAAGAAGCTTCTACTTTATTATTAATGCCGTTGCATTAATAATGTATGAATTATACATTGTACCTTCCACCAGCCTCACCTGAATGAGTGCTGAGGGTTAACAACTTGCTATTTTAAAAATGTTTTGAGGACCTTGTGAGAAAAGTGAACACATCTCCAGTCCTCCAGTCTGAGAAAAGCTTATATCTCTAATGGGATAAGTGCCCACTTCTCTCTCCAACAAGGTGAGGCTGTCTCCCAAATGGGACTAGATTCCATGAGTTAGATAATTGAATTTAGAGATAAAAGAGATATTAGATATTGCCTAGTCCAACTTTAACATGAGAAAACTGAGGCCCAGAAAAACAACCCAGAAAGGATTTCACCATTTCAATCCAGGTCCTGGATTCTAAGCTTTCTGATTCCCAAATGTGTGTTCCAGAGACTGCTGCAAGGAAAAGGAAGGGAAAACAAGTGGAATGGGATCTTTAAATTTGGACACATATCTTTGCAGTTTTCTCCTAATCCTGCATTGAAAGATGTTTTATATGTTAACTATCCAGGCAAGACACAAGACCTTTCATGCAGCTAGCTTTCTCTGGAGAAGCAGAGAGATGACTGTTATTTGGTATGACTAATGTTTCTGATTGTTTTAAGTATTTTTATAAATGCACAGCATCTGATACAATGAAGTTGCATGAAGTGACCTCCTACATTAGAGGCTTCTAGGATTTTTTTTTTTACATGAATAGCATGAGTCCCACTGGGGCCACTAGGTTGCAGAGTAGAATCAGGAAGACCTAAGTTCAAATCTGGCCTCAGACACTTAATAGGTATGTGACCCTGGGCAAGTCACTTAACCTCTGTTTGCCTTAATTTCCTCATCTTTAAAATGAGAATAATAATAATAGCACCTAGCTCCCAGGGTTGTTGTGAGGTTCAAATGTGATAATAATTGCAAAGCACTTAGTAGTATGGTGCCTGGCACATAATACATGCCATCTAAATGCTATCATTGTTGTCAGTGGAGTGGGGTAGTGGTTGTGTTGTTGTTGTCGTTACAACCCCTTACTACCTCAGATCCAATGTGAGATGCTTTGGATAATCACAATTATACAAATTATAGGTATAATTTCAGTATGATTTATTATAGACAAGCTAGAAATCACATAACCAATAGCAAAGTATTTAATTAAGACGTAAAGGAAGGTATATCACATGGGAAAATGATCAAATAATAGAACCGTATTCAGAGCCTCCATACACAACCTTTGAGGGCTCAAAAGAGATTATAATCAGATCCCCTGTTTATCTCCATTAATTCCTAGTATAAGAGGGAAGGGACAGTCATTTCTAAAATTGTGGGTCCAGAGGTAAAAAGCCTTAATCCCCCCACTTGAACTGCACCTCCAGTTTACTTCTTCTTAACTCTACCAAAAATCTTCCATACCTTTAAAACCTCCTTGTTCCCAGAAGGTTCTCCACTGATCAGAATTCCTACCTCAAGAATGGAAACACTCAACACAGATACATAACCTAGGATTTACTTCAAAGAACAATGTTTTCTCAGCTTCAGACATAATACAAAAGGTAATTGGGGACAAATGCACATACATATGTTGGTATAAAAATATAGTTAGCCTGCATTAATTCAGGTCTCATTAATTTGGGATAATTAAAGAAGAACATATGAAATGAAATTTAATTGAATACTGTCTGATTCCCCATTTGTCCTCACGTGTGTTGATTCTCACTAACTTCAGTTTAATCTCCTTGAGAGCACGGACTTCTCCTGTCTCCCCCAAAGGTCTAGTACATTGCTATGTGCATGGTAAATACTTGGTGGATTATAATAAACTTGTTATTCCAAAATGAAGCCCAATCTATCACTTCTTTCTTTGCATTCTAGTGGGCACTTGGCCTCAGAACTAAGAGTCTCTTCCTGGCACAGGGATTTGGACATGCCTCTTTACAGTATTCAGAACCCAGGGAGGAAAAGGGGGCGGTATTGAGGGTGGTGCTATGGCCATGTGGTTGGAGCCTATGTGTGATCAATGTCCATCATCCCCGCAGGATGCCCTCCTTACCTTGCCCTTTGGTAGACTGCCTAAGCTGCTGTTTGTACATCCAGATACCATTGTTGACTCTGCCTCTCCCTTTAGAAAGTGTCTCTCAAACATTACCTGAGGTTCCTGGATCAAACTGAACCTTCTGATGTTGCTGTTGCCCAGCTAAACCATAATGAAGTATTTGAAGTTAGTCATCTTTGCCCCCTTTCCTTTTTGATAACCCTTCCTCTCTCTATCCCCCACTGGGGCAAGTCTGCCTTCTTACTCACAGGGTTTGTCTCTGCCCTATCTTTATTCCCTCTATTATCATTTCCTTCTCTTCAGAAATCTCAATGAAGCTTCCTCTTTCTTGTGCCTCATGCTTCAGGCTCCTGCTTGTTACCCAATTCATTAATTTTATTCATTCAAAATATTTATTAAGCACCAACTGTATACAGCTCTAGGCACTGGGTAAGAAATGAAGTTTAGATAAGACATGGTCCTGGTCCTTAAGGAGTTTATAATCTGATTGGAAGATAAAGAACAAATACAGATAACTAAACTATACAATATTGTTGAGGTTTAGGGGTGCTGGGACCTCAAAATCACAGATCATAGGCCCTGCGGAATGAATTCAACCAAAGCCTTCTTTCAGCCAAAGAAAAACAAAGTTTATTAGAGATCTGCCATATTTGGTAGACTCTTAAGGAATCTGAACATTTGTGATGCTTGTAATGACAAGCAGGCAAGAATGAATCTGAGCACCTTCCTGGAGATGGATCTTACATACAGAAAGACTGTGGGGGAGATCTAGGGGTGGCCAAGTAGTCCAGGGGTGAGTAGAGGTTGATGCCAGGAACTCAGAGAATGGGATTTAGGGTGGGAAGTAGATGAAGACTACCTGGAGATAACAGACTATGGAGAGCTAGGCTAGGAAAGCTCACAGTCTCAAACACCTCATCAAGTGAGAAGATTCAAGGAGAGTTCAAGGGGGTTTCCAAAACCTATACCCCATCAACATTACAGGGAGATGTTTTAAACCCTTACAAGGTCAATCACTCACCAGGCAACATCCACATAGCACAGGGTTTTGAATGAACAAGTCTGAAGCTTAAAGGGAGAGGGCAGGGCTCATAGAGCAAAAGACTTTAATGGAAAGCTTCAATGGACTAGGATCCAGAAGAACTGGTATCTAATCCTAACTCTTCTACTTATTCAGGAACTGTATAGGCAAGTAACTGAGCCTCAAGTCTCTTCATCTGTAAAATGGGGACAATTACTCCCTAACTAGATCACAGGATATTTTGGAAGAAATTGCTTTGTAAGCCTTAATGTGGTGTAGAAATATAATTAATATTTATAGTGAGTGAATGATCCCATACATACTAAGTCCCATGGGTGAATCTGGGAAAGAATCAAAGGAGGCTGAGTCTAGGTTAAGAGTAACAGAGGTTTGGGCCTAGAGATAATGAAAGGCTATGGCCTCAGGCAAATGCCTCATCAAGTGGGAAGATTCCCGAGGGTTCCCAGAGCCTGTACCCCATCAAAGTGACTTAAGGATGCAGTAGGTAGCAGAGCTGGAATTAAAACTCAGGACTTTTAATTCTAAATCCATCATTCTTTATGCAATAATGTGAGAAAGGATATATGTTGTCTCCCTTGACAGAATAGAAACTCCTTGAGGACCATGACTATTTGGCTTTTGTCTTTCTCTTAGTTGAACAATCAGTTAGCACTATTCTAGGAGCAAAGTAGGCACTTTAAAAATGATTGTGTATTGATTGAAAAAGAATGCTTTCTAGAAATGTATTAGAACATATTAAAGAAATAGAAACATTAGTTTCAGTGACTAATATTTAAGAAAAAGATCCCCAAACTTCCCTAGTGAAACACTTTGGGGGGAACACTTTGGTTTGAGCCAAGGGGCAAGAAAGATGTAAAACACCAGATTAGGAATAAAATGGTAGTAGCAATACAGATATATACACTAGAGGATCATGAGTATCTAGAGATTTTTTTAAGTGCCTTTCTAACCACTCTGTGAGGCAATGTAGTGGATAGAGTGTTGAACTTGGATCCAAAAAGAACTGAGTTCAAATCTTATGCCAGACACTTACTAGCTGTGTGACTCTGGACAAGTCACTTAACTTCTCTTGGCCTCAGTTTCTTCACCTATAGATAAGGATAAGGTAAGGAGTAATAAGCAACAATACCTATATCATAGCATTACTGTGAGGATCAAATTGATGAGGTGCAGGCTGTGGGAACCCCCTTGAACTCTGATTGAATCTCCCATTTGATGGGGCATTTGCATGAGGCCATAAACCTTTCATGTGGCTCTGCCCAAACTTCTGTTACTAGCCTAGCCCTCCATTGTCCATCTACTTCCCACTCTTGAGCCTATCAAAATATCTATACCCAAATCAACTGTTACCTGACCTCATTAACTCCTCCTGAAGACCCTCCCCAAACTCATTACTGGAGTCTGACCTCATCTGAGTCCTCCTGAAGACCCTCCCCAAACCCTTCCCCTAGAGCACCCCTAGATTCCTCCCACAACCTTTCTGTATATAAGACCCATCTAAATGAGACTCCTTAGAGGGATACAGAAGTGTGTATATATACACACATCCATATGTGGGTATATATACAATATATACTTTAAAGTGTAGCAGAAATGCAAAATATTGTACAGAAGGAGAAACTGAGGCTCAGAGGAATAAGCTGTTTGTTGTCTCATAAATAGTAAGTGGATAAGCAAGGGCTTTCACTCAGATCTCAGTTCCCCTATGCCATTACTGCCATACCCCCAACAACCTGAAGGTGCTGTCAAGTAGAATTTGAATAAGACAGACAATAAAAAATGACTAAAAGCCCAGGTTGGATGTTAAACTGACTGGTCCTTTTCTAATCCTGGGTCTTGTTTTCTGAAAGCATGGCTCCTTGCTATTAACCTTACTTTGTGCTAGATAGAGATGGGGAAAATATAAAGCCAAGTCCCTCCTTCTCTTAAGGAATATACAGTGTATTTAAGGCTATGACATACACACATCAAACAAACAGCCCTAACTACGATGGGCTTACTAGAGTTTTGTCTTAGGCCTTTCACTCCCACCAGACTTTGGATGAGCCCCAAGGTCTCTCCCCCAAATTGAATTTGTCTTAAAAAGTCAATTTGAAGATCATCTTAGTTTTTAGTTTTTGCATTATTTTTTACAGCTCTATAATTAAAGAACTGTTCAGGCCATAGAAGGAAATACTCAATTAGTGACAGATGATAAGATAGTTGGGAAAAGGGAGGATTTCATGAGAGCCAATGGACTCCAGCTTCATAACCCTTGACAAGTAAGGAGAATTTGAATCAATATACTACAGTAAAAACAGCATTCCAAACAGGGAAAACAGTCAAAGCAAAGATGAAAAGGCAAGACTAATTATTAACAATTTGGCTATCTACAGGGAAGTAGCAGAAGATAAGGATAGAGTATTAGAATTTCTTAATTCCGGCATTGGGGAACTAGTGAAGGTTTCTAATGGGGGAGGGCAAGAGCTAAAGCTCTTCCAGCAAAGGAAGGATTTCTCAGTGCTCCCAGGTCCTCTTGGAACTCCCTCTGACCTCCTAGAATCAGTTGGTCCTAATGTCTTAGGAGGCAGCTGATCATTTAGATAGCTTTTTTTTTCCTTTTTGGAGAGGGGAAGGCAGGGTAATTGGGGTTAAGTGACTTGCCCAAGGTCACACGGCTAGTGTGTCAAGTATCTGAGGCTGGATTTGAACTCAGGTCTTCCTGACTCCAGGGTTGGTGCTCTATTCACTGTGCCACCTAGCTGCCCCACATCTAGATAGCTTTAAAGTCTGTGAAGCACTTTCTTTACAAATATTGCCTCATTTTATCCTCACAACAGTGCTGGAAGGCAGGGAATAATTATCCCCATTTTACAGATAAGAAAACTGGTTGAACAGTATAATAAAAGACTGCAATGTGCTGTGTAGATAATATTTCATTTGATTCTCACAAGTCTGTGATAGAAGGACCACTATTATCTCCATTTTGCAGATAAGGAAATTGAAGTCTAGAGAAGAGAAATAACCTTCCTATGTTCACACAGCTAATAAATGTCGAAGGTTAAAATTGAAACCAAGGATTTCTTGATGTTGAGGCTGGTATTCTGTCCACCATGCCAGTGACGTCCAAATTTTTCTGATTACTTACTCCCTAAGAGAAAAAATGTTGAGCATACACAAACATATGTGAATTTATTTATATATCAGATATATTTATACATTAGATAAATATGCATTAGATGCATATATACATATTCGATATAGATATATTTCTACTTTAGATATATATTCTAGTGTTCTAATGTATTATGTATATTACAAAACATGCACAAAAATAAAAATGTTAAGTGGGTGACAATGATTAAATGAATAACACTTAAATTTTTATTTTACATATTAACCAAGAAAAAAACTCTTTTGCTTTCAAGAGCAATGTTATTGGATGTTTTATTATGCATGCATATATTTCCCTCTTGTACATTCTGGAAAACAGGACAAACTTGTAAATTTTTATTTTTTAGCAGTTACTTGGGTAATTGGTCAATATAGCTAGGCAAGCAGGTAAATTTCTTTTTAAAGAGACTTTTTTATTAAAAATATACACTGCCACAATCAATTAATAGGTAATAATGGTCAGAAAACAACACCTTTCCAATAGGAGTCATATTTCTGTATATGTAGATATTCCAATGCCAGATCTAAAATAAATTTTATCTGATTTCAACTCAGAAGAAAATTTTCAGTATAATTCCATTCTTCTTTCTTTGGATCTGCTTAGTGAAGGGTATCTTACCTTAATTTTCTTTTCATGTCTGGATATTTTGTTGTGCTTTTCTACAAATGTAAGAAATAGTGAGAAGACCACCAATGGCCCAGTTGGGCTGGGCCAGAGTGCAGGAAGGGGTGATGGGTAATAAGACTAAAAAGGTAGGTTGAGACCAGGAACTGAACCTGTGATTTCATTGGCATAGGAACTTCATTTGCCAAAGCAGATTGGCATTTTCTCTGCAATTCATAAACTTAAAATGCTGCTTCAAGAATAGAGAGAAGGGAACAATAAAGTATTTTTTTTTTTTTTGGAGGGGGAAAGACAAGGCAATTGGCGTTAAGTGACTTGCTCAAGGTCATAGCTATTAAGTATGTCAAGGGTCAGGCCAAATTTGAACTCAGGTCCTCCTGACTCCAGGACCTATGCTCTATTTACTGCTCCACCTAGCTACCCCAAAAGTTGTTTTGTTTATTTGTTTGCTTTTGAGAAAATCGATAAAGAAAGGGAACAAGCATTTAAGGGTGTACTATGTGCCAGGAGCTAAGTACTTTGCATTTGTAAAGCATTTGTTTCATTTAGTCTTCACAACAACCCTATGAAATAAGTGCTTTTATGATTCTCCCATTTTACAGTTGAGGTAACTGAGCCACACTGGTTAAGTAATTTGCCTGGAGTCACAGTCAGTATTTGTCAAAGGTGAGGCTTGAGATTGGTCTTCCTGGAGCTCTTTGTTCATTATACCACAGTCAGTAGAGGCCAGTAGTGGCCAGACTATGAAGGTCTTTAAATACCAAAGAAGTTATATTTGATTCTGAAGGTAACAGGGAGTCACTGAAGCTTATTGAGTGAGGGTAATGAAATGTTTAGACTACATTTTAGGAAAATCTCTTTAGAAGTTGAATTGAGAACAAAATAGAATAGAGGGAGACATGAAAGTGGAGTGACCAATTAAGAGGCCTTTGAAAAAAAATATGGGTGAGACATGATGAGGGACTGAATAAGGCAGATAGTGGAGAAAGGGGGATGGATGTGAGAGATGTTGTAGAGACAGAAACATCCTGATTTGCCAACCTCTTGGATATAAGGAGTGAATGAAAGTGAGGAATCAAGGACAGCTTAGAAGTTGTTTACCTTTGTGACTAGAAGGATGGTGATGCTCACCACAAAAACAGGGGGAGTCTAAAAATGTGAATTTGGTGGAAAGACCAAACTGATTGAACTGATGCAAAGTGAAGCAAGCAGGACCAGGAGAACATTGTACACAATAACAGCTGTACAATGATCAACTGTGAATGATTAGATATTGTCAGCAATACAATGATGCAAGACAATTCCAAAGGATGCATGAGGAAAAATGCTATATCCTCTATAAGAGAAAGAACTAAGGGAGTCTGAATGCAAATCAAAGCTTTTTTTTTTTAAACTTTGCTTATTGTTTTTGTGATGAAGTGATGAGACCTGGACCTCCAAAAGGAAATGACTATGTGCTTTTTTACATATATGCATCAGTCTCACCCCCATTTAGCATTAGGTTACAGGTTTACTAGGAACCCTATCCATTTCTATTGGCCTTACAATAAGCCTTGTCATTTGACTGAAAGAAGGTTTGAGTATCTGAATTCATTCCAAGTGTACACCAACCTGTACCCTGAGATTTTAGGGATCCCAGCAAACCCCAAACTGCATCAGGTTTTTTTGGTCTGTTTTTTGGGTTTTTTGTCTGTTTTCTTTCACAATCTCACTAATATTGAAATATGTTTTGCATGATTCTACATGTATAATTTATATCAAAGTATATTGCTTCTCAATGAGGGGTGGAGAGAGGGAGGGAGAGAATTTGAAACTCATTTTTTAAAAAAAGAATATTAAAATTTTTACATGTAATTAGAAAAAGAATATTAAAAAAAAAAACTGTGGGTTTGGGACAAATAAAATGCAATGAGATTTGTGATGCAGATTGTCATCTATCCCTGCCTGCTTATCTTGTGCAGCTCCATCCTATATGAAATGAAAATGGGGGGCGGGGGCGTGACGGACCTTACTGGTCACTATGTTGGAGCACAGGGATGCCCACCACAGCCACAATATGATGTGGAAATGGGGAGTGGGAGGTGCTTATGCTGGTGCCTGAGTGGGTTGTGTCAGCTGCTGCTGTCAGTACTCAGGTCAGGGTTAGGTTATAATTGCCCAGAGGGGCCCAAGACCAGGATAAAAGCCTGAAGGGGTTAAGAGAGCTTGATTCACAGCAGGAGGGTTTGGCATGTTGGTCTTTCATGTGAAAAGGGTACCAGTGGTTGTGCCGGAGATAAACCCAATGAGTGATTATTAGGGGAAGGTGAGATGCTGGTTGGCTCCTCACATACCCTTTGAGGTCAAGTTACAATCCCTACTTTAGAGATCACTGCACTACCCCCTGCTACCTCTCTAAGGGTCCTCTGGCTCTAAATCTACAATACTCTGAAGCTGCTACAGGTGTATTTGGGGATTTGAAGCTGATGCATGCTACACAAAATGGGACAAACATATGGAGCTATTTCTAGGAAGAAAAATAAAGCAAAACAAAATAAAAATGAACTGCTCCACAGGCAACAATGTCTCTCATTCATGCTTCCATTTTCCAACTCCCAAGCCCTACTCTTACCTCTCCCTTTCCCTCCATTCCCCTGAGGGCCTTAGACCATTTGTCCAGATCTCTTTGAAAATATGAATTCTTGGGGCGGCTGGGTGGCACAGTGAGTAGAGCCTGAGTTCAGATCCAGCCTCAGACACTTAATGCACACATAAACAAAAACCTAGCCCTGTGACCTTGGGCAAGTTACTTAACCCCAACTGCCCTCCAAAAAAAAAAAGCAAAAATATGAATTCTTTCTGAAGAACCCCAGGTAACTGTCTGCCAAGTTCTTTCCCTCCCCTCTCTCCCAAGATCCTAATTCAATTCAATTCAACAAATATATGTTTTTAGGTGCTTAAAATTTGCAAGGTGAGTTGGCTAGGTGGTTCAGGGAATATAGCACTGGCCCTGGAGTCAGGAGGATCTGAGTTCAAATCAAGTCTCAGACACTTAATACAAAACTGGCTGAGTGACTTTGAGCAAGTCAATTAACCCCAGTTGCCCTGCCCTCCCCCTCCAAAAAGCAAATAAAATAAAATTTGCAAGGTACTTGTAAATACAAAGACTAGAAACAATCCTTACCCTCAAAGAGCTTATATTCTGTCAGGGACTGAGATATAGCATATAACGCAAATAACTATAGAACAAAGATAATGGTGAAAGGAGAGGTTTCTAACGTAGATAAAAAGCTCCTAGGAGGAGGTGGGAACCTGTGAGGGAAAGAATTCCAGGAACTGAGGAAAGCTTTTAAAACTTAATAATGCTCAGAGGGAGTGTAAATAGCAATTGTTTCTGTTCAGATTAGAAACCCTGAGGGTCTTCCCTGCCCGGATTGATTTATTTTAACTAGGTAAAGGAGACCTTTTTTTTTTTTTGGCCTCATTTCTTACCTAGCCTTAATCACTTAATGGGCATCCAATAAACCAAGACCTGGAAAGAGTTTTAAAAAGCTAAGGTCTCCCACTACATCCGAAGCCAGATCCAATCATGCCAATCTATATCTGGCCACTGGACCCAGAAGGCTTTGGAGAAGAGAGTGAAGTTGGTGACTTTGCTTGGCCCTCCCTCACTTAAATCCAATTTGTATGTCAGGCATCACCTTCCTGACATCTCTGACCTCTTCTAGAAGGAAGAACAAAAACAACGATAATAAAAAACAAGCATTTATAGGATGCTGTAAGATTTGCAATGGACTTTACAAACATTATATCATTGTATCCTTAGAACTACTCAGAGGGAGGTGCTATTATCATCCCCATTTCACAGATAAAGAAAGTTGGGTCATTCAGAAGTTGTCATGTGCAGGAAAGAAATAGAATTTAGGGAACAACTACTAGTGCAATTTTACTTGTACCAGTACAATTTATGTTATTCATGAAGGGAAAGTATGAAATAATATCAGGAAGGAGAGCCAGATTCTCTCTCTCTCTCCATACACACATATGCATATACATACACACATACAGAAACACACACACACACACACACATACTCTAGATACATTCTATATAGATATCGCCCGTGTGTGTCTGTGTGCGTGTAGCCTATAAGTTGATATATGTGCAGATAAAGATTTAGATATGGGCCATATATATGGGCCAATATATATATATATATGCATATTTCTTTTTTTTTTTTTTTGGAGGGGGGAAGGTAGAGCAATTGGGGTTAAGTGAAATGTCTAAAATCTCATGTTTTTTGTGTTAAGTGTCTGACGCTGGATTTGAACTCAGGTCTTCCTCACTCCAGGGTCAGTGCTCTATTCACTGTGCCACCTAGCCACCCTCTCTATATATATTTCTATAGATATATCAACCTATAGGCAATGAGAAATTACTAAAGATTTTTTAGCAAGAGAATGATATGGTAAGACCTGTGCCTCAGGAAGATTATTTTGGCAGCTGGCAAGGGATAAGACTGGAGGCAGGAAGGCCTATTATAAGTGCCATTACAGCAGTCCAAGAGAGAAGTGCCTCAGATGAACTGATGATTCTTTACACGTTGGAGTAGAAAGAAGAGGATGAGTGGGAGAGGTGCTGAGAGTGTCAAACTAACAAGATTTAGCAGCTTAATGGGCATCATGGGGGTTGAGGGAAAAGGAGAAGCCATGGGTAATCCAAGACTGTAAACCTAGGTAACTGGGAAGATGGCTATATCCTCAAAAGAAACAGAGAAGTTTAAACACAGAGTTTGACAGCAGATAAGCTCTGTTTTGGACATCATGAAACAACCAGAAGGAGCTATCCAGCAGGCAGTTAATATGTTTAAATGGAATTCAGGGCAGAAGATAAAAAGTTGGAAGTTAGAATCAGAGAGATAGTAATTAAACCCACAGAAACTGCTGAAGTCCCCAAGGGAGAGAAGAGATGAATATTTAAGAGTGCTTAACCTTGGAAAACATTCATGATAATGAAGCAGTTAATGGATGGTGGGTTACCAAAGAAAACTGAAGAGGATCAGTCAAACAGAAGAGAACTGGGAAAAGCAGGCCCACAAAAAGTCAAGGGAGGAGAACTATGTCCAACAGACTTTTCTTTCGCACTCTCCTTTTTCCTCTCTCCCTTTCCCCTTCTCTCCCTCCTTCTCACTCCCTTCAGTACTGGAAATTGTGGGGCTGGTTTGAAGAAAGAGCCAAAAATGTTCCATTGTTTTTTGGGTACACTGGATAACTGTGGTCCCTCCCATGTAGAAGTAGCAGAAGTACATATGTACTTTCCAGATTAGAAACATGGCTGGCTACTTCCCCCACCCATACACAATACTATTATAAGTACCCTTGGCCTTATCATTGTTTGCCCCATTGTTCCTAGCAGATTTGGATCTCTTGACTCCTAGCTCAGTGGTCACAGCATTGTTGAGTACCTAAGTGACACTGGCACTTGTAACACTAATTCACAAAGTGGAAGATGTAGGCACATCTTCCTAGAGTAAACACAATCAGAAGCTAAATAGTATACTAAAGACACAAGCACTTAGATGTCAGAAGCTCAGAACCCAGCTGCAGTGTCAGAAGGGGTAAAGGAAGGGAGGGGGTCTTGGCCATGCTCCTGCCCAGGAAACTACAACTAGGAACCTGAATTCTTCTAGTTGAAGATTATCTCTCTGCCTCCTTTGACTCTTCTCAAGCTATTTCACTGACCACAGGATAGAGATGCCTTTATTTCTACCCAAAGTCAGGACTTGAAAGTCCTTAATCTTCAGGCCACAAAGGTTCTTTCTTCCCAGACTGACGCTAATTCTTTTTATAAGTTGTCTTTAAAAGAATTTTTTTTATTTTTATCTTTTGCCTTCATATCACCTTTTTCCCCCAAATTTCTCTCTCCCATTCGACTACCCAGAGAGCCCATTCCTTAGAACAATGAAAAAAGAGATGAAAAAAAAGAATTGGATGGGGGAAGCAATTTAGCAAAACCAACCAATGTACCAACAGAACCTGAGAGTATGTGTAATGCTCGATATCCACAGTCCCTCACCTCTCCAGAGAGGGATGTGCACATTTTCATCCCTTGTTTGGGGCCAAGTTTAGTCCTTAAAATGATACAGCGTCTGGTTTGCAGTTTTGTTGTTCCTTTCCATTTACAATGTTGTCTTGTGTATGTTGTTTCCCTGCTTCTTAACTTCACTTTATATCAATTCATAAAAGTCCTCCTGAACTTCTCTGTGTTCTACATATTTATTCTTTCTTACAATTCAGTAATATTCTGTTATACTTATGAACCATAGTTTGTTCAGCCATTCATCCATCAGTGGGCATCTATACTTCCTGGTTCTACCTCTAAAGCACAGAATTAGAACTTGGTAATCTTTTTATACTACCAGGAGAATTGAAAAGGCAGCTCAGAAAATTGACAGAAAAAAAAAGTTTGAAGAAAAATTGGGCATAGTATTGATTGGAGTGAAGGAACCTGGAACAAAATGTGTATCTTATCAGCTTATATAGTCTTACCCAGGTAGGCAATTTCTGTACTTGCATCTTCATCACTATCATCAACAAAACATATTGAGACCCCATTTTACTGTGCCAAGTCTGTGAGTGGTAAGTATGAGACACAGCCCTGTCCACAGGAACTTTATATTGCACTGTAGTTGGAGAGATCACTACGTGTTGTCTTCCACTGGTAGTAAAAGCTAAAGGAATAGGACACACTGCTGTTAGAATATAGAAATGGAAATAGAAAATATAGAACTATTTCTGTGGGCTTGGATGATCAAGAAGGCTTCATGAAGAGGGCTGGAGCTTCAAGATTGAGGAGGATTCAATCAAAGGAAGTTAAATTCAGTTAATAGAGTGGAAATTCCAGGCTAATCGTTCACCAAGTGACCTTTTGCTCCCCCTCCCCCCGCCATTGATGGACTGATGTAAATATTTGTCTGCTTGGCACTTATAATTTTTATTCTTTTCTATTGAATTGGCTCTACTCCTCTTCCCTGAAATATTTTACCTACTCCTTTCTGCTTACCTAAATCCTGTTCATTTTTCATGGCCAAATTCAAGACCCAGTTCTAGCAAACAACCTTCTCAAACCACTCCAGCACAGTGATCTTTCTCTCTGTCTCTGTATGTGTCTTTCTTTTCTCTCTCTCTCTCTCTCTCTCTCTGTTTTTCTCTGTCTCTGTTTCTTTCTCTCTGTCTTTGCCTGTCTCTATCTCTCTTTCTACCTCTGTCTCTCTGTCTCTCTCACAGGTTCCTAGAACTTTTATTCTCTGTTCCATTCAGTGAATGGCTCATTTGGCATTTAGGATATATTATATCATCATTTCTCATAGGCATATTTTTCATCCCTATGCAAACAACTTCCTTATCTTTATATTTAGCTCTAATCTCTCTCTTTTTGGAAGTTCAGTTTCATATTAAAAACTGCTTGTTGGAAAAATGATAAATGTTGAAGATACAGGAAAATTGGAACACTAATGCATTGTTGGTAGAGTTGTGAACTGATCCAACCATTCTGGAGAGCAATTTGGAACTATGCCCAAAGGACTATAAAACTATGTATACACTTTGATCAAAAAGGGGAAAGGACCCAAAAGTACAAAAATATCTAAAGTTGTTCTTGTGGTGGCCAAGTTGGAAATTGAGGGGATGCCCATCAATTGGGGAATGGCTGAACAAGTTATAGTATGTGAATGTAATGGAATACTATTGCTCCATAAAAAATGATGAGCAAGCAGATTTCAGAAAAATCTGGAAAGACTTACATGATCTGATGCTGAGTGAAGTGACCAGAATCAGGAGAATATTATGCACAGTAACAGCAACATTGTGCAATGACGATAGCTTTTCTCAGCAGTACAATGATCTAAAACAATCCCAAAAGACTCATGGTGGAACATGCTATCCACATAAAGAGCTATAGAGTCTGAAGGCATATTGGAGGATACTATTTTCTCTCTTTTATCTCTCTTGTGGTTTTTCCCTTTTGTTCTGATTCTACTTTCACAATATGACTAGTATGTAAATATGTTTAACACAATTGTACATGTATAGCCTATATAAGATTCAATGCTGTCTTTGGTGAAGGGGGAGGGAAAGGAGGGGGATATTTATAATTCAAAATTTTATAAAAATGAATATTGAAAACTAAAAATAATTAAATTTAATTTTAAAAACCCGTCTGCTGGACAGCTTATTTCATAATGCTGGAAGGGGCCTTAAAGTCTTCATTTTATAGATGCAGAATATGGAAACCCAAAGAGGTTAAGTAATTGTCCAAGGTCACACAGGTAGTAAGTAACATAGTAAGGATCTGAACCTAGGTCCTCTGACTTGAGAACTTAAGAGTTCTTTCTATTATAGAATGGATAGATGGATGGAGGGAAGATGGATAGATGGTAACAATAATAAGGACAAAGGAATTAGAGGAGAGGAAGATCATTATAAGCTGGAGTAGTTGGGAAAGACTTTTCTCGAAGAGGTAGTACTTGGGCTTGCCTTTAATGAATAGTCATATTTTAAGTTCCTGAATCTCACTGATCACCCTGGAGCTGAAACAACCAGGTAAAGTGGGGGCAGGGAGGAGAGGGGAGGTAACAGAGGTGGAGTCAAGATTCCTGTAGCTTTTCTTTCCCTTCCCTCAGCTTTGCACATGGATCCTTATCTCCTTACCCCTCCTAGGTATTTGCAGATGACTCTATGGACAATGACCCTGCAGCCAGTAACTTGTAAGGCAGCCAGCTATTCTGTTCTCTTTGCTGCCCTGAAGTCAGGCAGAACCTAGCCACCCTCTGTCCAGGGAAACAGGGGCCCACAACCTGAGTCCCTCCCTGGCTCCAACCACTGTGGCTCAGCAGGGTTACTCTGGGAATTGGACTTCCCACTATCCCCTGACTCCTGCTTTGAGTTAATCCCCAGCCCAAGTGCCCTGTGAACTCAACGCCTTTTTTCCATGAAGTCAATGGGACCTCCTGACACAGCAAATAGGACCCCGAAGGAACAAAAATGCTGCCCCACAGGCAAGAGCCCTGACAGCAGGAGTGAAGGTCCTGAAGCTGATGGCTGCCCCTCTCAGCAGAAATCAGGTGACTAATGGTCCACATGGGTGCAGGGTCTCAGCAGGAATCACTCTCCTCTGCTGTACTGGTGGGATAATGGAGGGAGGCCAAGGGGCACACTGAATGGGAGTCAGGGTCACTACTTTGCAGACCTTAGAGCTTTCTGGAAATGTCAACCATCCATTTAATTAGCATCATTTGCTGTGTAACCTTTCTCGTCATTTTCCTTTTCTCACTACCACCACCCAATATCCAAGATGGAGCTTTCTTTCTACCCCCACCCCCATTCTACATCTCTTTTTCTTGCAATACTCAGTTCACTAAGCTGGCACGATTTGGCAAAGGTGGTTAATAGGTCATCTCTGGCTATGAAAGAGAGACAAGGTTTAACCAAAAGAAAATATGTGCTGGTGTAACTTATATAACAGGACAGCATAGGTTAAAAATATCAGCATTTGTCCCATTCTAGACTCAGTTCAGTTCTTTGGCTCAAATCTTTTATTTTAATTAGTCTTATTCTCACAAAAGCCACTCCTTTGGTTTTCACATTCAGCCTACTTGGCTTACATTATCAAGCCACCAGGGTAAGTCACTTAACATCTATGAGACTTAGTTTCTCCATCTATAAATAACCATGGAGCTTTCCTAAGACCACCTTTTACTAGGTATTTAGTTTGCTAGTCCTAGAGACTAGGCTAAAAGGTCCAGGAGCTTAAATTTTTAAACTTAATTTTTAAATTAAATTTTTAAACTTAAAATTTAACTCTTTAAATTTAATTTTATTTTATGCTTGTCTAGTTATCCCTGGGCTGTGTTCCCAGGGATTGGGGAATTATACAATCTAGGGCAAACCTAGTTATCCATTTCTGGGGGGAACTGAACCCCAACACTCTTCTTTTTTCCCCCTTTACTTTGCCCCCCACCTTATCTGTCTACCCCCATGCACCCTGTCATATACTCCTCTATTTTTTTATTTTTCTAAATTTATTTATTTATTTTTAGTCATTCAGTTCCACAAACTTCTGAGTTTAAAATTTTCTCCCTCTCCCATTCTCCTCCCCAAGTCAGTGTACAACCTGATATAGGTTCTGCATACACATTCATATTAAACATTTTCACATTAGAAGAATTATAACCAATGGAACTACAAGAAAGAAGAAACAAAACAGAAAAGAGAGAGCAAATAGTATGTTTCAATCTGCATTCAGACTACATAATTCTTTCTGTGGATGTGGATAGCATTTTCCACCATGAGCCTTTTGTCTTAGATATGTACTCCTATTAACAAGTGGCATTATCACTTCCTAACTCCTTCAAAAATATCTTAGTCATAGCTTCCCATTCACCCTAAATCTTTTGGGATCACACCCCCAATTGCAATGTGAGAGGCATCAGGGGAACACAAGATTGGTGGAGGGGAACACAAGATTGGTGGAGCGGGACACAGAACCTCTTTGACTGGGGGTGAAAGTAATCCCTCCTCTTCCAGGTTTCTCCAGTGTCCACCATGATTAATGAAGTTAGCGAGGCTATGAGTCTACGCAGAACTCAACTGTTCTGTCCAATAAGATTTGGTCCTACAATTATTCTCTCCTCCTACTCCCTGGGTCCCATTTTTATTCAGGAGGAAGAAACCAGAAAATAATGGGTGGGGGTGGGGAGGGAAGGATGAAAAGGATTTATTCTTCCTCCCTCATATTCTTCTTTCAGGGACCTAGCTGAACTCCTTTCCCCAGTCTAATGTAATAACACTTATGATACCAACAAATGCTTTTCTCTAGAAATGGGTTTTCTGACTCCAGTCATTTCATTATGGGTACTATGGAGGCCTTTGTTGTATTCCCTGCCTTTTTTTTTAGGAAATGTAATTTTGAATTTCATTCCTTACCATCTCAACATATAAATAAATTACTAAACCTGAAAAAAAGAGCTAAGAGGAAAAAGTTGACATTATATTATTTTATTTAAGCCTCACACCAACCCTATGAGGTAGGTAATATGAGTATTTCCATTTTATAGAGGAAACTGTGGCTCAGAAAGGTTAGGTCACTTGCCCATGGTCACACAGAGGAGATATCTGACTTGGGATATGAACCCAGGTCATCCTAACTCTAGGTTAAGTACCCTTTTCATTCTACTACAATGAGAAGATTGGACTAAAGTTACCAAAAATGCTGTAACATTCTTTTTTTTTTTTTTTTTGCTTTTTGAAGGGCAATTGGGGTTAAGTAACTTGCCCAAGGTCACCCGGCTAGGTTTTTATTTGTGTGTGCGTTAAGTGTCTGAGGCTGGATCTGAACTCAGGTCCTTCTGACTCCAGGGCTGGTGCTCTACTCACTGCACCACCTAGCAGCCCCAAGCTATAACATTCTACTGCTATGATGGCCTTTTCCCACATCCTGTGTTTCTCCCCCCTTTTGCTTCTTGCCAAACCAAGGATGTCCCTCAACCGAGGGTATCATCAGAAACTGGGCCAAACCTATTAGTTCTCTAGAGATGATCAGTCTTCCTTGAACTTTAGTCTCTACAAAATCAGACTGTACCATTCTGTAAGGCATCCTTTTTCAAATCAGCATTTATACTTTAAAACACAAACCTATTCTAGTCAGGTAGCTAGAGTTCTCCTAGAGGAGGGTGTCTATCAATAACCAGGGACTAGAGACCATGCCACACAACATTTGATTGAGGGAACTTGACGAATCAAACCTGGAAAAGAAAAGATGAGGGAAGGAGGTTCTGGGTAAGATGGGGGAAACATGCTATCTGTCTTCAAGTATTTAAAGGGCTGTTGGGCAGAAGAGAGATTAATTAGATGTATTCTAGAGTAGAAGTAGGAGCGTTAGGTGAAAGCTACAGGGAGGGAGATTTCAGCTAGCCTAGGAAGAACTTCCAACCTTTGTAGTGATCGCAGGGATCACAGATTTAGAGCTGGAAGAAATCCTTATTGGTGCTGTCTAGTTGTTTCAGTCGTGTGCAACTTCTTGGCAGAGACATTGGAGTGGTTCACCATTTCTTTCTCTAACTCATTTTATAGATAAGGAAACTGAAGCAAACAGGTTAAATGACTTGTGCAGGGTCACACTACTAGTGAGTTCCTGAGGCCAGATTTGAAGTTGAGTCTTCCTGATTCCAGGCTGGACACTCTATCCACTGCACCACCTGGATGCCCTGGAAGGGATCCTACAGAAACCTACCTACTCCAACAGATGAAATTGAGGCCCAGAGAGATTAAATAATTTTTCCAAGTGGCAGGACCACCATTTGAATACAGTCTCCCTAGCTTAAATCAAAGATTCTTTTCTATGGTATACAAAAAATTCTACTCTATGCTATATAAAAAGTTAATCAACTGCCATGGGAGGTATTATATTCTCTGTTACTAGAAGTCTTCAAAAGGGGCTAGATGACCTCTGAAGAGTATGCCACACTAGGATTTTGTTGATAATTCTATTATTTGTATGCCCCTAATCTAATCTTATAAAACCTCCTTGAGGGTCTGGTTTATCTTCCTATTTTCCATAGCAAGTAGTAAAGTACTTGTAATGGAAATGCAGATTTGAAGATCTTCCCTGCCCCTATGCCCTTTGATTGGCTTAGGTGACTGAGAACCTTCCTTGATTTGAGAATATACTCTGCCCCCTAATAGGCTGGATATGGTCACATGGAGCCTGTGGTAGGAGGCTTGGTTTTCAGGAATGACCACATCTTGATGCTGTGTGATTGGGCAGTGGGTCAAGAGGGTGGTTACATTCTCTGAGGTGGGAGAAGGCTATATAAACCCTGATGGGGGGCTTTGCTTTGGGGCTCACTTTGAGAAGTGTTTGTGTGATTTGACCAGATGAGACTCTGGGCAGCCATTGAGAGCCCCCGGCTTTGAAAACCCAGATGTTGATGCTTCCCTCTCTGGTAACTGTGATTTGGTATTGATAGAATGGTTGGACAGTTTGGAAGCCTGTCTGTTTGATCTGTCTGTATATTCTGAAGTTCGGGGTGCTGATCTTTTTCCCCTGAACTAGGTAATATACGTTTGTTTGATTAAAGTAAGCTTGTTGACCCATTTTGAGTTGCTTTCCTTTATAAAAGCAGATCTGGGAACCTGTGTTGGCAGCTACCCTGGGGATGCTGGGGTGCTTGCTACTACAGTACTTTGCATATAGTGTGTCTTCAATAAGTTTTTGTTCAATGAATGAATGAATGAATAGGAGGGGGAAATCTTATCACACAGAGAGAACATGTGATCAAACCCACCAGCCTGTCCTCTGGGTCTTTCATTAGAAATCAACATAGAAAGAACTCCTCCTTTGAGATGAATACAGTAAGATAGGATAGTAAAGGAGAGGATAGATGGAAATATAAATGAAAGAGAAGACCTATGAGACCTTAACTTCTAGTTTGGTTGACACCTGAGGACATGGTAGCTGCTCCCTCTTCTTTCCATGACCTTTTCCCCATTTTCAGTTCCATCCCACTGTCAATCCTCTTTTACTCTCCTGCTACCTGGGGGTCAGTCATTCTCAACACTGGAAAAGTGATCTAATATTCAATTCACATTTGCTAAGAGATCTGAGGAAAGACTAAAGCTTAATCCAAAACTAATTTGGGAATGGCAGTCTTTTGGACAACATCCTCAGATCATACCACATAGAAAACTACCTACTCAAAAGAATCACCTATGGCTACAAGTTTAAGTTACAGGTCCCAAGAAAAACTAACAGTCTGCACCATGTCTCTTCAACCTAGGCACCCAGAAATGTTCTCAGAATATGCCATAGTGTGTGTGTGTGTGTGTGTGTGTGTGTGTGTGTGTGTGTGTGTGTGTGTTGGGGAATCTCTCCTTTCAAGAAAATCCTCAGGGAAGTTTCATTTCATCTGTATCCTCTGGTTTCATTTAACTAGAGGAAGCTCTCCTTCCCCAGTAAGCTCACAAGTGGCCAGCTCCCTAGGCCTCTTTAGCCATATGCAGTATTACCATGTATATTCTATCAAAGGATAAAAGGATAGAGCCAGAGGAACAAAACAACTTTCTTAAGGTCACGTAGCAAAGGCAGGAATAAAGCCAAGGCCTCTTGGCTGCTGGCCGATGAAGGCAGATCATATTGTTTCTCCTTATTCTGTCCTTTTTAATTCTTAATTAAAACATTTATTTTGCATCCCTTAAAGTGGATCCTATATGTCTCAGCCTATAAAAGTTAAGCCAATCTGAATAGCTGAAAATGAACATCACCCCTTTTCTACAGGGCCCAATATCTTTTGCTGACTAAAGGCAGACTGACAATAGTATTATCTTTTATACATAAGTCTTCTCAACAGAGGGGCTGGGTTCTATATGGGAAAAAAGACATTTCCATAGTCCAATATCCTCTGAAACCCTATACAGGCTGCTCAGATACCACCCACCTAATCCCATGACACAATCTTATGACACAGAAAAAAAAAATCGGGGGGAAACCATTTCTATGTCAGGTCAACAAATAAAATCAATGAATATTTACTGCTTACCTAGGATTATACTGGACACTGTAGGGGAGACTAGAGATAGTTTTAAAAACATGATTCCATTTGTTTGAGGAGACTAAAATTTAGTTGGGTGAGCACCTGGCTTTTCACAGATATTTGCTGAATAAATAAATGAATAAGAGAGTGCATGCATGCAGTATTGAGGGATAAGTATATAAAATAGCTAGAGAATGAATTAAGACAGCACCACTAACTAGCACTGTCTGTGGATCAGTCACCTTCCCTTTCTGGGCCTCATTTTCCTCATTTATAAAGAGGGTTGGAGTAGATGGCCTTTTAGAAAATTTTGGTTTTAGTGACCTTTGTTCCTTACCTGTTGGTCTTTTTTCTTTGTATCGCAGTTGTTTCTCAGACCCACCTCCTTGAACCCTTTCTTAGGACACAGGAAAAAATGAAACACAAGAACTGATACAGAAAGCTTGTCAGACAATGTATACAGCAGTCTATCCTAGTAGCCCCCACCCATTTGTTGGCTGAAGGGGAGGAGGTATGTTTCATTCTCTCTTCTCCAGGGTTTTTCATTGTTTTTTCCATTACTCAGAGTTCAACTTTTCTGGTGACCTTTAAACTAATTTGTATTGACATCTTTTTGCTATTTATATCACCTGAACTTCCCATCTCATCTCTCCCCATCTAGAAAGCCATCCCTTATAACAAAGAATTTTTAAAATGAGGTAAGGAAAAAGCAACTTGGCAAAATTAACCAACATATTAACTGAGTCTGATTGGATACAGTAGTTTCTGGACCCCTAGTTCCCTCTCCACACCTCTACAAAGAAGGGTGGGAGGGGTATTTCCTTATCCTGCCTAGTGTGGGAAGCAGCTAGGTGAGGTGGTACTGTGGGTAGACCTGAGTTAAAATCTGGCTTCAGATACTTCCTAGCTGTGTGATCCTGGGAAAGTCACTTAACCCCGTTGGCCTCAGTTTCTTCATCTTTTAAATGAGTCTATGTGAGGTCCCACACCTTCTCTCCTCTCTTTCCTGAAGAAGGAAATGGCAAGCCACTCCAGGATCTTGGCCAAGAAAACCATTTAATTGGGTAATTGGGCTTACCCAGTTACATACCCAATGGTTCTACTTACTTCACTTTGTACCAATAGTCTGAGTTTTTCATCTAAAATGTTGTAGCCATTATACATGTTGTTTTCTTAGTTCTGTTTCCTTTGCTTGGTTTTGACTAGATGACCTTGAAGTTACCTTCTAATCCTGAGAATCTATGATTCTAGGGGCTGGATTGTGTGGTACCAGTTCTAAGCCCTAGAGAAGGCCTCTGGGACTCAGTTTCCTCTAAAAGAGGGACTTTTATTGAGTGATTCCTTCAGTTTCTAGTCCTGTGATTGTTGCTGGCTGCAGGAATCAGAAATGGGTTCAAAGAACTGAGACTGGAGTTGGGCCTTGGAAAGTATGAAAGGAGCCACTCTTTCTTCCCACACTTGGTCTGGCAAAGAGAACCTGTCCTAGTCCTTGTGGAGGAGGTAGTCTAATACTGATGAATGGTAGACTGCTGATTCTCAGGAATGTGAAGAGCTTGGATGCTCTTCTTTGCAATCCCTTTTTCTTTTCTCCCCCATTGGTTAAATGTTTAATAACCAATTCTGTGAAAAACACAACACATTTTTAAGTTTAAGAATTAAAATTTTCTCCATTGCTTTCTTTTGGGGGGCGGGGTAAGGCAAGGCAAAGGGGCTTAAGTGACTTGCCCAAAGTCACACAGCTAGTATGTGTCAAGTGTCTAAGGTGGGATTTGAACTCAGGTCGTCCTGACTCCAGGGCCAGTGCTATATTCACTAGGCCATCTAGCTGCCCCCATTGCTTTCTTAAATCTAGACCAGGTGTGGGGAACCTTCAGTCTCAAGGTCACATATGACCTTCTAGGTCCTCAAGTGTGGCCCTTTAACTGAATCCAAACTTCAGAACAAATCCCCTTAATAAAAGGATTTGTTCTGTAAAATTTAGACTCAATCAAAAGGTAGCACAGAAGAACCTAGAAGGCCACATGTGGCCTTGAGGCTGCAGATTTCCCACCCCTAATCTAGACAATCAATGAAACAATGAATTAAGCCCTGGTTTGTTGCTTTGGTTTTTTTTCCCAAGGTGTAAATGATCACACTGAAAAAATTCAGCTTTCCCTGCTTAGAGCTGGCTCCAGCACAGCCCTGACCCCTACCCATCAACTGATCTATACCTTTCATTAGGCTCTTCTCAGTCTTTTTTTCCCCAGACTCACAAGGCCACAATCCTTAGTGGATTTTTTTTTCAGGGGGTTCATTTTTCCTAGCTATTTACTATTTATCATTCCTTTACTCTGAACTCTCTTCCCTCCCCACCCCTAAAAGATAGGGCCTCAACAAAGGATATGGTGAGCTGAGGACACTGAAAACATAACCTAGGGATCCATTTCCCAGGCTTCATTTATTAATGATAGCGCAGACTTGCTGACTCATGTCAAAGACCTGGAGAGAAAGTCAAAGAATCTTCATCAATATCAACAAACATTTAATAAGAGGGACCTAGAATCTTGAGTTGGCAAAGCCCTTAGATATGATCTAGCCCAAACTCCATCCAAATGGGTGCCCCTGCCAGGATTTACAGAGCATTCTTTGTGGGAAGCACTGTGCTAGAAGCTGTGGAGGGATCAGACACAGTATCTGCCTTCCCTGTAAAGGCTTCCAATCTAGTTCAACACAGGATAAACAATATTAGGCCAAGTGACTACTGAGTGGTGTAGGCAGGAGTTGCTATTAAAGATGAGAAGACTATGGGCTGAGACAGTCAGGGCTTCTTGGAGGAGCTGAAACTTGAACTAGGCCTTGAAAAATAGGTAGGATTGAAACAAGCAGAGAATATGAAGTAGAGTATTTGAGATGTGGAAAATGGTGTGATCAAAGGTTTGTTAATTCTGAGAACCAGATGGTTGAAATAGTGGAATAGGACAAGAGTTAGAGATGAGATTGGAGAGATCTCTTCAAGAGTCTATGTGAGGTCCCACACCTTCTCTCCTCTCTTTAAGTGACAACTCTCTTCCTGTGGAATGGAAGACAAGGCCATAAGGGAACTCTCTTGTTTGTCCTTTCTAGGGTGGGGTGTTGAGGACTTAATACAACATGAGTTATTGGCTACTGCCCAACCTAAATTCCCTGAAATCAGACTGATCAGGAGAAGTCAACCTGCTCTGCCACACAACTTCCAAAATGTTCAGATAAGCCTTTCTAGCTCAACTAGCTTATCTCCCGGACACAGGCTGACTTCCCATCTCATATGTGGGTTTTTTTGTTTTTCTTTCTTGACTTAGAAAAAGAGGCCCATGGAAATAACCTAGGGTACTTTCCCCCCAAGAAAGAGGTGCATTTAAGGGGGAAGACGGGAGAGGTCCTGATCTATGATTGTGTCAAAGTTGGGAAATCCTGGTGTGGAAACCTCCTATGCCAACACAGATGGCAACTTTTTTTTCATCTTAGTTTTAGAGACTCACCCAGGATACTGAGAGTCACATGGCTAGGCAGAGGTAGTAGTTGTACTTCTGATAATAGTGCAGGAGAGCCTTGGCTTCTTCCATGTCAAGAAGTTCCTTTACAGACGTAGATCACAGTCCTTCCATGCCTTCAAAAACACTTTCATGAGTTTCTGTGACCAAAAATACGAATCTGATGACCAATTCTCCAGCAAGCCTCTCCAGACTATTTAGGGTGGTTCTTAGAGGACACATAGTTCATAGCTGGGCCTGTATTCAAAGCCCTTCCAACACAGCAAGATTCAACAAAATTGCAATGTAGATGGCATAGCCACAGGGATTTAGCATCAGTGTAGGGCTTTAGTGGAGGAAGCTGATGGTAAGGATAACTCAAGCCAAGCCTGGGCCATATGCATCTGAGGTCTACTGCTACTCAGGGGTTTTCTAGAGACAACCTCTATCAGAGTACCTGATTTCATTTAAGGAGGTAAGGAGGGTCTGGGAACCCATGACTGGATAGCAAGGTAGGGGGTTCCGGTCCTCTTTAGGTGGACAGTACAGTAGAGATATTGGAAGGGTCTGGATCGAATTTCCTTTACTCCTGGGACAGGAGGAAGGAAGAAAGAAACATCTCAAGAAAACTTTGGGGATGGTGGGGGGAAGGGTAGTAGCTTGCTCCAGGGAAAATTCTTGAGTTAAGGTATGACTTCCACCCTGGAAGAATTTAAACTTACAGGAAGAATTTAAACCAAAACTATCTGTAAAAGGAAGGGGTTGAATTAGATGGCCTCAAACTGCCATGGCATCAGTCTCTCATAGCATTAACACCACAGAAGGGTAGAATTGGAAGGGACCTTAGATAGTGATCATCTAATTCTAGACCAACCATTTGATTTTGTTTTGTTTTGGGTTTTTTTGGCTTCTTTTTCTAGGGGGGAGGGCAGGGCAGTTGGGGTTAAGTGACTTGCTCAAGGTCACACAGTAAGTTTTGTGTCTGAAGTCGCATTTGAACTCAAGTCCTCCTAACTCCAGGGCCGGTGCTCTATTCATTGTACCACCTAGGCCTCCAACTCTTTCATTTTACAAACGGGGAAACCAAGGCTGGGGAAATGGAAGTGAGTTTTCCAAGGTTAGAAGATGAGGTAGGGGCAAGGCCTTGCTTCCAAGGCCTGTGCTTTTCCCATTAGCCCACTTCCACTAGAAAGACGGGGGAACCCCCACTCTTCCCCATCCTGCCCCTTTATTGTGGAGTGGAGCCCTCACATACTCCCGGTTCCTGGTGCTTGGCTTGTAGACACCCCCTCTCTGGCTCTCTCCGCCAAAGCTGACCTCATCCCGGCAGCATTAAAGGGCTCCCCTCCCCCCGCTCCCACCCCAGGCTTTAATCTTTTAGGGGGGGCAGCCTGCAGCTAGGCCGGGCGGCCGAGGAGGAGCGAACAGGTGGGGGTGCGCGCGGCGCCCCCCACCCCAAGGCCGGGCTGCAGGTACAGAGGAGGTGGGCGCCGCTCCCAGCCCGGCCCAGCTCCAGATCCAGGCGCGCCCGATTGCGGCGGGCAGGAGATGGCCTTCTGGGATAAGAGTGGGGCGGCCTCTTCCCCGCCCGCCTGCCTCTCCGCCCACACTCCGCGCGGGGCGGGGAAGATAGCGGGAAGGGGGGGGCCGTGAGGAGGAGGAGCAGCCCTGCACGCCGCAGACTTACAGCCACCGCCGCGGAGGGGCCCGGGCCGCAGGGAGAGGTGAGTGACAGCCTGCGGCTGCTCCGGCTTCGCCCGGGGCGCAGTGCAAACCCCGCAGCGCTCCGCCGCGCCCCGCGCCATCGCAGGCCCGCGCTTCATCACACCTCTGTGCTCAGGCACCACAGGGGACCGTCGAGGGGGTGTGTGTGTATGAGGTGTTCAGAGGGACTGGGGAGGAGGGCTGGGTACCAGTCTGCGAGCCCCCTCCCTCTGTCTCCGCCTTCCCCTTCTGCTGAAGCCACGTGCGCCCTACCCAAAGTAAGGGGTAGGGGGCGGGGTTTGGGTCTCCCTGGGAGTGAGAGTCTTAGGGATCCTGGAAGGGTATCAGAGACCCTCTAGCCTCCTAGATGCCCCTCTGCTGCAAACGCCCGAAAACCCTGGGGCCGGGTAGGGAAGCCGGGGTCCCCAGCCCCTCTCCCGGGCCCACCCAGGCTCGAGTGTGCGTGCGGCTCCTGGTGGGCTGGGTGCTCAGAGGGAGGCAGGCTCCAGGAGGAAGCATGGTGGGGTGCATCGCTACCCGGTTGTCTCCAGCCCTGGGCTGGACTCTGGGCTCAGCCCGTGGCAGCCCGAGCAGGCGGGGGTTTCCTTGCGACACCTTTCCCTGAAGTTTGGGAGGAAGGCACCCAAAGGGGACGCTGTTGACTTTGGCTTCCCAGGGGAGTTTGGGGCTTTGAAGGAAGGAGGTGCTTTTGAGGGCCTGTGGGATGAGAGCCAACAAGGAAATGCAGGCTCTTCCTGGCAGACATAAGGAAAACACTCATGCCCGAAAAAGTGTGGAGACCTTCCGCGCTCCTAGGAAAACCAGGGACGTTGTTGTGATCCTGGCACACCAGTTCTCATTAAGAGATGGTTTTCAGTCCGTATTTATTGAATACCCACAATGTGACAGCCTGTGGCAGTAGTGAGGGGGCACAATGAGTTCAGAATGCCCCCTCTGCCCCTGGGGAGAGGATGCACAAGTAAGGCCGCAAACAATGCCAGTGTATATAAGCTGCAGGCCGGATGAGTGATGCAGGTGTCAGATTCTGGAGGAGGTCGGAGGGACAGAGCACTTGGGAGGAAGGAGCAGAAGGAGGAGCAGTGGCAAGAGAGAAGGCTGGCTGGGCAGGTTGGGGAGGGCCTTGAATGCCAGGCAAAGGATTTTGAACTTTAGGAGTCAACTGGAAGCCTCGAGAGAAGGAAACCTTTCTCCTCCTCACGTGAGAAAAATTATCATGATGGTACAAAGAATAGATTGGAGGAAGGAGAAAGGGAAAGTAGGAAGATCTATTAGGAGGACAGGGGTGCAATAGGGTAACATGTCTGTAGAACGATGGTGATATCAATAGAAATAATATATTCTCTCATCAAGGAGCTTACAATTTAGTAGGGAAAAAAAGTTTGGTTTGGCGTTTTCCCCCCCACTTAATAGTATTTTTACCAATTATATGTAAAGACAGTTTCGAAGATATACTTTTATAAGATTTTGTTCTAAAATTTTTTTTACTCCTTTCCCTATTCCCTCCTCAAGAGGGCAAGCAATCTGATGTAGGCTATACATGTACAATCACATTAAATATATTCCCACATTAGTCATGTTGTGAAAGAAGAATCAGAACAAAAAGGAAAAAAACCACAAGAAAGGAAAAAAAGAGAAAATCATATGCTTCCATCCACATTGAGGATCCATAGTTCTTTCTCTGGATGTGGATAGCATTTTCCATCATGAGCCCCTTGAAATTGTCTTAGATCATTGGGTTGTTGAGAGAAACTAAATCTATCAAAGTTGGTCATCACACAATGTTGCTGTTACTATGTACAATATTTTCTTGGTTCTGCTCACGTCACTCAGCCTCAGTTTATATAAGGCTTTCCAGGTTTTTCTGAAATCTACCTGCTCACCAAAAATAGAATTCTGCAAGTAAAAGATGCCTCTGGAATTCAGTAAAATTCAAGTAGATAAAATAGGTATACAAATATAGTATATTGTATAGCAGAGGTGTCAAACACTGGGCCAGGGTCTGAGTGCAGTCCACAACATTCCCAGGTGCTGCCCTGACCAGTTTAAATTTAATTCAGAAATATTTAACAAAAAAAAAATACAATGAAACCTAGGTAATATTATATTTTAAAACTAAGTCACTTTGTGGTCCATAATGTGTGGATTAGCAGCCCTGGTTTCTATTTCTATAGTGTGGTACAAATAGTAAATTTAATAAGAGTTCACAAGAGGAAGAGTTCATTATAGGCAGTAATGGCCAGAGAAGGCCTAATGAAGGGGGTGGGTGCTCTTTGGGTTAGACCTCTAATCCCTCTTAAGTCCCAAATAAGTTATTTTGACTATTATATATACCCAAATTAACTATAAAGGACATATGAAGAAAGACTATCTGAATCCAGAGAAGGAACTAATAAATAGGATGTATAGAATAATTTTATGTGTGTGTGTGTGTGTGTGTGTTTGTATCTAATGGTAACTATCTCTTGGGGAGAGAAAAATTTTACATGATAATTTTGTTGTATATTTGAAAGGAATAGCAAATTGTGCATAGTAGATTTGCAGTTCCATGTGCAATAATTTTTTTTATTATACTGTGTTATGGAAATGCTTGTTTTATTCCATAAATATATTTATCTAGGATCATTTTTTTTTTGCATTTTGGAGGGCAATTGGAATTCCATAAATATAAAAAAAAAATCAGTTTAAATAAAAGGTCCCCAAAACCTTGGGTATCCCTTGGCCTGGAAATCTCTTAGGGAAGGGATAGGACTTCCTACTGAGGTGTGCGTAGGATAATCCATTCTGGGTATTAACAAGACTTTTGTACTGTTGACCGTGGAATGAACTGCCTTTCCTGACACCTGGCCAGACCATGCCAGCTGCAAAGAGGAACCCGACACTTGTGCTGGGGAGGGGCATCCTGAAGCTTCTGGACCATGGGAGCTGCCTATGCCATAAACCCCCAAGCTGGCTGGCAGAAGCAGGGAAAGGGCCAGTTAACTGATAGGACTCCAACAGCATATTTGATATACAGCTCAACATAGAATTTGGGTCCCTGGGACCTGTTCAGTAAAAGGCAGAACAGTTTCCCTCCTGTAGCCTGAGCCTGTTTTAAGGAGACCAGGCTGGGCAGAGTGTACCATGGCCAGGATCACTGCCACACTCCTCCCCAACCTGGGAGAGTTCAAACAAAGCAAATTTCCTCTTCTAGTTCTACTTTGGGGCACCTGTTGTATTTCTTATCAGAGAGTTCACCTCCTTATTTATCTAAAACCTGTGAGATCAAAGGCAAGTTTCCAGGCAATTAGAAAGTAAAAGTGTCTTTTTGAAATCTAAGGGCCTAGTCTTGAGCAATATATGGGAGTTGTTGTTCAGTTGTGTCCAACTCTTTCATGACCCCATATAGGGTTTTCTTAGCAGAGATACCAGAGTGGTTTGCCATTTCTTTCCCCAGTTCATTTTACAGATGAGAAACTGAGGCAAATGGGGTTAAGTGACTTGCCCAGGGTCACATAGCAAGTAAGTGTCCTGAGGCTGGATTTGAACATATCTTCCTAACTCCAGAACCACTCACCATCTGGTTGTCCCCAGTATATGGGAGGCAGTAGAGTCAGGAAAAACAGGATGGGAATTCAGCTGCTATGTGTGGTACAGTGAATGTCTCTTAGTAGAGACCGTGGGACAGAATGGCTTTCACTTCTCTTATGAACTGAGGCTGCCAAATCCATAGAGCTCCCAAGTCATTTAATCTCTTCGAATCTTTTTCCTCCTTTGTAAAATGAGGTACCCTGAAAAACATACCTCAGACGGTCCTTGTAAAAGAGGTGATGTATGTAAAGTGCTTTATAAAAATGAAATAAAACCTATGAAAATACTGATGATGATAATCACCCTCTGGGCACTGACCAAATGGATCTTGCAGGGATTTGATAGGAAGTCTTCAGGGTTCTTTTTGAAGCCTCTGTAGTAAATTCATAGATTCAGACAGTATCTGAATTGGTAGAGCCCTAGAATTCACCTCATCTCTAGATTGAGGGTTCCTAATCTGATGATTGCAGAGTTCTAGGGAGTGTGAAGACAGACTTCAGGGGATCTCTCATCTTGGGTGGGGGCAAACTTCATCTTTATTTTCACTAATCTCTATCTGAAATTTAACATTTCCTTCAATTATGAATTTTAGAAAAAGCCCAACATTCTCAGAAAAAATCCATTCATAGATTTCACCAAACTGTCAAAGGGATCTTAGGGAGGTAGAGGGAGAGAGAGTGCAATCGAGAGCTCCTTTCATTTTGCAAAGGAAGCTAAGAAAGAGGATGCAATTTTCCTAATTCCTCAGCAAATCAGTGACAGTCAGGATTAGAATCCATCTCTTTACTCTCCCTGAATTGTGTTTTCCCCATAATGCAGATTAAATTCCCATGCCACCCCTCAGTCTGGGACCTGCATACTATTTTGGTAGTACTGTATGACTCTACCATGTGTGTTTAATTTCCTGGCAAAGAAGAGTTTGGGCAGGCTGGCATGATTTTTCAGGCATCTGAGAGGCCCTAGTGGTGGGGATGTGGGAGAGGAAGAGGAAGAGAGGGAGGGTTGGGCTGATTTAGTTCATAGGGGTAGTGGTGGCTATGCTCTTCTATGTCTTCACTCTGTTAGTCAAGAATACCCTCCCTGTGCTGTCCTGAGAAGGTACAAATAAAGCTTGGGGTGGAGGGGCATTGGAACCAGGGAAGGGACAGCTGGCATATTAACATGTCTCCTTGTATCTGACCGGAGGGGAGGCTACTAGGGGACAAGATTTCTAAAAATAAGACTTCTACCTTACATGAATTTGTCATAGGTACCAAAGGCTTTTCTTGAAGGAATCTTTTGGGGTTAATAGACCCAAGTATTGTTATCCTCAATTTATAAATAAGGAAATTGCAGCACATACAGTGGCCCAACTGGGGACCAGAACCTGGCTCTTCTGACCCTGAACCCAGGGGACCCTGCCCCACCCCATCCTACTCTACAAAACAAACGATGACTTCCCAGTACACATAGTATGGTGGGAGGAAAATGGAGCCCCATTGGTCCAGTCAGTGGCTATAGAGGGAAGCTGATTAAGTTAAGCACTTAGTGAAATTGCTTTCTAGTATCTGAGCAAGGAATGAGATTCTTTATTTAAAGTGAGACAGCTGCCGGCCTAAGTGGTTATTAAAAGCTAAGGTCAAGGCTCATTGTGTATTGGGGCAGGAAAAGCTATTCTTTTTTTTTCCTTCACACTGAGGGATTGTGGGAATTATAGAACTGGGGGTTGGGGAACCGAAGAATAGAATAGACTTGAAAAAAATAGGACTGGAAATTTTATATCTGCCATGTAAAATCTCAACCCCTCTGGTTGGCCATCAGGGCCCTCCTAATCTGACCACAGGTTTCCCTCTCATTAATCCCCAATACCTGTTTTCCAATCCCACTTGAATCTTGTCTCACTGAACTTCCAAGATCTCCAAGGGTCACCTTTTTGTTTCTACCTTCCAGATATCTAGAATGTTCTCCCCTCATTTGATTGCCTAGCCAAAACCCATCAGGTTTCAGGGCCTAGCTAGATTTCCACCTTCTCTCCAAGACCCTCACTGCTTTCCTACTGCCCTAAATATGTGCTTCTGGTCACTACCACTTAGTTTAGCATATAAAATAATATTGACCATGCACATTCAGTAACCCCAGATACCCCAATTTCCTCAGGACATTCTTATCTTAAATTCTTTTCTTGCTCTCTGGGGCTACAAACTAATCCCTTAACATCCTAAAATATTCAGGGACAACTAAGGTGGTTGTTGAAGGTACCACATTTTAGAAAGATCATTTCCAAACTGAATAAGAAACAGGGGAAGATGACCAGGATAGTAAGAGGGCTAAAGGAAGTCATGACGAGGACATAACATGCAATGATTATTTGCAAAACAAAAACCAAAAAACCTGGGGTTGTTTGGCCTGGATGAGGGATGTGGATACTCACTGACTTCAAATAGTGAACAGAGCACTGGATTTCCAAGGAGATTTAGATAGACCTCATTCAGAAAGCCTGGGCTCAATCTGGCTGTTACTTTTTAAGGCATGTCTTTTCTGCCTCAGTTTCCTCATTTGTAAAATAAGGCAGGTTGAATTAAATGAAGATAGTTTCTTCCTACTCTAAATCCTGTGGTTCTAGGATCATTATATTCAATACTGTATTTTCTAATTACAAGCTTCTTATTAATTGATTGATTAATTCAATAGGAATTGTTGAGTGTGTGGTTTTTTTATTTGTGGCCCCATTACCTAGTACAGTACCCAGTATAGAATAGGGAATTAATAAATGCTTGTAGAATTGAATTAAATCCCTAGGCTTGGGAGATACAAAGAAAAACCAAAATACTCTTTACCCTCGAGAAGCTGATGTTCTTGGCGTCACATCTTATAAGTCTGGATGAGGCACAGGGCATGGCATATATTAGGCACTCAGTAAAAGGTTAGAACAGACTATCATTGTTCAGTTGTTTTTTGGTTGTGCCCAACGCTTCCTGACCCTATCTGGGATTTTCATGGCAAAGATTTGTAGTGGTTTAGCAGTCCTTCTCCAGTTTATGTTACAAATATGGAAACTTAATCCAACAGCATTAAATGACTTACCCAGAGTGATACAGCTAGTAAGTATCTGACGCCAGATTTGAACTCAGGAAGATGAATCTCGCCGACTCTAGGCCAGATGTTCCTATCCATTGTGCCACCTACCTGTATCTTTTGAGCTCCTATTAAGTGACTGGCACTGTGACTGGACTGTGGAGTCTTGTTAGGCTTGATGAGACAGTGGATTCTTTTCAAACTATAAAGTGCTATATAAGTGCCAGTTATTATTAGCCTCTAGTCTGGTGATGACCAGAGCCTTCTACTGTGGACCTGCTGAGATCAAGCAGTGTTTATTGAGGGTTTATACAGGGGTGTGCTGGCAAATGTTCAACTAGGGATGTGTGTTAGAATATATATGTGCAAATACTGACACTTTCTTTTAGACTAGGCAATCAATAAAACAATAAACCAAAACCAGGTTTGTCCAGATTGCTGATTTCTGAGGTGTAAATACCCTGAAAATTTAACAGGATGCCTCTTGAGAGTCTTTGGGGCTGACCCTTAGCATGCCTATGGGTATGTAAAATATAAACTCTCCCCTTTAGTCCTTTAAAGTCTTGCAGGAGAATAACTCTTTCCTGGAAGAGACTGTTTAATCTTTGCATCCCTCAGGCCTAGAGCACTGTGTGAGGGAGTTAATACAGGCCTATGTAGTTTTATGCTTCACTTTATTGCATTGCGATTTTTACAGATTGAAGTTTTGTGGCAACCTTTCATCAAGCAAGTCTGTTGGTGCCCTGTTCCCAACAGCTTGTGCTCATATTGTGTCTCTCTGTCACATTTTGGTAATTCTCACAATATTTCAAACTTTTTCATTATTATTATTTGTTATGATGATCGGTGATCAGTGGTTTTCTGTGTAACTATTATAATTGTTTTGGGGTGCCATGAACCATTCCCATATAAGACAATTATAAATGTAGTATGTGTTCCCAGTACTCCACTAACAATATTGAAATTAGGCCAATTAATAACTCTAAACCAATGTGGCAGACTTCATTGTTGTCTTATTTTTAGAAATTGCCACAGCCACCCAACCTTCTGACAACCACCACCCTGATCAGTCAGCAGCCATCAACATCGAGACAAGACCCCCACCAGCAAAAAGATTACAACTTGATTGAATGCTTAGATGGTGGTTATTAATGTGTTGTTGTTTTTTTACAGTAAAGTATTTTTAATTAAGGAATGTATGTTTTAAAAATGTAATACTATTGAACTCTTAATAGATTACAGTATAGTGTAAAAATAACTTTTATATGCACTGGGGAACCAAAAAATTTGTGTGACTTGGTATATAGAAATAGTTGCTTTATTGAAGTGGTCGGGAACCAAATCTGCAGCATCTCCGAGGTAGGCCTGTTGATGCTTAATAAATTCTTGTTTTGATAGATAAATGCATAAAACCATTAAAAGATAAGAATTAATATAAAATGTATACATGCTGCATGAAAATGATTAAGTGCCAAATGAGTGGAATAGGAAACAGGTACAGTGAGTTCAGAGGAGGAAGAGGTTGCTTGGGTTTAGAGATGGCAGGAAAGAATCTATGGATGTGGTGCTACTTGGATTGGGAAGATGGGAAAAGATGTGTGATTTGGATAGAGAAGAGAGGAAGACATTTCAAATGGGGAAATTGCATGAGCAAAGACAAGAGGTAGGAATTACTATGTATTAGGATTTGGGGTTTTGTTGTTGTTTTTCCAGATATAACAAATAGGCCTATCAGTGCTTGCATTTGTATAATGCTTTCTGTTTTACCGTCATTCACTAGCTGTGTGCTCTTGGGAAAACTGCTTTTCCTTTATAGGCCTCAGTTTCCTCATCTATAAAATGAAGAGGTTCTATTAAATGGTTCTAAGGGTCCTTTCTGTTCTACACCTGTAATCTTATGAGCTAATTAGTGAAATTGCTGTTATTCTTGTCATTGTGAATTAGTTGACAGGTCCTATGGAGGCTTTATTATGTGTCCAACCCTATGGTGGAGGCTAGGAGGATATGAGAAAAGGCATATGTGTGCCCTTTGCCAACCTTGGAAATTTTGTTGTACTCCCACCCATGTTGTGTTTGAAAATTGTACACTCAGGAGTTCACTGTGAGGTATGATTTGAAAGCACAGAATTAATACTATTCGAGATTGGAATTTGTAGAGATTCTTAATTTCAAGACCAGGGCTCTGTCATGACTTTCACTAATAAACAGTAAGCTCCTGTTAGTTCAGAAAGGGTAAGGAATGGAATGGTCAGGTTAATTAGGTCAAGTTTTTTAGTTATGTCATATCCATCAAATATGGATTCCTAAATTTCAAAGAATGAACATACTCTTTTTATATTTATTTAATAGTTTATTAAATGTCATCTTAGTCATGTTGGAACACTCATCATGAGAGCTCACAAACATACTTCCCACTAAAATCGGAATCCATACAATGAGAGGCTGTTCCTTGATCACTCAGAATGCACGGTGGACCCTGGGCCCCCACCATAGAAATCTGTCACCACCAGACAAGATGGTAAAATAACCATTCTGGGTAACTGAACTTTGCTACTTGGCTGGACTAGGGATAAATGGGTGCTTACTGTAATAGTGCCCAGAAGCCAGGTGCTTACAAATTGCCTTCTTTGACCCAAGTGCACTATAGCTAACTGCCCAGGTAGAAAAGCAGAAAGTCTCAGTGGAAGCTAGGGTTCTGGATCTGTCTTTTCCTGACTGGGACTCCTAGAGATGAACGAAGACACAGAAAGCTCCAGGAATAATCACCAGATAATGAAGGCTGGGATGAATGATATACATTCCCTACTCTGGCAGTGGATTGCCACTTTCAGCTGGTTCATTACACTTGACTTTCTGTCCCAAAGATCAAACATAGGCTCTTGAAACATACAGCTTGTTTCTTGGGTAGAAAAGTTGGAGGGCAATGCAGAGTGACTTATGAATTGTCTTTATGTCAGGCTCTAGTGATGGTCCCTCAGCCCAGAGTCTCCTGTGGCTGAGTCTGTAATTAGCAGGAATGAGATTTCCTCCTCGAACAGGAAATATCTGCCCAGAAACACACTGTCTAGCAGTGCACTTTCAAACCGTGCATCATTCACCAGCCAACACTCCTCCGCTGTGTGGTCTGGCATCCGGAGCCCGAGCTGATGAGATACTTGGACCCCAGCCCTGCCCCCTCCCTCTGTGAGTGGTTCAGTTCTTGCCTGGAGTCCCAGTCTGGACCTTCAGGCTCATCTACAGGAATCGTTTAGACTGGGCTTGAATAAACTTAGATTGGGCTCAAAAGAAATCAGGCTTTGGGCAGACCCGAATCCTGAAGGGAAATGGAAGGATCCCAGCCTGCTGAAAGATTAAAGGAGCATTAAGAGTTCTTCGGGATAGCGCAGCTGAAGCAACTGTTGGTAAGTGTGCAGAAGGGTCAGGGGGCATGGAAAAACACTTCCATTGGAAATTAGAGGGCCTCGGTTAAAATACCTTCTCTGCTTCTTGTTACTTGTGTGGCCTTGGCAAAATCACTTAATCTCTCTCTGGGCCTTATTTTTCTCATCTGCAAAATCGAACCCAGTTATGTCTAAGGAGGTCTTTGCCTCTTAAATCTGACCCTGATCCTAAGACCCCCAAAACAGCATCGACTGATGGGTCTAGGCCCTTGTCAACTCATATTCTGACCCCTGTTTATGCCTCAGTTTACCTTCTCTTACTGAATGGGCAACATGTGTGTCCTAGCTCTCCCTTATAGGGGAGGTATTGTGACATGGTGATTAGAGTGGGGGACTTGGGATCACCAAGACCTGGGTTCATTAGCAGTGTTACCATGGCTAAGTCATATAACCTCTCTGTGTCTCAGTTTCCTCATCTGTAAAATGGGGAAATTGCCTGTAGCATCTACCTCCCAGAGCTGTTGTGATGCTAAAATGTGATAACATGAACAAGGCCTTTTGCAGACTTCAAAGCCCTCTACAAATGTTGCTTTTTATTGTTGATATCCTGAGGTACTAAGTCAATTTAGACCCTTCTCATTTGGAATTGAGACATGTAGTATACCCGGTTTTGGCCAAATAAAAAGGTAGGCATCATTTATACCTCTGACTCTTAGAAACCTTCACATATGAAGGGAGTCTGATACAGTGGGTTTTTAATAACAGAGCTTAACGAAATAACCTACAAGTTGCGGGTCCAGGATTTAGTATTATTACTAAAAGGTTTTTTTATATTTCTGATGCTGTTATATCATGCGGCCGAATTCTGAATTTAAAAATTTGTATTAACTTTTTTCATTTCAGTTCTTAGTATCAGCATCTAAGGTTGTAAGCCATAACGCCCTTACAAGTAATAAAACTGTATCTTTTTAGAAATAGTTTGGAATTAAGATTTCCTTCTCCCACCCCACCCTTCTGTTATTTCATTTTTTAAATAATATTTTATTTTTTTCCCCTCAATTATATGTTAAGACTATTTTTTCAAAGTTGGTATGCTTGGCTACCCAATGGTGGTATAACCATTTCCTTTTCCTTTCTCACCAAATTTAGGATTTCCACATAGACAAATGGATATCTCTGCCATTTGCATTTTCTTCTTTTGTAGAAACCTTTCAGACTTTGGAGAAAGGGGGGAGATAATGACTTAATTTTCATGGTTTCTGCATAACAATTCCAGGCAGTATTACAGCAGCCATGGCCCTGGAAAATGCTTATCAGAACCCTTTAGGAAGGTAGAAAAGCCTGTGGAGAAAATAGAAGTGCTGCAGTTAATGTGTTTGTGAAAAGAACACAGCTTTTAAAACCTGATTTGAGACCAGCTTCTTGCTTTCTCTCTTATTCTGTCTTGGGTCGCCAGGATATTTGTGTGGGAGAGAGGGAGGGCAGCAGCAGCCTGCCAGTGGATAGGTGGAGGAAAGGAAGTCTATGCCCTCTGCTGAAGAGGGATTTAAAGGAAGAGTATGGTGGGGTATGGGAACAGAGAGAGCAAAGTTAGTTAGCCCTTTTTGGGTTGGTATACCTGGTAAGCCTAGCAAAGAACTGACCTTTCCATGTCTGGCTTAGAGAGGAGAATCTGGTCTGGGTCAGAGACTGTTCCTAGAGATGGTAATAAGGAGGAGGAGAGGTCTGAGTAACTAGGATCCTTCTGCTTGGAATGGACTGAGTGAGGGTGGGGGAAATCGGGCTTCAGTTCTGACACATAGGATGATGACCAGCTGTTACTCATCACTCACCCAGACCTTCCCCTTTTCCTTTCCCCTTTCATCCCCCTGCCCTGGAGTACAACTAAAATAACAGTCTGGGGTGATGTCTGGTTTCTTGCCTTCACAAGTCATGTCTTTACTTTTAGAGATGTTGTGAAAACAGAGAATCTTAGTAGTTCAGGAGACCTCCGAGGTTATCCAGCCTAGCTCCCATCGAAAGGGAAAGCGTGAATTTACCTCTACAGTATTCACAATAAATAGTCATAGAGCCTTAACCTGAAGACCTCCATTGAGAGGAAATGGACTTTCTACTAAATCAGCCTATCTCCTTTTTGAACTGCTCTAATTGTTGGAAATTACATCGAGCCATTAATCCCCTTTAACTTCCACTTGTTGTCAGTCAGTAACTATTAAGCACCTACCATGTCCTGCATTGAGCTAAGCCTGGGAATACAGAGATAGGTGAAAGACAGTCCTTACCCTTGAGGAACTCACAATCTGAATGGGGAGTTGGTGAGAGAACAAGCAAACAAATATGTACAAACAAGCTATTTACAGGATAAATGGGAAATAATTAAAAGAGGGATGGAACTGGAATTAAGAGGGATTAGGAAAGACTGCTTTCAGAAGGCGGGGTTTTAGGAAGGGAGGCTGAGATGAGGAGGGAAAGCATGGAGGACTGACAGAAAAATCCCTGGAGCTCAGAGATGGATTGTCTTGTTTGTGGAACAGCATGGACGACAGTGTCACTGAATCAGAGAGAACATGGGAGGGTATAAGGTATAAGGGTGAGATTCCGGGAAAGCTAGGCTATGCAAGGCTTTGAATATCAAACAGGATTTTCTGTTTGACCCTAGAGGTGATAGAGAGCCCCGGGAACTTATTGAAAATGAGACTGACGTAATCAGACTGGCATTTTTAGGAAAATCAGTTTGGTGGCCCAGTGGAGGATGGACTAGAATGGGAGAGACTTGTGACAGACCAACCAGCAGACAGTTGCAGTGGCCCAGGCATGAGGTGATGAGAACCTGAACTGGGTGTCAGAAAGAAGGGGGGGTATTTGAGAGATATTGCAAAGGTGAACTCAACAGGCCTTGGCAACAGATTGGATGTAGGGGGTGACAGATAGTGAGGAGTAAAGGATAGCACCTAGATTTCTAGCCTGGGAACTGGGAGGATGGTGGTACCATAATAAGGAAGCTTAGAAGTAGGGGAGGTTTTAGGAGAATTCTGTTTTAGACATGTTGAATTTGAGATGTCTATTGGACATCTAGTCTGAGATGTCTGAAAGGCAGTTAAATGACCAGAGGTCAGCAGAGAAGTTAAGGGTAAATAAGTATTATCAAACATGATCATTAAATCTGTGGAAGCTGATGAAATCACCAACTGAAGTAGTATAGAAGGAGAAGACGGCCCAGGACAGAGCATGGTTAGAGGCATGCCTTGGTTGAAGATCAATCTTCTTTGGAAGAATGAGAAATGGTCAGATAGGAGGGGCAGGAGAGAATAGTGTCCCAAAAACCTAGAGAGAAGAGAATATCAGAGAGAGGATAGGAGGAAAAAAGTTAAGTGCTTTGCGAAAGCTTGATGATATTTATGTTTCCTATGAATCTGGTCTTGACTTAAAGTTACATTGACCAGGTATATTCAGTAAGCCCTAGATACCCCCATCCAGACAGGATGCCCTTATCCTTTATCCCATTCTTGCTCTCAGTTGTCTACAAACTAATCTCTGCCAGGAAATGCCAGGTGTTAATTGATAAGGTTGAAGGTACCATGTTTTAGAAGGGATATTTACAAATTGAACCAAATCCTGAGGAAAATAACCAGCATAGAAACCTAAAGACTACTTTATCTAATAATCAATCAAAGAGGGGCGAAGAGGTGGCTCAGTGAGTAAGAGCTCTGGCAGGCCCTGGGAGGACCCTGGTCGGTTCAGGCCTCAGATACTTAACACCCACACAATAAACTGGCCGTGTAACCTTGGGCAAGTTTCTTAACCCCAATTGCTTTAAAAAAAATAATCATTCAAAGGAATTGTCCTTTTTTGGCCTAGAGAAGAGAAAATTTGAGGGTAAGGTGGGATGCTTGGTAAAAAGACTTTAAATATAAAGAGCTGGTTTAAAATTGGTAGAGCATTAGATTTGCAAGAATTAAAAAGAATTGTAGATGGACAAATGTGTAAATGAATGAATGAACAAAAAGAAAAAGAAAAATATTCACAAATATTCACAAAAACTCATCAATACATAAAAAAACTCTGATATTATATGCAGTGTTGCATAGCCATGGAACCCTCACCTCAGCAAAGGAGTAAGGGGAGATCTCTTTTTATATTTCTTCTTTGAGGCTAATCTTGTTATTTATAATTTCACAATATTCATTTTCTTTTCTAAAATAACTTTTTATTGCTGTCTTATTACATTTATCTAAGTTTCCTTCTATATCTTTCCCAGAGAACCATCCTATATAATAAAAAATATTTTTAAAGAGAAAAACAATCAGAAGAAACTATTGAATTGAAAAAAGTCTGAAAATATCTGTAGTGTTCCAGACTGTAGTGTTCTTTTCGTGAGGGTGAGGTGTCTTTCATATTTTTCCTTTGGTGTTTGCTTGTTTGTGATCATTTTGGAACATTCATTTTGATTGTTATTTGGTGGTGGTTCTTTCCATTGTTGTAGTTGCTATGTATCTTGTTTTCCTGGTTCTATATGATTTACTTTGCATCAGTTCATGTAGATCTTTCCATGCTTCTCTGTTTTCACTGTTTCTTATAGCACACTAAAAGTTCATTACTACATTCATGTATTACAATTTGTTTAGCTATTCCCCAGTTGATAGGCATTTACTTTGTTCAATTCTTTGCTACCACAAAAAGTACTGCTATAAATATTTTGGTGTATGTAAAATCTTTTTGTCATCAACTTCTTGGGGTTATGTGGGGATATGCCCACAATGGAATCTTGGGTCAGAGGATAAGTACATATTAGGCATTTTATTTGCATAATTCAAAGTTGATTGAAAATGAATTTATTAAGTATGCATCAAGCATTATGTTGAATACAGGAGATACAAATAGAAAAAAAGCAGGACAGTCTTTGCTCTTGAGGAATTCACACTTTAATTGGGGAAAATATTAGAGGTGATGTGGATAATAAGCCCAGTGATTTTGGAGCTAGCTAAGCAGATGGTTAAGGCCTGGCAGTCTATCATCTCAACAAAATAAACTTGTGACTCCCATTTCATCCAGGTCTTCTGAACAGTCAAGCAGAAAGAATGGATTCTGGGCAGTCAGACTGGGGGATGGGATAGAGAGGTAAGAGAGTGATAATGGGTCTTCCCATAGCCCTGCCATCCTGGATGAGTTCTGGGTGGCTTGGGTCTGAAGGAAAACGTCCCACTTTGCTACATAATACCTGTTACTCAGACCAAGTCACTTTATATTTTGGGGCCTCCATTGACAAAATGAGGTGGTTTTTCTAGATCTGGGGTTCTTAACCTGGGGTCCACTTCTATAGATGTCAGGGGGGGGTCCATGAACTTGGATGAGAAAAAAAAATTACATCTTTGTTTTAGCTCACCACTAACTGAAACTTAGCATTTTCTTCAATTATGAATGTTGCCAATAAACCACAGTAGTATTAGACTTCACCAAAATACCAAAGGGGTTTGTGACATAAAAAAAAAGGTTAGGAATCCCTGGTCTGGATGATCTCCATGCCCCTTTCCAGCTCTAAGGACTGTATAGAAGAAGGATTAGTCTCATTCAGTTAAGTTGCACAGGGCAGACCTAGGGGCCTAGGATGGAAGTTACAGAGGCAGATTCCAGTTTAATATAAGGAAATACTTCTTAATGTTAAGAGTTACTAAAAAGTGAAACAGGCTGTATTGGAAGGTAATGAGCTTCCCCATTCCTGGAGACCTTCAGGCAGTGACTGCTGGTTGGGGATTTTATGGAGTAGATTCTGACTCAAGGATGGGTTAGACTAGATGACCACTGAGGTCCTTTCTTACCCTGTGACTCTTTATTCTGTAAATAAATAAATCCCAGAGGTGTTGTAATTTTTGAAAAACTCTAATAAAAAAAAAAACAGCTATAATGGGCAAATGGCAAATGAACAGATTTGTTATGGGGCTACTTATCTCCATGCTTAGTAAGGATGACCCTGAGCACAATGGCCATGGTTGGAATAGAGAACTCCAATGCAGTGGGGATAGGGAAGGAGTGGGGGGAGGGTGCTAACTCCTCCCCCATCTTCCCTTTTTTGCTGATGGCCTTTTGGTGGCCAGAAGGCTAAAATTCAGAGAGCCTGGGCTGTCCTCAAATGCAGCTCTGCCAGGAGGCTCTATCACTGTGTCCCTGTGCCATTTCAGACACCTGTCTTTGCTCAATACTACCTGCCAGTGGAGAAAGAAGTAAATAATAGAGGGGCCAGCTAGGTGGCGCAGTGAATAGAGTACCGGCTCTGGAGTTAGGAGGATCTGAGTCCAAATCTGGCCTCAGACACTTAACTCTTACTAGCCGTGTGGCCTTGGGCAAGTCACTTAACCCCATTTGCCCTGCCTTCCCCCTCCAAAAACAAACAAAAAAAAGTAAATAATAGGACTTTTCATGCCTCTGAAAGGCTCACCGTCTCTTGTCTAGTCTGATACCTTCTGAATTGATACTAAAGCAGAATCCTGGGTCCCTTAGAAGAGTACATCTCATAACTATTGTGCATAAGTCAATTCAAGCACCAAAGCCTGGTATTACACTAACTTGTCTATGTGGATAGAATTTCGAATTTTGCAAAACACTCACATGAGACAATGCATGTTTCACTAACCTTAGCACTATAAGAACAGCTGCTATTATTACATCGCCACACTATTCATTTGATCAAGCAGAAGGGAATCTGATCTGTCACGCTTGTCATCGTGTAGATAGGACATTTTTATTAGAAGTTTGGGTCTGGACCTGTGATTTCATCAGGACTGGGAACCATAGTGAAGAAACTCCTTAACAATGTATGTCAGCATCTGGACTATAAGCTATAAAGTTCTTTAGGGACACCAAGAGATTCAGTGCCTCTTGTGTGGTCACCTAGGGAGTATATCAGAAATAGAAGATGGCTCTCTGTCCACTAGGCTGTGTTGTCTTGAGGAGTGTATGGGGCTTAATTAGTCTTATTAGCATCATAATTAGTAGGACTGGATGGGAGCCAAATCTTTGTATCTAGGATAGCCCAGTCTTTATATCCAGGATAGCCCAGTCTTTGTATCCAGGATAGCCCAGTCTTTGTATACAGGATAGCCCAGTTCTTTGTATCCAGGATAGCCCAGTTCTTTGCTACTCATGGCATCATTAGATTTGGGATAGAATTCTGATTCTGCCATTTTCTGCCTATGCCACTTTGGGCAAATCACTTGTTCTCCAAACTTCAGTTCCCCCATCTGGAAAATGAGATCAGATTAGCTGACCTCTAAGGCCCCTTCTAGTTCTGAATTGATGAATTTATGATCCATATGGCCTAGGTAATGCACCATTCTATCTCCTAGAGTGAGCTTTCCAAGTCTCCTTGTGACTTAGAGCAAACACTTAGAGCTTTTAAAGTTTCTGATGCTATGCTTGGTCTTGTTGGGAATATTGGCATAGTGTGAGGTGTTTCCCCTGCCCTTTGGGAATTTGGTTTCTAGTAGGACAGACAACAGAGACAGACACAAATGAAACATTGAGGCAGTAGATGAAACCAAAATGAGTGCTACTAATTCTAAGTGCTGGTATTGTGGGGGTTCAAAGGAGGGAAAGGTCATTGTGGTCAAGAGTGATCTGGGAATGCCTACTGGGGTAGGTGGAACTTGAGTTGGCCCACTAAAAAACAAACAATCTAACAAACAAAAAAAACCACTGGGAGCATGTGTCCCTGAGCTAATCATACTAAATCCAGGAATAGCAAGCACATGAGAAAAACCATCTCCCTAGGGCTCCATGTCACATTTGATCTTCTGCAAAAGTCCTCAGAATAGGGAGTATGTTGTCTCTCATGTCTCACCCCCTATAGTCTCTTGTCCTTCTGCCCGAGCCAGACAGCAAAAGGACTAAGCTGGTGGTAGGGTTCACCTGCCTTTGAAAATCCCAGTGTCACAGAAGAGGAATTGGGTACAGCATTAGGGACCAACCTTTAACCATTGTAAGATTTCATAGTCCTAAAACTCCTGATCATTCCCTATAAAACAAGAAAATACCTAGTGGAGAGGAGATTGGGGAAATGGTGGAGGGTGTGTATGTATGTGTGTGTCTGTGTGAATGTTTGGCAAGATTTAGTGGAGGAAACATGGGTGAAATAGTTAGCTCAGTATAGTACGGAACCCTTGAGATATTCACCAATCAGGATCATTGTTTCTGCCCTGGGTAGCAAGAAGGCCCGGCCATCAAGATGTTGTGGAGGGAAATGACAGATATCAAAGGCATTCAGGATTTATAAAAGGAAAGTAAATTCATGGGTTTTTAGAGCTGATTGGGACCGTGGAGATCACATAGTCCAACTCACTTTATTTTATAGATTTAGGAAACCCAAAGCTGAGAGAGAGAGAGTAATTTAGCCAGGGTCACACAGCTAGTTAGTGCTTGATCTGGGACTCCAAACCCTTTTGCTTTTTCCATTACACAGGAACTGAAGAGTGTCTCAACACTATGATGCCTAAGTTGGACACCTGGTTGGCAAAGTGTCTTTTAAAGGCTACTATCAACACATCTTTCCCAATCTCTCCAGCCCCCAAACAGAAAAGCATTTTTGTTCATTGTCTGAGAGGGAAGTACACACTGTCTCCAGGTCATTATCTTACAGCCCATTTTTAGAATTTTGCCTTTCCATTCGGTAGAGAACACAGTGTATTGATTTAGCTGTATCTATTTCAGCTTTTCACAGAAGAAAAGTAGAAAAAAAAAAGAAAAAAAAAGCCAGTTAGTCCCAGCTAACTGGTAATTAACAGGATAAGAGCAGTGGAGTTCAGGGAGCGACCCACGTGGTATTTAAGTACAGTCTTTCCTGCTCTTAGCAAAGATCTCTTTGAGCCTCTTGCTAAGACAGCAAAAACAGATCATTTGCCCTGGAAATCAGCTTCAGATTTTTTTTTAAAGAGGCAATGTGGAATAATGGGAAGAGAACTACTTTTGAAGTCAGGAGACCTTTATTTGAGCCCTGATTCTGCTACTTTATAGCTTTGTAAGCACATTAGACATGCTACCTTTCTGAGCCCCAGTTCACTTACTGTCTTTGAATCTCAGTTTTCACTTCTATAAAATGGGAGGGTCAGAATAAGAAAACCTGGCCTTTGGCATGCAAACACTGTGTTAACCATAGAGCAGGGTGTAAATGTGAGCCGTTGTCTGTCATTAGGAGGTAGAGAGACAGGGTACAGTGAATCATTTTTCAAGGGTTTACTAGGTTTTCTCTAATACTCGGCTTGGTCCTTTCTTTCCTTTTTCTACATATCAATTCTTCCCCTATTAAACCCTAGGCCTTTTTAGTTCTCTGGAAGAGTCATTTTCTCAAACCCCTCAAGATCTGCATCCTTGGTCAAACCATCCTGAGAAAATCCCCTCCAGCTTGACTGTCTCAGTGCTAAGAAGAAAGAGCTTGAAACAAGCTGCTAAACCAGAAGGCACCAAACTCATTTACATGAAACAAACCCAAACAATGTTTTTTAACCAAGCCTTGAATTTATTAAAGTTTTTGCTTGAGCCACAACCAAAGTAATGAGTTTTCTAAAAATGACTGAACCAGAACAAAATATTTTCCAAATTTAATCGGTGAGGTCCTTTCCAGTTCTCAGGTTTAAGATTACAAACATGTAAAGGATACACATTGGAGAAGCCAGCTTTTGGGGGGAGAGAGACAGAGAGGAAGAGAGAGGCAGAGAGGGGATGAGAGAGAGAGAGAGAGAAAATATGTGGGGGTGTGGGGGGGGTGTTTGGCTGGAAGGAGAAGACTAGAGAACAGACAGACCAACAGGTACCAGGGACCTGCAGATTCCTAAAGTACTTGGGGAATTGCTTTGTCATGATTTGGCAAGCATGAATACTCCTGCTTCAGACAGTGTAAAGTGATGGTAATCCCAGGATAATGGGAAAGGATTAGGAATGGGGTGGTAAACTAGGGAGAAGAGAAATTGAACAATATCTGGAAGTAATCTTAGATAATCTAACCCTCTCACTTTAAAGATAAGGATACTGAGGTTCAGAAAGATCATCTGAGGTCAGTGGAGAACCAAGATTAGAGTTCACAGTTTATCTATGTGCCCTTAGATAAGCTGCTTCCCCTCTTTGAGTCTCAGTTTCCTAATTTGTAAAAATAAGGGTGTTGAACTAGATCAGGCATTCTTAACTTGGGGTCTGTGAACATATGCACAATGTACCCCTGAGACAGCTATGTCTGTTTTCTATGAGTTACTCTGTGGCCATTGCATCTGCCTGGTAAGGTAATTCATAGAAAACAGACAATCTCGGGATACTTCCACAACATACACATATACCTATATAGACATACACATATACCTATATAGACATATATATATACATACATATACATACACATATACACACTATACACACTATCTTTCAATATATAATTGGTTTCCTTTATAATTCTGTGTATTTTATGCATTTAAAAATATTATTCTGAGAAGGGGTTCATAGGTTTTATTTTTTTTTTGCTTTTTGGAGGGCAATTGGGGTTAAGTAACTTGCCCAAGGTTACATGGCTAGGTTTTTGTTTGTGTGTGTTAAGTGGCTGAGGCCGGAACCGAACTCAGGTCCTTCTGGCTCCGGGGCCGGCACTCTACTCACTGCGCCACCTAGCTGCCCCCGGGTTCATAGGTTTTAATAAACTTCCAAGAAAGTCTATGACACAGAAAAGTCATTCAGGCAACTAACACTTATTAAAGTGCCTACTGTGTGCAGTGCTAAGCCCTTGGGATATAAAGAAAGGCAAAAAAAAAAATAGCCTCTGCCTTCAAGGTGAAAAACTGTGCCCTAGAGAATCTCTAAGCTTTTTAACTCAGAAATCCTTTGAAACCACCTGTAGAGTTTCCTTGTTCCTAGTCAGTATGTTTCTGCAGGTTTCCATCTTCTGTGAGAAGCCTTTCCTGATTCACCTTAGTGCTAGTGTCTTCCCTCTATTGGTTCTCTCCAGTTTATCCTGTATGTGTGTATTTGTGCATAGCTGTTTTTGTGCTGTCTCCTCTATTTGGCTGTCAGTTCCTTGGGAGCATGACAGAACATATCTTTTGCCTTTTTTTTTTTTTTGTATTTCCATCACAGTGGCTGGCACATAATAGGTTCTTAATAAATGCTTATTGACTGATTGGATAGTTAACGTAGACTATAATCCCTACTCAGTAGGGTTTTGTGTTTCTTCTTATTAACACATTTCTCTTAACTGTACTTTCAGCCCCTTCTTTCTTCAGTGACGTCTGTGGTTGGAGGAGAGGCCCAGACCCTTTGCTGGCTCTCTCTTTTTCCTCCAAATGCACCTTCTATATGAAAAGGGAGGGCTGGATTTGTGCATAGCTGGGGAAGACAAAGGGGTGGGATGAGTGGAAATAGAAGGGGGTTGAATGACACAGTATTAAGGAATGGATTTAGAAACTTGACAGATTTGAAGTACCATACCAAAACTGCCCCATTTACAAATTGGCAGACCAGGCTTGCCTAGAGAAAAAAAAAGAAAACAGCTCCTGGCTTAAGAATGCAATTACAAAAACACTTTTATTGAGGTGTTATTTATTTATTCAATTTAAGGCTTATACCCTTACTTTTCCCAAAGGGACTTGGGGTTCTTAGGCCTGCATTGAGGTGAAAAACAATGGAACAAAAAAAAAAGCACTATTATTTTAAACTTTATTTTATGGATACATTTTACTTTAATTTCTGTCAAAAGACACAAGCCTTCAAATACATAACAACAGAAGAAAGACAACTCAAGCAAAATCTTAAGCAAGAACAATTAAAAAGAAACTCGAAATCCCTCCATCACTAAAATGATTCTACAAAATGTTTTTTAAACGGTTACAAATCATTACACCCTCTGCCTTTCATTTAACAAGAAAGGCAGCACTGACATTGGTGTCATGAGGCTTGTTGCTTTTTTGTGGTCTCACTACCCAGTTGTAGTCACAGCTCCTTTGGGATCTGCTTTTTTCAGTCTTAATGTCTTCATACAGGTCTTTCCACATCATTCCATACAATTCAGTAATAATCCATTGAGTTCTTGTATCACAGAACATTTAGCCGGCCTTTCACTGTTGGGCACACAGAGTTGGTTTCCAGTTTTCTGCTTTGGCAAATAGTGCTGCCACGAGGATTTTGGTACAGACGGGCTCTTTTCTTCCTTTCATTTGCCTCCTTAGGGCACCGACTTACAAGTGGGATTACTGAATCAGAGGGTCTGAACATTTTTGTAACTTTTATCATGTAATTCCATATTGTTCTCCAAAGTGGTTGAACTCAGGTCCACCAGCTATCACTGCATTTGTAAAAAGGTGAATGATCTCACTATTGGTTTTGCTAACTCAACAGAGGTGGGTCTTCCTTCCTTCTTTCCTTCCCTTCCTTCCATGCCCCTGTCTACTATATTATATGGAACTCTATCCCCCCACCCAGCTTGATATAAGTAGGCACTTAATAAATGTGTCAATTGGTTTAATGATAAATACAAGAAATTGTATTTGTTTCTTTAGCCTTTTTTTTTTTTGCTTTTTGGAGGGCAATTGGGGTTAAGTAATTTGCCCAAGGTCACACAGCTAGGCTTTGTTTGTGTGTGCATTAAGTGTCTGAGGCCAGATCCGAACTCAGGTCCTTCTGACTCCAGGGCCAATGCTCTACTTACTGCACCACCTAGCCGCTCCCGACTTTTATAAGATTTTGAGTTCCGAATTTTTCCCCGTCTTTCCCTACACCCTTCTCCATGATGGCATGAAATCTGATAAAGGTTTTACATGTACAGTCATATTAAACATATTTCCACATTAGTCATGTTGTGGAAAAAAAGAATCAAAAGGAAAAAAAGCATGAGAAAGAAAAAAAAGAAAATAGTATGTTTCAATCTGTATTCAGACTCCATAGTTCTTTCTCTGGTTTGGATAGCATTTTCAGTCATGAGTCTTCTGGAGTTATCTTAGAGCACTGTATTTCTTTTTTTTTTTTTTTTTTGCTTTTTTGGAGGGCAATTGGGGTTAAGTAACTTGCCCAAGGTCACAGGGCTAGGTTTTTGTTTGGGTGTGCGTTAAGTGTCTGAGGCCGGATCTGAACTAAGGTCCTTCTGACTCCAGGGCCAACACTCTACTCACTGCGCCACCTAGCTGCCCCAAGAGCATTGTATTTCTGAGAAGAGCTAAGTCTATCAAAGTTGGCCATTGAACAATGTTGTTACTGTGTACAATGTTCTCCTACTTCTGCTCACTTCACTCAGCATCAGGTCATGTAAATCTTTCCCGTTTTTTCACAGTTGTTTTAATTGGTATTTCCTTCATTGTTAGTAATTTGAAGCATTTTTTAAAACATGGTGATAAATTAATTTGCATTTCTTGTTCTGAAAACTGTTGTTCATATCCTTTGATCACTTATTTTTTGTGGAATGGTTCTAGGTCTTATATTAATTCCTTTTATGTCTTAAACAGCAGGCTTTGGTTGGAGATTAGATGTGAAGCTTTCCAAAAGCTTTTCCAAACAACCTTCTATTTCCCCCCAGTTTTCTTATTCTAATTACATTGGTTTTGTTTGTACAAAAAGTTTTTAGTTTTATATAATCAAAATGGTTTATTTTTTCCTTTTCAAATATCAAGAACCTTCATTTTCTGAGATGGTAGATACCAAACTCTGCTCTCCCCCACTCCAATATAATTGCCATTAAATTTTCATCAGTACCTTCAGAAACCCGTGTTCTCTTGCATTGCCTCCAAAGCAAACTTTCCATTTTGTGTAGGAGTCTTTGGGCTGTCATACAGTTATAGATTTAGAGGTGAAATGTATCTTTGAGGTCACTTATTCAAACTCCCTTATTTTACAGATAAGAAAACAGGGAAGCTAAGTGACATGCCCACATTCACATAGCTAGTCAAGTGGCAGTGACAGGATTTGATTCCAGGCCCTTGGAGTCCAAATCCAGCTCTTTCCTGCACCACACTGCACTCATTTCCACTACCCTTCAACTGCCTCAGCATAGCTTCACTCCCTTCCATCCCAACAAAAGAGGAACTATCTGGCTGCTGTTGACAAGGATTATTTTAAAATAAAAATCAAATCCGGCAATGAAAACATTTGCAGTGAGCTCTGGTCTTCTCCCTTCCCCAAGGAGGGCCTGGTTTGTTTTTATCTTCTTCCAGATTCTTGTGATAGACTTACATAATGGTTTTCTTTATTCTGTGTGGTTAGGAAATTTTTTTTTCTGCTATGATTTTCCTTCCATGCCTGCATTGGTACCTGATTCTAAGACCTGAACTCTGAAGGCAAAAATCAACCCCAAAATATTGGACTCCAGGTGCTATAAGAGATACAATGACATGTAAAACACAGCCCCCTTTCCCTTGTCATCAGAGCACTTGTAGACTGGAGATCACTTAACAAACAGAACAGCACGAGGGAGGAAGGGTAATCGGCTAAATGCCAAATGGTGGGTACAGACAGTCAATGCTCCAGGTGTTCAGGGGAAGCAGATCACTTCCAGCTGGTGTGGCCAGAGTTTACAAAGTGCCTCCCTCACAATAATCCCATGAGGTGGGTAGTACAAATGTAACCCCCAACCCCAGGGATGTTTGGCAGACCCCTGAAGGACAGTTCTGTGATACTGTCCATTGAGTGTGGGGAGAGATAACTCCTGATCACAAGAGAGATTTCTAGGAGAAGGGGGAAAAGGCAGAGAGATCAAATTAGTAGGTTAGTGACTTTTTTGAGTAAATCAATTCTGGTTCCAGGTACAGAATACCTGCAGGTGCTCTGAAGTGGAGAAAATAGGCCTCTCTAATCGACATGCATCAGGTACTCCAGAAGATGACTCCCTAACTAATCCCCCTCATCCCCTCCGCAGGACATTGCCAGCTGGCAGACTCTGTTTTGCCTGCTCCCAGAACTGGGCCTTCATTGGCCTTACAGATACTGTCCCCATTTTACAGATGAGAAAAGTGAGACTCAAAAATGATATAGCTAATAAATGTCTGAGCTGGAATTTGAGTTTGTCTTTGGAATCCATGATCAATGCTCTTCCCATTCTTCCATTCTACCTCAGAGAAAGTTAGTGGGGGGAAAGTTGGGGAGGAGAGGCAAGGGATTAGAGAGGGAGGGTAGTCTATGCTGTTTCCCAGAGATGGGAAACTGCAAGGTACAGTTGGAGGACAGTGAGTAGATGGGTCTTTTTAAAACAGAGGATTCATGCAGCAAAGTAATGGTAAATAAATCTAGAAGGAGCCAGAAGGCACCTTAAAAATCATCTTGTCCAACCCCTTTATTTTATAGATGAAGAAATTGAGGGCTACAGAGATGGACCAATGGGTACCAATGAACAAAGACAATCTCCAAAGTCAATACGCCACAACAGAGAGATTGGGAGTATATTGTAAAAGGTCTCAAATGCCAGACTAAGTTTGTACCTCATTCTGACTGAGGTTTGGAAGGGAAGATAAACTCTTGGTATGTGTGGAAACAGGATACAAGCTAAGGATGTTACCTGGGAAGGAGCCCTAGCAGAACCAGATTGAGGGGGTTGTGACAGTAGATCTGAATTTTACATGCCACCTTTGGGTGACCTTCCTTGTTTCTCAAATGCCACTTTCCCAATGAAAATGAGAAAAATAATGTCATTGATGCTTTAGAGCAAGGATTTTTAACCTTGGGTCCATGAGCTTTTAAAAAAATATTTTTAATTATTTTTAAAATATTTTAATCACTGTAATTGATTTTCCTTATTATTTGTGGTATATTATTTAATATATGTATACCCTCCTGAGAAAGACTCCATAGCTTTCAACAGACTGCCAAGGGGCCCAAGACAGAAACAAGGTTAAAAACCCCTGCTTTTCATTGTGGGGGGAGGGTCCTCTGGCTTACAATCCTGGTTATTTTGCCCTTATTTTCTGTATAGGGTTTTATGAGGAATTTAAATCTCAGATTATCACCATATAACAATAATAATAGCACCTCATTACTTCTATTATTTGGCAGCTTTGGCTATATACCTCAAATATAAACAATTTTAAAAAATAAGGTTTCTGCTCTAAGCAACCCAAATAGATGCCAGAAAGTTCCTACATGAAAGCTCATATGGTTGACTCATGGGGAACCATGAAAGACTTAGCTAAAGCCTGTATTTACTCTGTATTTACACAGAATTTTAACAAGGGTGAAGATCTCCTTTCTAATCTTCCATTATAGATTAGCAGCAACAAATTAAAAGGAGGGAGAGCTAGCTGCTCAAGGCAGGCAGGCTGACAGATGATAGTGAAGGAAAAAACTGTACCAAGAATATCCAATCAACAATCCCATATGCCTCAATGGTTCCAAAGAAGACTCTTTATTGCTGGAGAGGATGACCACTGCTGTTCATGACAGAGGTTTGTCACTCTGTCATCAAGAAAAAGTTACAGTATATTCCCTGTGCTTTCTTTTAGGAGTATGTAATATATTTTATGCCAGGAAAGGTGGCTTATGTCTTTTCAGGAGTTGTGAGCTTCAGTGGGTTGAAAGGCAGTTGAGTGTCCACACCAAGTCCAGCATGGATGGTGAGGCGTTTGGGGTAGAGGGTTAGTTACTGGGATGGCTGGGAACTGGTCCAGGTCAGAAAAACAGCAGGTTAAATCTTCTGTGCTGATCAATATTAGGATTGAGCCCCTGGGTACTTTCAGTCTCAGAGACAGAGTGATATCCAGTGTGGAGGAGTGGAGAGGAAAGGAGGGAGGGGAAGAGAAGAGAGAGGGGGACAGGAGAGGAGAGGAAAGGAGGGAAAGAGAGAGTAGAGGAAGGGAGGGGAAGAGGAGAGGAGGGAAAGGAAGATGAGGGGAAAGGGGTGAGAAGAAGGAGGGGGGGAGAGGAAGGCAAGGGAAGTGAGAGGAGAGAAAATTATATTTCAAAAAGAGTTCCATCAAAAATGAATAAAATGAAACATGATTGGATGATTGATGGAATACTTTCGTGTATTACAGTTACTTGGGAAAAAATCACTTAGGTGGAACTCCAAAGAAGCCAGTTAAATGAAGGGTTATGGTAATAATGCCATGTTCCCTTTTAACTGCCTTGCTAACGGGAGGTAGGTAGAATAGTATGATTATCTCCATTTTATAGATAAGGAAACTGAGGCACAGAGAAGGCAAATTATTTGCCTAAGATCCCAAGTCTAATGTGATTTTCTCTATATTTCTAACACCCAGCCAAGTGTTTTGCACATAGAAGGCACCTGTAAACTTGTATTAGATTGGATAGGATTGAACTGAATCAAACAATCAACAAGCATTTCTTCAATGCCTACTGTGTGCCAGCATTAGGGATACAAGGGATGAAATCCCACTCTCAGAAAGTTTACATCCTAATAGTTGAGGACAGATTAAAAATTCTGAGGACAAGAACCATGTTTTATTTTTTGGAATAATCTTTGGTGCCTAACCATGCATACAGTAGCTTCTGGTTATTGAATTGAACTGAAGTCTCTTGACTCCCAGCTGGTGTATTGTTTTGTTTCCCATTAGAACATGCCACCCCCATGTTTTTTATGATGTGGATTTTTGTTGTAAATGTTATTGGTGCCTTTTGTCTTTATATCACTATCTTTCATTATTGTTCACTTTTATGTTAGCATGGTCATCATACAAAATGTTCCACTGATTTTGTTTACTTGTCTACACATCCATTTATACAAGTCTTCCTAAGTTTGTTTTCTTTCTGAATTTTTTCTATTTATCATTTCTTACAGTATATTCCACTATATTCATACATTACAGTTTCTTCTGCCATTCTCCAATCAGTGGACACTCACATTGCATTTTTAGTTTGGTTTTTGTTAGTACAAACAGTGTTGTCATAAGTATTTTGTTTCATATGGCACTTTTCTGTTTTCTGCCTCTTTGGGGTATATGCCCAACATCTCTGAGTCAAAATCTATATTGTTTTTCAAAGTTTGTGTGGAAACACTTCCTTATAGGACTTTTCTGTGCTTATCGGTCATGGACCACAAAACCTGAAGGATGGGAATAACTTAAAACCTACTTGATTTAGTGTGTGCTCAGAAGGAACTGCCTCTTCTGCAACCACAATCCAGATTTCCTGTGGTCAGTGGTACACTGCTCGGCCACCTACTTACTACCCCTTACCCTAATTCCTGGTTGGCTACTGCTGACCCAGTTTAATCTGCAGTCTCTCAGAGGTCACAGATGCTTTTAAATTTTAGCCCAAGCCAAATAGAAATCAGACTACGTGATCCTTGAAATCTCTTCCAGCTCAGAGAAGGGATTCTATGAAATAATTTTTTGGATCATCTGTGGCTTTGGCTCATCCATTCTCTGGCTCTCTTGTTAGTCCAGCCTTTTGAGAGTTGAGTGAATTGCTAAACTGTGACATGGGCCGAAGAGGTGCATTTCACGCCATCAGAAAAAATAGACCTTATGTCATCCCTCTCAGGAAATGTGGTTCATAATGGGTAAATACATGCTTGGAACACGGTGCATGTGGAGTTAAATTACAATGTCAGTCAGTCATCAGGCCCCTCAGCTGCCATGAGTTAGCTTTCTCTGTACAGTACTCAGCCCCTAAAAAGGAGGGAGTCTTCAGGTCTCCATTCAGAATATATATTCTCTGACAGGGTATGCAATCGGATACCACCCCTGCCCTCATCCCATGAATCTTTTTGTACATCATTCTATCTGCTATGGAATTCTAAATCCAGAAGTAGTGGTCCACATGTCAGAGGGGCTGATACAATGGATCCTTTGCCAGTCATCGAATCAAACTCCTTGTCTTTATAGGTAATTTCAGGCAACAAGGAATAATAATGATATTTACATAGGTCTTTAAAGTTTTACTTATATTTTCACATTTAAGCCTCACAACACCTCCAAGGTAGGTGATATGCCTATACAGATGTATAAACTGAGATTTAGTGATTTGCCTATGGTCTCGTAGCTAGCAAGTAGGACAGGATAGGGGGAAGGAAAGTGAGGTTCAAACCCAAGTCTTTCTGACTCCCAAACCCTGTCCATGGTGCCATAGTGTTTCCTGGGAGCCCAGCTCAGTGTTGGCATTGAGGAGTGGAAGGGGTAGGGAGAACAAGAGAAGTTCTTGGGCTCTGCCCTCAGGAACCTGGGGAAACAGAGCATGTGCACATAAAACAGAAAACAACCAATTCTGAACTATCTGGTTGTGAAAGAGGCATTCAGAGAAGTAGGTGTGGGCCTGAAGAGTCAGGAAGGCCTCTGATTAAGACAGCACCATGAACTGGGCCAAGAGGAATGTTCTGCATCCCAGTGACTAACATTGGCTGTCTCTATTCATTCCTCTTGATGAGGCCAAAGTCCTTCCCCAATAAAGACCACTGAATTTTCTTGGAATCATAGAATGTTACTTAAAAGATCATCTCACCTACTCTCACCCTCTTGCAAATGAGGAAGCTGTGGCCCACACAACTGAAGTCACTTACCCAGCTAATTAGAGGCTTTAATACTCAGGCTTCTAGACTTTATGTTTCTACCAGGTCACTCTGCCTTTTTCAGGAAGTCATTCTCTACATAAGAAGTGTTCAAAAACATCCCAGAATAACACCTCTTAGGGTTAAATTAGGCCTTGTGATTTTATTCATAGGGTTATATTTGTGTCAGATGAAAAATCTTATTTTTTTGTTTCACACAAGCTTTTAGGGATTTGATTTGAAGGATACACACACTATTTTGGGGTTCATAGGATTATAGAATCTCTGGAGTTGGAAGGGATCCCAGAGGCCATCTAGTCCAACTTATACCTGCACATGAATATTCTGTATAGCATCCCTAACAAGTGACTCTCCAGCTTTTGTCAGAAGACCTCTAGTCAGAAAGAACCCAAAGGCAACAAACTGTTGTGGCAAAAATGCTGACCTTAGAGTCAGAAAGACCTGGCATCAAATCTTGCTTTAGATATTTACTACCTGTGTGACTTGGGCAAGTCACCTCATTTTTTTGAAGCTCAATTTCCTCATTTGTAAAATGGCCTAGAAAACCTCAACGCTCCCTTTCAGCTCTAAATTTATGATCCTCCAAGTGTTTCCTTATATTAAAACTAAATTTCTCAGAAACTTCCACCAACTGCTCCTGGTTCTGCCCTCTGAGGCTAGGCAGAACAGATCTTTTACATATGACAGAGAAGACTCAATAAGCCTTCATTGGATGTCATCTTGGAAGGTAGTTGCTGGTGGCAGTGCCTCAGATATCTGCCTCTAGCCCTCTTAATTTAATCTTTTTATCAGTGACTGGGCCATAAAGTTACAGAAGGTGAGCTTATATTTGCAGGTGGAAACAAGACTGCGAGGGGTACCTAAGACCTGAGATGACTGAATCCCAAACTATTTTGACTGGCTAAAACACTGCCCAGAATCTATTATGATGACATAATATGGATAAATATGAAGTCTTTGTCTCCTACGTGCAAAATAAATTTATGTACAGCGTCTTGTACATAATATGGTCTTAATAAATGTTTGTGATTTGATGGGAAGACAACCTGAATCTAGGTTAGAGTCAGCAGAACTAGGGTCAAATCCTGTTTCTTCTACTGCTGCCACTGTGGCTTTGGGTGAGTCATTTGACCTAAGAGCCCTTCCATCTGTACGATCCTGTGTCATTCTGCCTGTAGTCTTGCTACCTTCTATTCTTGGTGAAAACTGTAGAAAAGGGAGGTCGCCATCGAGAGAGATAAGAATACTTCAAGTCAGGGCTCTAGGGGCATCAATGATGGCCCCCTGGTTAAGTCACCCTGACAGGACTTCAATCTGATATTCCATAATGATGAATTAAGGGAAAGTTTGTGGGAAGGTGTAGGAATAAACCTCCATACATTTTATCTCCTAGATCAAAGCTGTCCCTTGGACATCCTTAAGTTCCCTTTAATCCCTGTCTTAGAACTGCCACCTAGATATCTGAGATATTTACCTAAACTTTCTTGAATCTTTTTTTTTTTTAATCAAAATCTGCCTTCTGATCTGCTCCCTAAATTGTAAACTTGTGTCTCTAGATGCTGGGCAGAGCTGCCCTTATACATAACACAAAAGATGGCTGTCTACCTGGTGGATTTTAAGAGAGCCAGGAAACTCCCAATACATCACAAAAATATTTCCTCCACTGGCCTACCACAGGGCCAGTAAGTAACTGATAAATTCTACCACTAGTAACTAAAGTTTCTGTGGGAAAGTCTTGCCTTCAAACTTCTCCCTGGTAGAACTTATCCAGTCTTTTATACTCAAGTGTGAATAAATTAATTAAATTACTATTCTTGAGAGTTTCCTCATCTGTAAAATGAGCTGGATACTCCAGTATCTTTGCCAAGAAAACTCCAAATGGGGTCACAGAAGAGTGGGAAACAATCTGAAAAAATGACTAAACAACAATAACATCCTTGACAGAGATATAAGGGCAGTATAAGGGTTTGGGGGTCAAAGGAGAAGGTGTGAAGAAAAGGGAGGTAAGGAGCGACAGAAGACAAATTTGGGTAACCTCAAAGTTTTGTCGGTGGCTAGCCCCTGCCTTGAGAGTTTTGAAGGCTCCTAATGAATCATCATCTAGGGTGGAAGAAGGAAGGCTTTTTGGAAAAACAGAGCTGCAGGTTGGACAATTCTCTCTGATTGGTCCCATCTCATTCTGCTTGAGGAGCAGAGGCACAGACTGGGAGTTGATCTTATCAGTCCTTTACTCTTCTCTCAGTGGGGCTCACTCATGACTCCCCAGATTTTCTTCATCCATTTCTAGCAGCTTCCTCACCTGGGAAGATCTTTCCACACCTGAGGTCTCTTCCTCTGATTGGCTGTTTCCTTGTGGGACCTCCAGCCTCATTCACACTTTTGTTCCTGACTCTTCAGCCTTTCTTCTCCAGCATACTTCCCTCCTCCAGCCCCCTTTTATGCATTGCTGTCCCCCATTAGAACACAAGCTTCTTGAGGGCAGAGTTGTCTTCGTTTTGCTTCTATTTGTATGATTCTTGACTTGACATTTTTTCCAGACACGGCCATTATGTTCATAGGATCATAGAATCCTTGATTTGTTCTCCTTGACTGTATTTACTTGTTACAAGGGAGGGTTTCTATTTGATTGCAGGGAGTAGATGGAATTAGTGGGTAATGACAGAGGTGAGTTATAAAAGGAAAGAAAAATGCATCCATTAAACGTTAAAAATGCACAGAAAAAAGTTCAGGAGACATAAATAGAGCAAGTGTGTTGCTACTGTCACACATATATATATATATATATATATATATATATATATATATATATATTTTTTTTTTTAAGCAATTGGAGTAAAGTAACTTGCTCAAGGTTACACGGCTAGTCATTATTTATGTGTGGGTGCTCATTTTCTGAGGCCGGTTTCGATCTTGGGTCATCCCAACTCCGAGGCCGGCGCTCTTACTCACTGCGCCATCTAGCCGCCCCTGTCACATATATATTTATTGAAAACAAACTACATATACAACAGAAGTTCATGGTTTCCTGTACAATCTTTTTTTAAAAAATTCTTTGAATATCGAACTGTTCATATTTGTGGTTGATTAGTTAAATTCATAATTTAAAAAGAAAATTTTAGAATGTTCCGAAAGAATCCTTCCCTAGGAACAAAACTAGATAGGGTTGGGCAACCATTCTGGTGTTGTTTAGTGATTTGCAGTCATGTCTGACACTCTTTGTGATGTAATTTGGAATTTTCTTGCCAAAGATACTGAGGTTCCTTCTCCAGCTCATTTTACAGATGAGGAAACTGAGCCCACAGGGAAAAAGTGGTCACACCCTAGGTCACATAGAGAGTAAGTGGCAGAGCTGGGATTCAGTTCAGGTCCTTTGTAAATCCAGGGCTCTTTCTGCTGGACCCCAATCATGCATGAGTAATGAGCGTGTGTGTGTGCATGTGAGTACATGTGCATGTGTGTGAGATGGTGTCCTTTGGCAGTCTATAGAAACTTTTGGACCCTTTCCCAGAATAATTAAATATATATGTTTACAAAGAAAACCAATTATCCTGAAATACAGTTATCAAAATATTTAAAAATCCAAAACAAAGCAGACCCCCAAACCAAGTTTACAGAGTTCTGGTAGTATAACCCCTGATAGTATGATTAAGAACCCTTGATAGTGTAATCCTTGCAACATGAAGAGTCCATCAGGCTTACTCTTTTTTTTTTTTTAATATTTGAAACATTTAATGTTAATACCTCGGAGTTCAGATCCATTTCCTTCCTCCCTTGTCACCCATTCCCTCTGGGGAGATAAGTAATTCAGTATATGTTGTACATGTCTAGCTATGCAAAACATTATGATAGTAGATATATTGTACAAGGCTGCTTATAATTCCCTCCCACTCATCCCACCCCCCACCTGGTCCATTCCCTACATGATCCTGTCCCTCTTCTATAGTGGGTACTTCCAACCTCCCCTCCCCCCAAGGATGCCCTGCCATCCATCATCCTTCCTCTCATCCCCCTTCCCCCTATTCTGCTGCAGGTTGAGATATCCCATTTAGTATGTATGTCATTCTCTCCCTGAACCAAATTCAATGTGAATGTGGTTTTGCCTTTTTAGCCTTCCTATTCTCCCCCTCCCTTGCAACCACTTCCCTTGCTTCTTTTTTCTCTTTTTTTTTTTTAAAGCAATTGGGGTTAAGTAACTTGCTCAAGGTTACACGGCTAGTCATTTGATTTATGCGTGGGTGCTCATTTTCTGAGGCCGGATCTGATCTCGGGTCATCCAAACTCCGAGGCCGGCACTCTTACTCACTGCGCCACCTAGCCGCCCCTTTAGGGCAATTGGGGTTAAGTAACTTGCCCAAGGTTACACGGCTAGGTTTTTGTTTGTGCGGATTAGGTGTCGGAGGCCGGCTCCGAACTCAGGGCCTTCTGATTCCAGGGCCGGCGCTCTATTCACTGCGCCACCTAGCCGCCCCTCCCCTTGCTTCTTCTACATGAGATAGTTTACCCTACCCTGTCTCTCCCCATCTCCTCTTGCCACTTTCCTCTCTCACCTCATAATTTCATCCCTTGAGTATTCTCCCTTCCCAACAAATTCAATCTATGACCTCTATCCATATATAACTGTCACCATATATACACACATTCACATATGTATTCATATGACCACACACCCTTCTTCCATTATTTTCATAGTGAGAAAGATGTCATCAGTCACTGTTATTGCTTTTCCATATAGGAATGTAAATAGTTCAACTTTGATAAGTTCCTTTTGATTTCTTTTCCCTGATTACCTTCTCAGGCATCTCTTGCTTCTTGTGTCTGGATGTCAAATTTTCTATTCAATTCTGGTTTTTTCCTCAAGAATGCTTGAAAGTCCTCTATTCCACTGAATGACCATATTTTCCCCTGAAACAAAATACTCAGTTTTGCTGGGCAGGTGACCCTTGGGTTCATTCCCAGTTCTTTTGCCCTCTGGAATATCATATTCCATGCCCTTCGATCCCTCAGTGTAGAAGCTGCCAGGTCCTGGGCTATTCTGATTGTGTTTCCACAATATTGAAATTGTTTCTTCCTGGCTGCTTGTAGTATTTTCTCCTTGATCTGGGGATTCTGGAACCTGGCTATAATATTCCTGGGAGTTTTCTTTTTGGGATCTTTTTCAGGAGGTGATCTGTGGATTCTTTCAACCTCTATTTTGCCCTCTGGATCTAGAACATCAGGGCAATTTTCCTTGAGAATTTCTTGAAGGGTGATTTCTGGGTTCTTTCTTTGATCATGGCTTTCAGGTAGTCCAATAATTTTTAAATTGTCTCTCCTGGATCTATTTTCCAGGTCAGTGGTTTTTCCCATGAGATATTTCACATTGCCTTCTAATCTTTCATTTGTTTGGATCTGCTTAACAGCATCTTGATTTCTCATAAAGTCATTAGCTTCCATTTGCTCCAGTCTAACTCTGAAGGAATGAATCTCCTCAGTGAACTTTTGAGATTCTTTTTCCATCTGGCAAATTCGACTTTTTAAGGCATTCTTCTCCTCATTGCCCTTTTGGGCCTCCTTTGCCATTTGAGTTAGTCTATTTTTTAAGGTGTTGTTTTCCTCAGTCAGGCTGTTGACCCTCATTTCATACTTTTCCTGCATCCTTCTCATTTCTCTTTCCAATTTTTCCTCCACTTCTCTTATTTGATTTTTAAAGTCCTTCTTAAGGTCCTCTATGGCCTGCAACCCGCTCATGTTTTCCCCTGGGGCTTTTGGAGCAGGACTTCTGACCTCACAGTCCTTTTCCCGCTCTATGCCCCCAAAATAGGAGTCTAGGGTTGCATTTTTCTGTTTCCTTTGCCTTGGCATGTTGCCACTTAATTACTTGACTTTTGGGCTTGTTGCCACACTATGGCTTTAAGGCCAGATAGAGGAATTTTCGTCCCGAACGTGTGGGGGGTAACTTCCGTTTCTGGCAAGCTGTAAACCCACCCACGACTTCCACCCTAGATCACAATCCAGATCCAGGGAGGTTAAAGCAAGAGCAATTACCCCCCAAGACTGATCGCTGGATCTCCCTACAATTTGCAGGCCAGGAGCTGGAGCTGCCTCTGAAAACTACAAAATGTCGTGTCTCCTCAGAGGCTTCTAGCCCCCAGGGGAGGGAGCTGACGCATTCCCCAAATACTGGTCCCAAAGTCCATAGGACACTAACCTCTTACTTTGTCCTAGGCATGTCTATGTTGATCATTCTGGAATCTCCACAGCTGCTGGTGTTCTGGGGTTCCTCCAGCTGGCTGCTGGCCCTGCCGCCCTGGGGCTAAAACCTTGGCTTATGTGGCTCCCTGCGCTCTGCGCGGTGCTTGCTGCTGGCTCCCAGAGTGCTGCGCTAGTCCTTCCTGCAGGGCTGTTGGGCTGTCCTCAGCGGGAGGTTAGCTTCTCTGTGTCGTTCTGTGGGTGCTGGGGCTCCAGAAGTTGTTCAGAGTACCCTTTTACATAGTTTGGGGGGAATCTGAGGGCAGAGTGGCTTGGATGAGCTGTTTCTACTCCGACATCTTGGCTCCGCCCCCTCCCAGGCTTACTCTTTTATTTCTCTCAGTGATATTTTCATTTTAATGGAAGACAAAATCCAGAACAGCAGTATCTCTAACAGTGGAATCAGATGCCTGCCAGAATGGTAACACAGCTTTAGATATAGATCCTCAGTCACACCATATAGAAGCTGTCTACTCTGCTCCTCCATAAAAAGACCAGCTTTGTGTCTGCTGTTAGAAGAGGGGTCTAAGTGCCCCAACTGCCCCCATTCACAGACACAGAAATACGCCATCTCAAGACAGTCTAAATGGAAGGGTAGAGGCTGAATTGCAGCCATTGCATTTCTTTTAGGCCCTAGGGCCATGGCCATGGGCTAGTGCAATGATATCCTTAGGTGGTCCTGTCACTCCAAACTTCTCTTTGACAGATTTTATCCAGCAATGTAGAGAGTCATGGGATAAGGGGAAGGGGGCACTAAACCTGGGTTCTAGCTCTGGCTTTGCCATTGATGAGATCTTGGGAAAATTACTTTACTCTAGGACTCAGTTTTTGTCTCATAAAATGAAAGGGGCAGTCTGGATGATCTTTTAAGTTCCCATTCTGGCTTTAACATTCTGTGAATGTATGTGGCATTGACCTGGGGAAAAGGAAGGAGAGCAAGTGAGCAATATATGAGTGTGTGTGAAAAAAGATGGGCAGCAAACATGATGGAGTGAAAGAAGACTGACTTAGGAATCCTGAGCTCTGGGTTCTAATCCCAGCACTGCCCCTAACTTTCTAGGACACTTTTTATCATCAGGAATCCCTTCTTGAAGTTCAGTTACCCCCAATGTTATCATATGGTGAGCTATTTTAACAAACATTTTAAGGTTGTATGATTTTATGCGTGTCTAGGCAGACCAGAGCACCTTATGGTGAAGTGCCAAGAGAAGATGGGTGGGCATCATAGATAAATTTCATTGACTTAATTTTTCTTAGGTATGACCTTGACCTCAAAAATCTCTAACTTTCCTAATTATCAAGTCTATCATTCATGACTATCTAAAATTTTTTGACATGTTATTATGAGACATTATATTCTTATTTCCCTTAGTTTACTTTCTATACATAGAATCAGACTTCATTCAGCACACTTCTACACACACACACACACACACACACACACACACACACTAACAAATCTTTCAAGTTGGATGATGGAGTGTTGAGGGAGAGTTGGTTAAAGCTGCTTGTTTTTTCATTTCAGCTGAAAGGATGTCTGGAGACATGGACAAGCCCCTAATTTCCAATCAGCTTTTGGAGAGCAACCCCAGCCTCACAGAGATTCCCAGCCAGGCCCAGACCATGGGCATCCTGGGCACTGGGGACTTTGCCCGTTCTTTGGCCATGCGACTGGTGGGCTCGGGCTTCGGGGTCATAGTTGGGAGCCGCAACCCAAAAAGAACAGCAGGGTTGTTTCCTGCTGCAGCCCATATAACCTGCCAAGAAGAGGCTGTGAGCACGCCTGAAATAATCTTTGTGGCCATGTACCGGGAGCACTATTCTACACTCTGTAAATTGAGTGACCAGCTGGTGGGCAAGATCCTTGTGGACGTGAGCAACAGCACAGAGCAGGAACACCTCCAGCAGCGGGAATCCAATGCTGAGCACCTTGCTTCCCTCTTCCCTGCTTGCACAGTTGTCAAGGCCTTCAATGTCATCTCTGCCTGGACCCTGCAGGCTGGCCCAAAAGATGGGAATAAGCAGGTGGGTGTATGGGAGAAAGAATGGAATGAAGTACTTCTGGAGGAGGAGAGGGAGAATACCTCTCAGATCCAAATACAGAATTTTAATTCTAATTCTAATTTCTACCAACAGGTAGAAATGTATGGTATTTAATGGTATTTGGAACTCAAGCTATAGTAGAGAGTAATTTCATGCAAAACAGCCGTCTTTTTGGTTGAGAAAGAAGATATAAGCCCACATACAAGCACAGAAATTTAAATCGGTCATTAATACGAACAGTCATATGGTGTTTAATATGTACACAGTCTTATATCCTGCTATAAGGGATACAGGCTTTGCCTTCAGGGCGGTTATGCTGTAGTTGATGAAATAAGATTAACAATGAGAAGCTAATAATGTGACAATATATAATAAATTTCTATTGAGAAAGACTAGGAACACAGAAGAAAGAAAAATTACTGAAAGAAGTAGTTAGGAAGAGTGAAGTTGCTTTGAGTAGAGTTAAGATTACTAGATAGAGTCAGTTTTGGGTAGGTAGAAGAGAGGAGAGATAGTATTCCAAGTATGGGGAATGTTGGGGCATCTACTATGTGCCATGGATACAAATACAAAAAAAACCAGTCCCTGTCCATGAGAAAGTTACAGTCTTGTTTTTCCTTTTTTTTTTGGAGAGGGAAGGCAGGGCAGTTGGGGTTAAGTGACTTGCCCAAGGTCACATGGCTAGTAAGTGTTAAGTGTCTGTGGCCACATTTGAACTCAGGTCCTCCTGACTCCAGGGCCAGTGCTCTATTCACTGAGCCCCTAGCTGCCCCCAAAATTTACAGTCTTAATAAAGATACAAAAGGAAGCTAAAATCAGGGCAGGAGAGTCTCAGGGGAAGGTACCAGATGATGGGGCATGATGGAGGGCTTACAGAAGCCCCAGAGTACTACAGCCAGGTGGGAAATGCAGTGTCTGTCCTGAGTCCTCTCCTTAGATGGAGGCCGGGGTGTTCATGGCTCTGCCCTCCAAACAGAGAGGCAGAGGGTAGAGAGGAGCTGTGAGAACCAAGGCTGACTGGAACTGAGGCTAGAGGGTAGAAGGCTCATGGTGTGTCTGGTGGAAAATAAGCCCAATATAACTCAAAGCAAGTGATCCTCTAGGAGAGTAATGAGGGGTCAAGCTCTTTAGGTAGGATGCCCTGCTGGAATCACTGACGTTATTTTATGCCTTTATTCTCAAAAGTAAGGCTGAGTTTGAACTTGATTTGGTGGGCAGCAGGAAGCCAATGAAAGTGATCTTCCTGGCACTGTACATAATTCAGAAAAGAAACTGAAAGTATAGGGTCCAAGTCCCAAGCAAGAAAGAAAAACACTTTCTTTTTTGCTTTTTGGAGGGCAGCTGGGGTTAAGTGACTTGCCCAAGGTCACATAGCTAGTTTTTGTGTTAAGTGTCTGAGGCCAGATTTGAACTCAGGTCTTCCTGACTTCAGGGCCACTGCTCTATACACTGCACCACCTAGCCACCCCACAAAAGACACTTTCTATAGACAGTGGACCCTGGAAACACTGTTGCCAAGCACCTTGGGCAGTGAAAGTGAGGGGTGTGGGGGGAAAGGAGACACCATATTCTTTCAAGAAACCTTAAGCCCTGGAAAAACCACTTGGGAAGGTGTTATGTGTATGACTAATGAAGTGATGGGGCACTATTCAGACTAGCCCTAATAGCTAATGTCTATACAACACACTATGTGGGGCGGCTAGGTGGCTTAGTGGATAGGATGCCAGGCCTGGAGTCAGGAAGACTCATCCTCCTGAGCTCGAATCTGGCCTCAAGACACTAGATGAATCACCCTGGGCAAGTCACTGAACTGTTTGCCTCAGTTTCCTCATCTGTAAAATGAGCTGGAGAAGGAAATGGCAAACCATTCCAGTGTCTTTGCCAAGAAGATGCCAAATCGGGTCACAAATGGTTGAACAGAACTGAAAAATTACTTAACAACAACATAGCAAAAATCCTGAGCTTCTAGTTCCTGGTTTAACTCGTAGTGATTAGGGATAGGATCCCCTACAGTCATTCAAGTCCCCAAACGTTTATTAAGTACCTACTGTGTGCCAAGCACTGTGGTAAGCACTGGGGATATGAGTAAAATATGATAGTCCTTGACCTCAGGGAACTAATTCAAATGAGAGAACACAACACATAAAAGGGAATTGAAAAGCAAGATGGGGGCTGGGGAGAAGGTACCTCTCCAGGGGATGCTGGTGAAATCTTGAGACTTAAGGATACCTGGTCTGGACCCTTCCTCAGAAGGGTACTTCTGAGAGGAATTCACCAGTGGGAGAAGGGGAGGGAGAAGACAACTGAAGCCTGTTGGCAAGTGAAGAAGGTTCTACCTGTGTAGCCAGAGGCCAGGAAGCAGCATGGTGTGCAGCAAAGGATGCCAGTCTTAGACTCGGGGAAACAGAATTCCAGTCCTGACTGCCACTAATGCACTCTGTGGCTTTAATCATTCATTCCATAAAATGGGAGTAGTAATACCAGAGGTAATTAATGGATGTTGATGCCCTTTGAAAAGTATAAAGTTTTGTTCAAATGTAAGTGATTATCTCCAAATGTTCTCCCCTCTAAAGAATGCCATCACCATGGGGGTGAAAGCACACATCTGCCACAACATCCCATGGCAGGGGATGGTATGGAGCAGGGCTGGCATGCTAGACCAGATTGCTTGACTGGACTAGGCTAAGATTCCCCACCCACCCACCCAACTTTTCTATGATCCAGTGATCCTTTTATGAGCTTTTTTCCTGGTATTAATTTCCCTTTAGGTACTAATCTCTGGAGATCAGCAGGAAGCCAAACGTAAGGTCTCAGAGATAGCCCGAGTCATGGGCTTCATCCCAGTGGACATGGGGTCGCTAGTGTCTGCCAGGGAGATTGAGGCCATCCCCTTGCGGCTTCTCCCGGAGTGGAAGATTCCAACCATCCTGGCCCTGGGCCTCTTCGTCTGCTTCTACACCTATAACTTCATCCGGGATGTGTTACATCCATATATCCAAGAGCACAAGAACCGCTTCTATAAACTTCCCGTCTCTGTGGTCAATACCACACTACCCTGTGTGGCTTATGTCATGCTGTCATTGGTGTACCTGCCTGGCGTCCTGGCCGCCATCCTGCAGCTCCACCGAGGCACCAAATACCGCCGCTTTCCGGACTGGCTGGACCACTGGCTCCAGCACCGCAAACAGATTGGCCTCATCAGTTTCTTCTGTGCTTCTCTGCATGCGGTCTACAGCTTCTGCCTGCCCCTGCGCCGTTCCAACCGATACCAGATTGTTGAAGATGCTGTCAAGCAGGTATTCTCTCCTTGAGACCCAGGAAAATCAGAATGCCATAGTATTTCCCTGGGAGTGGGATCTGGGCCTAGCCACCAGAAACCTTCTTGGTTCCTTAAGCCCTAGCTTGTTTATTTCAGGGCAATACCTCTTGAGGTGTTGTATGGGGGGGAAAGAAAAATAGACAAAAACTAAGTATAGAAGGAGAAGAACTATATTCTAGCCCCATTTCTGTCCCTAACTGCCTGTTTGACCTTAGACAAATTATTTCCCTGTTCTGGGCTTTGCTTTCCTTGTGTGTGAAAAATAGGGATTGGATTAGATTTTCTCTAAGGATCTTTCCAGCCCCCAACAATCTAAGCATCAAAGAGCAACATCAACATTGTCATTTTTCATTGAGATTTTATGTATTTGTTGTACATATTCAATGGTACAACAGTGCTCTCAAATTCTTAAATGACCCATGCCTTTGTTGCCATTTCTCTTCTCCCCTACAAGGATTTGGGTTACCTTATACAACAACTAAGCAAAGATTCCCCAGACCTTTAAAGATATCCTTCTATAGGATATGGGACATTCAGACAGACGCTTTGTTGAGAGGCAGCATGGAATAATGGATATAGGGCCAATCTTGGAGTCAGACAGAAAGACTGAGGTTTACATCCTATCTGACATATATTGGCTGTAAGACCATGAACAAGTCACTTAATTTCTCAGGGCTTCTAACAACTACCTGAGGGCAAGTCTGCACCAGTGGAAGGAGATGACAGATGAAAAACAACCAAAACCAGATCAGAGTCACCCCTCTCCTGCCAAAAAAGGCAGCATAATAAATAAGGAAGCCCTCTAGACTGGATGTCAGGGGCCCTGACATGATCTGTGGTGATCATATTTTCCCTACTTACTTGGCAGAATTGTTTTGAAGATCAAATGAAATAATGTATGTGAAAATTATTTTAAAAGCATCAACCCTAACAGAAGCCCAGAATTTGATGTTGGGAAAGGACCTCAACAACATCAAGCCTAACTCATGTGAAGGACATGTCAGGTGGTCAGAATCAAAAATAGAGAGCTAAAAGGGACCTTAGAAGTCATATAGTCTAATCCTTTCTTTTTACAAATAAGGAAAGTGAGACCTAGAGAAAATGAAACAACTTGTCCAAGGTCATACAGCAAATAAAGCTGGGATTTAAATTTAAAGCCTATGTTTAAAAACCTCCACAGAGGGGGAACCCACCACCTCACTAGGCAGTCCTTTCAGCTCTTAGGTTTTAGGAAATTTTCCCTGTCAAGACTTTGCATCCTTGCAATTTCTACCCATAGCTCCTGGTTCTGCCAACAGGGACCCAACAGAACAAGTCTTATCCCTCTTCCCTATGATGGCAGCTCTATAAATACCTGGAGAAAGTTATTGTCTCCCATGAGTCTCCTCTTCAAGTTAAATATCCCCCAGTTCCTTCAGCTGATCCTTATACATCAAATATTATGTGAGACACACTATACACATATATTATCATCTCTAATGTTCTATGTAGTATTCAACCCCACATCTTCTAACTGGAAAGATTAGGTCTTGTGAAAGCTGGTCATTAGCCCACAACACTGGCTACCAAAACACGCGCCTGCCATACCCCAGGACAGTTGCCCTGAGCAGAGGTTTTGACTTTGCCTTCCTTGCTCCCAGACTGCAGGGCAGGTCAGCCCTAACGACCAGTCTTCACAAGGATGGTCCTTCTGGGCTCTGCTGCTTCTCAGATTTCACCTGTGTAGAGGTGGGAGGGGAGTGGGGCGGTCAGAGAGCACACAGTGTATGATTTATCTTTTAGCCCTCTGGGGATGACCCTGGTCATAGTTGCCAGTGCTTGGGAGGTTATAAGCCCAGTAGGGTATAGAGGAGTGGGGAAGGTACCACAGCCCATGCTGAACCTTGTATGGTAGGTAGCCTTTCCTATCCAGACCCACATATTTTGCTTTTACTTGCCCCTTCTTACCTGCTCTGCATGTGTGGCACAAAGTTAGTAAGTGAGAGCAAAGCCGCTATAACCACTCTGTATCCACCAAATTGATAGAAATTCTGAGACCAAACCCTAGATGTACAGAAAACCTCTGCATTTCATTTGCTTACCTGCTTCCTAATGCAAACATATTTTGAGCACAAAATCAAGGAAGATACGATGCCTCTTCCCACAGAACTCTTTTGGGATTTTTTTTTTTCAGTGCTCTGAAGATGGGAACTGTTTTGCCAGCAGACAGTACAGAGTCAGGAGTCAGGAGGCCTAGATTCTAGTCCCAATTCTGCCACCAACTAGCTGTGTGACCTTGGACAAGATGTTTTTCACTTGGTGGGTTTCAGTTTTCTTATTTGCAGGTAGGGGGTGAATTATCTCTAATATCCTATCCAGCCCTAAATTCTGCTTTTTTGGCGGGGAGGGGGACAAGGCAATTGGGGTTAAGTGACTTGCCCAAGGTCACATGGCTAGTAAGTGTTAAGTGTCTGAGACTGGATTTGAACTCAGGTCCTCCTGACTTAAGGGTCAGTGCTCTATTCACTACGCCACCTAGCCATCCCCACAGCCCTAAATTCTAATAGTATACATGTACCATTGTTTTAAAAAAACAAAACAAAACATTAGCTAGAAAGGAGAGCTCAAAGGTGGAAAAAAGGTGAAACTTCCCTGCCCACAATGGAAAAGAGAAGACCTATGTAGAATATGGCAAAGGATCAAACTGCTATGGGTTTGGTGAGGAGAGAAAAGAGAGGCATTTACTGATTTCCCTTTTCCACAGGAATTCTTTTTTTTTTCTTTTTGGAGGGCAATTGGGGTTAAGTAACTTGCCCAAGGTCACACGGCTAGTTTTTTTTTTTATTTGTGTGTACGTTAAGTGTCTGAGGCCGGATCCGAACTCAGGTCCTTCTGACTCCAGGGCCGACGCTCTACTCACTGCGCCACCTAGCCGCCCCTCCACAGGAATTCTTAATTTAAATTTTTGTTTCATGGATCCATTCTTAATTTAAATTTTTGTTTCATGGATCCCTATGGCTTTCTATTAAAACCTATGGATTCTTTCTCAAATAATGTTTTTAAATACATAAAGTACATAGGATTAAAAAAAAACTAACTGAATTCAAATACAGATATCAAAACATTTGAAAACAACAACAACAACCAAATTTGTGGATGCCAGGTTAAGAACACCTTGCCCAGACTCTGTCTACTATCCTGACTTGTTTCACACCTACCCTCTATGCTGATGATGCATGCCACAGTGTACTTCTAGCCCCATGAAAATACTACCCATGTACTAGAGGAACATACTGGACCTATTAAAGAAATTATTATTATAATTATTATTTTTAATGCTTAATTCAAGAAATAAAACAAGCACTTCAATAACAAAGTGCAATAGAAAAAAGAGGATTGCACCTGAAACTGCAGATCCATTAATGTACAACTTGTTATTCCTTTCAAATATACCCCAGAGTTATCACAAGACTTCCTTTTGGTTTCTTCTCCTTCTCCCCATCCTCCACCTTAGAGATGGCTACCATCAGACAAACATGTGCATTTACATGTGTGTGTGTGCGCATGCATTTAAGTCAATTAAAGTCATGAACTAGAAAAAGAAATCCAAAGGAGACATTTTATCTTTCATTCCCTTGCAAATCATCTCCTCCCACCAGATGCATATATATCACCCCGAACAATATTTTGTCCTTAACATAAAAAGCATTTGTGAAGGAAGGGAGTTTTGTTAGGCGTACTAGATTCTAATTAACTTTGCTGTTTAATTACTGTTTCCTTTTGGATGTAACAATGTTCTTTACTAAAACTGTGGGGGAGCAGGGAAGGAGACAGCTGAAAGCCCAAAGATTAATGAAGGCGACTAGTTGTCAGGGACCCAGGTTCTCATGTGCATCTTCCCTTTCTGCTCTCCCCAGTTATTCCTTCTAAAGTGAAACTATCAACAGAGAGGAAAACAAGGGAAATTGCACTCGTGAATGTCTGTATACCTTACTTAGTCAAAGCTCTAGCTTTCAACACCAGCTGGGTAGTTTTAATATTAACCCAGTTATGATTGACTCTTAGACCTAGAAAAAAAAAAGTTTCAGCATGAATTTAATTAGTACCATTAAAGTCCAGTAGGTGTTAGCATGTTGAGTGTGTGGATGGCACCTTCCTGTGTTTGATTAAGGAGAAAATTTGCACTCTTCTTTGTGAGAGGTAGCATTTGCTACACCTTTCTAGCTAATTTTTTTTTTAAGCAATTGGGGTTAAGTAACTTGCTCAAGGTTACACGGCTAGTCATTATTTATGTGTGGGTGCTCATTTTCTGAGGCCGGATTTGATCTCGGGTCATCCCAACTCCGAGGCCGGCGCTCTTACTCACTGTGCCACCTAGCCGCCCCTAGCTAATTTTTTTTAAACAATGGTACGTGTATACAATTAGAATTTAGGGCTGGATATGATATTAGAGATAATTAATTCACCCCCTACCAGCAAATAAGAAAACTGAAACCCACTGAGTGAAAAATGTCTTGTCCAAGGTGACACAATTAGTGGCAGAATTGGGACTAAAATCTAGATCTCCTAACTCCTGACTCTGTACACTTTTACATGTTTAAAGGGAATTATAGTTGATGGGAATGATTATCTATATATACAGATTTGAAAGAACTGATAAACTCCCCTGGCATATGTATAATTTCCTTTGGCTTACAGCAGCAAGTGCTATCTGTCACTCATGGTCATCCCATACCTGTGGTTGGAAAAAGTATTCTCTCCTTTCCCCATTGCCAATGGTCCATGTTATTTATTTGGAACCACAAGGGTCCTAAGAGGTCATCTAGTTCAACCCCCTCAAGCTGACCCACCATACTGGTCTTTCAGAACAACTTGAATGTATATGAATTGTTAAACTGAAAGCATTTGCAAAATATTGAATGTTTTTTTAAATCACAGAGATCCAGTGGTTTCCCAGAAGTCACAGTTTCTAATTACCTTTACACTTACATTCTCCTAAATCCAAAAGAACAACTCAGATTCTATCTCCTACTCCAATAAGCCTATTTGGAAAGATCTCCAAGGAAGAATCTCTCCTAGCGGTTAATAATTGACTTAATATTCCTTATGTGTGTTCTAAATTCTACACTTGTGCCTCCTTCCCACCCTATGCCTCACTTTGATGGCCTTTGAAGCCCACTTAGTTCTAGGTCCTGAGTGGAGAAACTGGATCTTAGTCAAATCTACCCTCAGCTGTTGATGACAGTACACTTCTTTATTTTATTTTTGTGTGACAGGTCTTGGCAAACAAGAGTAAAATATGGAATGAGGAGGAAGTCTGGAGAATGGAGATTTATATTTCACTGGGAATCTTGGCCCTAGGCATTCTGTCACTGCTGGCCATCACCTCACTGCCTTCTATCTCAAATTCTCTCAGCTGGAGGGAGTTCAGTTTCGTTCAGGTAAAAGAAACCCAGTGATTTCCTAGAAAGCGTAAACCTAGACTGTATAGTCTAAGCTCTCTTGCCTCTGATTGTCAAAAACATATCATCTGTTTGTGTTCTGTGATATGACTCAATTTTCCTGTTCTGTAAAGGATGGGCTAGCAAATGACAGCTAAGTGGCACAGTGGATAGAACCCTGGACCTGGAATCAGGAAAACCCAAATCCAAATCCAGCCTCAGACAACTTTCTAAGTGTGTGACCCTGGGCAAGTTACCTGACCTCTTTCAGCCTAAGTTTCTTCAACTGTAAAGTCAGGATAATAATACTGGCTACTTCCTAGGGTTGTTGTGAGGATCAAATGAAATATTTGTAAAGAAATTAGCACTATGCAATTGCTGACTCATTATATTATGTCCCTCTAACTTACCATTTCTGTGACATTTCTTTGGCAACTCTGGTAAAAACTATGGACCCCTCCTGAGAATCATATTTTTAAATGAATAGAATGAAATATATAGGATTAGAAAGGAAATCAATTATATTAAGATAACAATTATAAAAAAATCAAAATCAAAAAACAAATTCAGAGATTCTAGGCTAAAATCCCCTGTTCTTCTTACTAATTAGAATATGATTAATGAGAACATCCTTTTCTTAAACAAAATTTGATAAATGGGAACTTCCTGTGCTATACTGATGATAACATGGCATGATTTTGCAGTAGAATTGTTTCTGTTGTAAGGGATGTGATTGACTACTGTTCTACCAAGTGTTGTGAGCTGCTCAAAGGGAAGGAATAACTAGGTCCATAGATAGGGACCAAAAGCCAGATGGGAAGACATGATAAATGTAAATGTGAAACAATTTGTGAAAAATGGCAGCATTATGAATGATAGTATTATGTACTGATAGAATATAATTCGACCCTCTATGTAGCCATTATGGAAAGAATTGTATTTCACCCAGAATTCTTTGGAGTCATAGCCACACACTCTCAGTAAGGCTTAGGACAATGAAGAAATGCCACTGTTCGTGTTCATATCCATGAAACTAGGCTATACTTTAGAGGAAAAATCATTTCATAATGAGATCCTTCAACTACCCACCCCAATTAACATGTTCACACCTTGGGGCGGCTAGGTAGCCCACAGTGAGTAAGAGCGCTGGCCTCTGAGTTGGGATGACCCGGGATTGAATCCGGCCTCAGAAAATGAGCACCCACACATAAATAATGACTAGCCGTGTAACCTTGAGCAAGTTACTTAACCCCAATTGCTTTAAAAAAAACAAACAAACAAAAAAACATGTTCATACCTTATCTATAACCTTACCTTCTCTTCAAGGTATAGTTCAAGACCCCCTTACTCCTGCCTTCCTCCATGAAGATGCCCCTGCTGCTATTCAGTCCACATTGATCCCTCTCTTCCCAAATGCCTATGAAACATTATGCTTTATCACTGGAACGTTATTTTTATGCTGCCCTAATTTCTAGTGGTCTACACTGCATGATTAGAACCTTGCACATATTGCTTCTTTTATGTTGGCTAAAGCTCTTTTGGTCTTTGCTGTGGCAACTATATTACACAGGCTTTTGGAAGAAATAGTGACAATCAGTCTGTCATTACTTTTATACATTTCTCACTTTCTGGAGCTGTTGTGATTTCACAGAGTTCTCATTGCACTGTGGAACATTAAAGAGAGCACTTAGATTCAAATTTTAGCTTTACCACTTACTGTCATGGTGACCTTGGCCAAGTTGTTAGCCTCTCTGGACTTCTGGTTCCACATCTGTATGTAAAATGAGGGGTGGGTCTCTAAATCTTGGGATCATTTGACATTGATCTTGACCTTTGCTCAACAAGTCAGCTTGTACACAGAGAGCTTATTTAGGAATGACACTCATGTTAGTGACATGATTCTGACTGACAAAAGGCCCAGTTTAAATTTTAAAATGTTTATCACTCATAATTTCTCTTGTGAAGCTTCTGAGTACTCTAGAGAGAGGCCAATTTGGTCTCTTGTTAATCTCAAACTATATTTTACAGCATATTTTCCATTGTCCCCCCTTCCCCCCTGCTATGTAAGATCAGATGTTCTTGTACCAGGGGTAGAGTTCATGTTCTGGAGTACAGAGGACTGAGGAGGATGGACTGATTAGAGGAGACATAGTTTGGTAATCTTTATGAGAATGATCTATATGTATCCTGAGGATATATCTAATAAAAATGAAAAGAATTGAATGAATGAAAAAGCATTTGTTAATTTGTCATGCTGAAGTAATAGAGTTTCAGAGTATTTATAGACTTGGTTTAGAGGATCCTGCCAAGTTCATCATCAAATTTCTTTACCTCTTCATCATAAGGGACAAAAGTTGGCTTGTAAGCTACAAGCTATTTTTGTGATGGTATTTTTTACTTGTAATTATGAGGCCTACATAGCACGATGACCTGAAACTAATATTTCTTGTTATGTTACGGGCACATGACTCCACCAACTTTTATTCAGTTCTCCAAGGAAAATATGTAAACTATACTTTCATTTAATGATAACTGTCTTGGTTTTTTTTTTATATCATTTTTAATGACAATATCAAGTAGTTTAATTTCTCCAGATCAAATTCACTGGTTATGGGCAAAGCTCTTGCACTAGGAATACCAATAGTTAAATTAATATTTATAGATGATCTGAAAGCTGTCATTGTTAGCACCCTTTGCCCCCTTTTCTCACTACTCCACCACCATCACTGCAGAAGCAGATGGGGATTATATAGCATCAAAGGCTATTTTGTACTTTTTTGAATTTCATGGGTTGTCACGGCCAAAGAATTCATTCATTACCAATTGGGTAAACATCTGATAATAAGCCTGTCTTCAGTTACCTAGGCAGGTCCTTGGATCACAGGTGGTCTCTCACCAGTACCATACTCAAAGTCTTTCCAGCTCAGGAAAAACCTGGCAGAGCTTATGCTCCCCTTACATAGCTTTCAAGAATTCAGGGTCACGTCTACACCATGATGAGGCTTCTGATTAGCAATCTTGTGCAGTTCAGAAACTGGCTCAGCCAGCAAACACTCACTTTACTAAATGGAAAGACATGGTAGCCAAGGGCAATGGAAGTTTTGAATACAAGTACAATTGCAAAATGTTATTGTTGCAAATGGTAGATGGGTACATAGTACTGCCTCACAGAGGAGCAGAGGGGAAAAGGAGCCTGCAGATAGGGTTGATGCTTTTTAAAAGAAGGACAATAAACAGACTCAGAATCAGAGATTTGTCATAATTTCTGCCATTACCTATCCTTATCAGCAGGGCAGTAAAACTATCACCTCTAATGATAGAAGTGATACCTGATTTATGTAACAGGCTTATAGAGATTTTACATAAATTATCTCATCTGAGCCTAACAACAGTCCTGTATGATAGGTACCCACATTTTACAGAGGAAGAAACAGTAGCTCAGAAAGTTTTAAATGAATTGCCTGGGATTACATGGTTCACCTTAGAGGCAGGCTTCAAACTCAGTTCTCTCTTAATCCAAGTCCAGTAGTCTTTCTACTACAGAATGACATCATTCTGGTAGGAATATGACAAAAACTTAAACAGGCAAATACATGAATCTAACTCTGGCCAAAGCATTTAAGCCCCTCTTTGGGCCTTAGTTTCTTCATTTGTAAAACAAAATAAGTTAGAGGAGATGATGTCTAAGATCCCTTCTAGTGCTAAGAATGAATGTCTCTGAATGTTTAAACGGAGGAACGCTACTGGCCGAGGAACCAGAAGCCTTGGAATGCACTTATAAGTGGTGGGACCAAGAGTAATTGTTTTTACCTACAAAATGGGAGCCCGTACCTGTAGGACTGCATTCCAACACCTCAGAGTGCCAGATTGCAACATAAGGAAATAAAAATGACACCTAAAAAGGTGAAGTCCTGAATGACAGCTGGACCTAACCAAGGACAGGAAGGAAAAATTACTGGAGGGTGACAATTTGAGAGGCAGGGAACAAGCATTTATATAGTGTCTGTAGATCAAGCACTTTACAAATACCACATCTGATCCTCACAACCACCATGGGAGGGAGGTGATATTAGCATCTCCATTTTACAGGTGAGGAAATTAAGGCAACAGAGTTTAAGGGACTTCGCCTAGAATCACACAGCTACTAAATGTCAGAGGACACATCTGAACTCAGGCTTTCCTGATTACAAGCCCAGGGTTCCATCCACTCTGCCTCTGAAGACACTAAAGAATCTGTTCTGAAATATACATATCTTTAAGAGAGGAAGATACCAGGTGGTGCAGTGAATAGAACACCAGCCCTGGAGTCAGGAGGACCTGAGTTCAAATCCGACTTCAGACACTTAACACTTACTAGCTGTGTGACCTTGGGCAAGTCACTTAACCCCAATTGCCCTGCCTTTCCCCCTCCAAAAAGCAAAAGAAAAAAAAGAGAGGAAGATATAAAAATAATGGAAAAATAATTCAATTCTATAAACATGTATTCAATTTGTACTTCAGCTAGGCACTAAAGATACAAAGACCAAATAATGTAATAGTTCCTGCCCTCAAGGAGCTTATATTCTACTGGGACAATAATTTTTACTCAAAAATCAACAGAGAAGACACCACGAATTACCAACACATATGAATACTTTGTTGTCTATAAAATCTTTATGAGAGAGACAGAATTTATTAATCTAGGCACTTTGCTGAGTATTGGGTATACAAATACAAGCAAACAAGACAGTCCCTGCCCACTAATTGACACAAAGACAATTCATGCAGGGGAGTTAGGAGGGAGGTGAGGTGGAATATATGTGGTTGTCTGATTTGGAAATGACCAGAAAGTGAGGTGAAGACCTGGGGCAAGATCAGGTTTACTTCTCCAACATCAGGGGCCAAATTCAGGTTCTGGGGCATAAGGGAAGGAGGAAGATGTAGTCTAGGAGGCGTGGTTTGGAATTCTTTATGAGAATGATCCATATACACATTGAGGGCATACTTAGTGAAAATGAATAATTGAATGAATGAAAAAGCATTTGTTAAATACTTAATATGTGCCAGGCACTGTGCATATAATCCAAAAGGCAGAGGAATTCTGTCCTCCAGATGCTTCAGTTTATAATTGGCATTGTGCTTATTACATCAAGCCCCTTATGTGGCTTCCTCAGTGTGATCCATGATCATTCCAAAGAAATCAGCCTAACAATCTACACAGGAAAAACTAAGTGGATGAAGAAAGCACATTGTCCAAATTGGTATATATGCATTTGAGTGAACAGCCCATTGACTTAACCTGTCATCACATACATTTTAGACAGACACTACAGATGGACAATGAACTAAGCCTAGGTTTAACTGGGATAAGAGAATGGCTTAGACTATATTGATAAAACAGTGCTTTCAGTGACTTCAAGCTGTTCTTTGACATAAAAATGTATACTTTTTAATAAAAATATTCTCTCTGGACTTTGAATCACCTCATAAGTTTAATTACTAATGATAACATGTATATAAGAAGTGGCACTATCATCCAGAAAGTATTAAAAAAAAAAAAGTATTACTAGGAGGAACAAGGGATAACAAATGGTGCCACAGTGGTACTCACAAAATGTTAGAAGACTTAAAGGAAGGTCTTCAGCACACTGGGCAGATAGTTTGTGGTAGATTCATGCCAGGGAATGTATGAATGTATAATGTATGAATCATACAAGATAGATTGCAACCTGGACCATTACAAGGCCTTCTTTCTATGAGGTCCACCAGAAGTATGCTGCCCTATCCTCCAGCTGTGTATAACGCAAATCGCTTTACAGTTTACATAAAGGCTTTCCTTAATGAAATAAGTAGTACAAGTATTATTATCCCCATTTCACAAATGAGAAAACTGACTCATAGAAATAAGATAACTTGCCCAAGATCATATAGCCACCAAGTGTAGCGGCAAGCACCCCAATATCCCCAGGGTGACTGCCAACACAGGTTCTTAGATCTGCTTTTCAAAAGGAAAGCAACTCAAAATGGGTTAACAAGCTTACTTTAATCAAACAAACACACATTACCTAGTTCAGGGGAAAAAGGTCAGCACCCCAAACTTCAGAGTTACAGAACTTACAGATCAAACAGACAGGCTTCCAAACTGTCCCAACATTACATGCATCAATACCAAATCACAGTTACCAGAGAGGGAAGCATCAACATCTGGGTTTTCAAAGCCGGGGGGGCTCTAAACAACGGCTTCCCAGAGTCTCATCTGGTCAAATCACACAACACTTCTCAAAGTGAGCCCCAAAGCAAAGCCTCTCATCAGAGCTTATATAGCCTTCTCCTAGCTCAGAGAATGTAACCACCCTTTTGATCCACTGCCCAATCACACAGCATCAAGGTGTGGTCATTCCTGAAAACCAAGCCTCCCACCACAGGCTCCATGTGACCACATTCAGCCTATTAGGAGGCAGAGCATATTTTCAAATCAAGGAAGGTTTTCAGAATCTCTTAAAGCCAATCAAAGGGCCTAGGGGCAGGGAAGATCTTTAAATCTGCATTTCCATTACATTCGGCCCCAAGATCTTTCTTGCCCATAGCATACACAACTTACATTTGAATTAGCACTAACCATCTCTTAAGTTCTATTTTCAAGGTACATCTAAAGTTACCAAAGTGGCCACTGGGTCTTAAGCAAAGTACATTGCATTTTCACATCAATTCACAAAATACAAAGCATTATCACATAAAGTTCTCTTGGGAGGAGGGGGGTGTCCTTCCCATAACACTGCTCCAGCCCCTGCTTCCAAGTCCAGAGAGGGGGCTGAGCAACAAAACCAAAGTAGGGTCCTTGGGGTCCATGGCACTTCTCCCCACCCACCAGTCACAAGTCCATCCTCCCCCTGGGTCCCAAACTGTGGGATGCAGCAAGGAAACACATTCAGTGCCCCTGCTTTGCCACACAGTCCTTATCTTGTCCTGTGGCTGAACTCCAAACTCCTGGGTTCCTTCTCCTCCAGCAGAAGGCAGCAGCTCCAGGCTTCTCCACAGGTCTCCATGCAGGCAGCTCACCATTCCTGCTCTCAGCTCAGTGAAGTCAGCATGCAGGCCTTTCCTCTCTCCTGCTCCATGGCTCCACAGAATCACAGCTACCACAACTGGGAAAACAGCATTCTGACCCAGAACCCTTTACTTGTCCAGTATTCTTCCTATTACCCCATATAGCACCTTATTATTACACCAGCATTAAATGCTGATTTCAAGTATTATATTGTTCTCTAATTGTTTCATTTGTTTCACAGTACATTATCTATCTAGCTAGACTGTGAGATTCCTTTGGCAGGGACTCTCTTTCTTTGGATGGCACCCAAAATGTACTTTTCCAGGCATGAAATCTGTTATGTCATAGCAGGCTTGCAGTGGCACCACAAATAGAATCATCATCGTGGTCAACCAATGCTGCTTGGGTACCTACTGGGTTCTATGGAGACCCAAGAGTAAACCAAGCAATAGTATTCTAATAGAATCAAAATAAGCAGTGCCTAGTTAATGACTCTTAATAATAAAATAAATTCAGTGATTTAAAATGATTTCTAGAATTCCTCAACTTCTATACAGCAGGCAAACAACTTGTCTCCTCCAGCTTAGAATCTCTGGAGAGGCTCACAGAGCTGTGATGTCTGCCAGTTGAAGAACTGAGGAAAAAAAAGGAATTTTATTTATCTACCACTAATCCTTCTCTCTGAGACTTGACTCCAGGATTTTTCTGTTTCAGACCACAGTATCCCGTGGTACATGATTTATCCACAATTAAAATAGACTGCAGGTTCCTCCCCAAACAGAAAGTTGTTCCTTTAAGCAAGAGTAGATTACATATCGTGGACTGGTGCTGCTGAAGAAAGCCAGAGGATTTGATGCTGTTAGCAACAACCGGCTATGGCTTCCAAGTTCTGCCAGGTTGTACTCTACATATTGAAGAGGGAGAATAATAAAATTTCAACACTGTAGCAGGGAGAGACATTTTTGTAAGGAGTGGGTGTAAAAGTTGAGCTTTTATTTTTAGGAACAAAAAATGAATGTCCTTCCTTTGCTGATCTATGAATGAGCCCCTGGCACTCCCAAATCACATACTGTTGTTAACCAAGAGCTAAACAAATTGATTTGAGTTTCAATTCCATTTATTTCCCCTTCCTATCCAGTAGTGTCATATAATGCCCAGAAAGAGAGAAAGCCAATTCCTCATGTCTAAAGCATCATTAGTTTGCAAAGGAATTTCCTCATAACTTCCCACAAATTAGGCATTCCTGACAATTGGAGTCAGGCAGACATGATTTCACATCCCAAGCGAGACAAGTTATTAGCTGTGTGACTTTTTATTTCAGTCATGTCTGACTCTTTGTGACCCCATTTGTGGTTTTCTTGGCAGAGATACTGGAGTGGTTTGCCATTTCCTTCTGATGAGGAAACTGAGGCAAACAGGGTTTTAAGTGATGTGACCAGGGTCATACAGCTGCTAAGTGTTTGAGGCTGAATTTGAACTCAGGAAGATGAGTCTTACTCCAGGCTCAGCACACTATACACTGTGCCACCTGGCTGCCTGTAACTCTTATTTAAATTTGACCCTTTCTGTGCCTGTTTCCTCATCTACAAAATGAGGTGTCTGGACTGGATGGCTTCTTGGCCTCTGAGGGAGTTAGTTCCCTTTCAGCTTCACATTTTTTAAGTCTCAATTTCTATAATTTCTTGGAAAAAAACTGAGGTGCAAAGAAAAAGTAACTTGTCAAAAGGTTACATGTTTAATATAAGTACCAGAGACAAATATTCCGTCACTGAAACCAGTGTTCTTTCCACTATGCTGACTACATAAATATCTTATTTTCTATTCAATAAGCATTGTTTGAGATCTGCTATGTGTCAGGTGTTATACTAGACATTGTGGTTATAAACACAAAAACAAAGACATGTACATGGGTATTGTAAGTACACACACACACACACATGAAATACAAAGTGACTTTTTTGGGGGGGGTAAGCATAGAATAGTTAAGGCTTCCTACAAGAGATGGCACCATAGGTGTACTTTGAAGGAAGCAAAATTTTTGCAGATTAAGGCTGAATAACAAAAATCCAGATTGTCCACAAATGTTTTATTTACCTGACAGCTTTGTATTCTTTAGAAATTATTAAGATGTCAAAACATTGGGTTAAATTGAGATGATCTGTGCTTATAATCCTTTTGTTCCCAGGACTGTTTGACTTTTGAATTAGACCATTTAAGCCAACCACAGAAATAGTTTAAACAGGAGAAGAAGATACATGTTGTCCCAGCACCTGTAACACAGAAACCTTTTCAGGGTTTTATTGTGGCCACCTCTCCAAAGTTCAAGGAGCTCCCACTGACCTTCACCCTTTGCAGCCACCAGGCTTCAATGATGATAGATAATGACCATAAACCCCAGGGTGTTTTTGTTTGTTTGGTTTTCAGCGTATTGTCCCAAGGACTAGAGTAACTGAGTGTCAACCCCGATTGCCTGAGTGTTCCTTTTTTTTTTGGTAACAAACTTAATAAAAATAGCCTGAGTATGATAGTATTATTAATTGTCTCACAGCAAGCCTGCTCTTCTCCCAGTCTCCTTTGGCTATTTTAGTATTTTTGTGTTGTTACAGGGAAGGAAACAAACCCCCCCAAAATGAGATCTGGAGAAACAAATTACTCAGGTTTTATGTTAGTATTTAAAAGTTAAAGAGGCTACTTTGACTAATCTGGGATATTATTACATCCAGAGGCAGGAACACTTCCTAATCAGGCCCCTTCCATGAACAATTAGTAACAAACTGACATTTCCTTCCCCTCTCACTGTGGGATCTCCATCTGAGAGCTCATTGTAGATACATGAACCAAGAGGACCTGATTGCTGCTGGTAGGCAGTTTTTCTCCATACTACCCCAGAATAATTTTTCATTTTACAAATGAGGAGCTCAGAATGGCTGTTTAACTTCAGGTTTGAGATGTATTAGACTCAGGAATTTAAATCACAGCGAAGGGAACTAACAAAAGTGATCAAAGCAAGCACACTAGGTGAGGTCTAGTCTATAAATTGCTATGTATCTAAGTTCATGAGCATCCAGTGGGTTTTTAAAATGTATTTAATACTAATGGCTATATCTAAAATTTATATAGCACATTAAGGTTTGAGAAACACTGTACCTAGTATCTTGTTTGAGTCTAACAACAACCCTGTGAAGTAGGTACTGTTATCACTATTTTACAAATGGCAAGAGAGGCTGTGACTTGTCCATAGTACACAGTCTGAAGAAGGATTTGAACTCAAGCCTTCCTGACTCCAAGGCCAAGACTCCCCTCTGCTGTACTACCTAGCCTTCTAGATAATAGTTGTGCTTACTGGATCCCGGAAATGGGAAAGGGTTAGCACTAAGTTGGAGAATTTTAACTTATAATGTCACCTGGACAAAGGTACCCCCAAATCCACTCCTTTGTATATAATGGTTTTAGATTTTTCTCCTAATACCAGATAAGCTAAGACTTTAATCTACTTCTCAGGGACTGAGAATGTTTTTTGTAGTAAGCATCATATTTCACTTGGGGCAAAAATGTTTTCTTTGATAACATCTCACAATTATAATTATGTCAGTAGATGATTTGCTTTCCTCTGCAAAAAAAAAAAAATTGTTTTAAAAGCAACCTTTAGTAATGATGTCTCACTAGGTAAGGTAGACCCATACTAGTAGTTACATTGGTATAATGGGAAGGTCCTTCTAGCCTGAATGGTAACTGTGAACCAAACCCCTCAGTCAAGAACGAGTCAAACAAGACTGAACAGAAATTTACAAGGCAAAAAATGACTAATCTCTAAAAAGATCAAAGGTATTCCCAAACCTTAGGATTCTGAAATTACAAATTCTGCCTCACACAATATGGCTGCTTATGACATTTTAAATTAAATGCTGGGGTATTTGGGAGCACATTTTAACTTTCATACTACTTTATAAGTTACTGTTCTTTTGCATTTCACATGCTACAGTACCACCTTATACTTATATCTGGTAGCTTATACTTTCCTTTTTTTTTTTTTTTGGCTTTTTGGAGGGGGAAAGGTAGGCCAATTGGGGTTGACTTGCCCACGGTCACACGGCTAGCGTGTGTGTGTGTTGTGTCTGAGGCCACATTTGAACTCAGGTCCTCCTGACTCGAGGGCCAGTGCTCTATTCACTATACCACCTAGCCACCCCAGTAGTTTATACTTTTTTTTTTTTAAAGAAATTGGAGTTAAGTAACTTGCTCAAGGTTACATGCCCAGTCATTTCTATGTGGGTGCTCAGTATTGAGGCTGGAGCCGATCCAGATGCTCCTGACTCCAGGGCCGGTGCTCTTACTCACCGCCCCCCCAGGTTAGCCCCAAGTTTATACTTTCAAAAACTCACTCACAAAAGTTTATCTCACTTGAACCTCACCAGTACTCCCGTGAGGAGGTAGGACAGCTGTTATCCCCATTTTACAGATGAAGATACCAAGGTCTAGGGAGAAAAAGCAACTTGTTCAAGGTCATAGTTATTCTCAGTAGTAAAACTGGTGCCCAGGTCTCTTAGGCCACTGATCTTTGCACTGATTGTACAGACTTATTATTGGGAGTAATAGGATAGATAGTTATACCTGGTTTTATAACAGCAATATATAACATTTCCCTGAAAATTTTAACTTTATAATGCCTCTCTTCAGTTAGAATGAATGACCATACTGTGAACCAGTTCTGGGGGTAAGGAGAGGATGAAGCACTGAAAGATGGGCCTATAAGCAGGCCAGACCATAAAAGAATATCAGACCAAACAGAATAGCCATTCATATACTTCATCATTGCAAAGGATAGAAGTATTTGAAATGGAAATTTCCAGCTCTGACATGTTTTCTTTTTATTTCCCACCAGTCCACCCTCGGCTTCCTGGCCTTGGTTATCACGACCTTTCACACACTCACCTATGGCTGGACAAGAGCCTTTGAAGAGAAGCACTATAAGTTCTATTTACCTCCCACCTTCACACTTACGCTGCTAGTGCCATGCCTGGTTATTCTGGCCAAAGGGCTGTTTCTCTTGCCCTGTCTTCACCGTCGACTGGCACGGATCAGAAGAGGTTGGGAGAAGGAAACCACAGTCAAGTTTGTGTTGCCTACTGATTATCCCAACACTGAAAAAACAAGCCATGTATAAATTATGTGTTCTCTGTGGGACATACCTGTGATACTTAATGCACTATGAATACCTTAGGGCTTTTTCCCCCCTTAGTTGTGCAATTTGAATATAATTGTGGATAAATATGAATATTTGTTGATAAGTTTTGAATTCCTGGGAAGCTACTTTATGCAGTAATATTCAAGATATGCATATATATGTATATATGGAATTTATTAAAATTATCATGTTTAGCAAAAAAAAAAAGTAAAGCCACTGATGTTAATATTGAGCTTTAAAAATTCCAGATGCTAATAGAACAACAGACCACAATACTCTTATGACCACATCTGCAAAAAAGTACAAATGTAGGCATATATTTTTTTTTTTGCACAGGCAGGGAGGTAAAATGTATATACACATTTATTGCTCTGATAAATGTGGTTTATTCCCTCCCCCACTCCCAGAGGCTTTACCAGAATTGAGTTGTTAAAATAACATATGCCTAAAACAGTTAAAATGGTATTGTTAGCAGCGATTCTCCCTGGTATGGCTTCAAATATGTAGGGTCAAAATTATAAACCAGTTAATGAATGTCTCAGAATGCAACTTTTCAGGCTCATGAGCATCAGCCATCAGTAAAAAGTGCTATTGACTCTTTACGGCCTGCTCCCCAGAAGACGGTCTCCAGCTAATAAAGGGACGCTGACGGGAGATGACTGTGGGTAAATAGGAGAGAAGGGAAATATCATCCTTTGCTCCAGGGGGGTTTGGGATAGGAGCTGCTCTACCTAATCCTTCCCCTGATTGGGGAAGATTTCTTCCTAAAAGTCAGAAATCACCACTGGCAGCTGCAAATTGATTATCATGCAAGAGTGTGATGTGTTTTCCTTACTAGAGCAGCTAATGAACGTAATCCTAAGTAGAAGTGTCATTTCCTTTCCTTCCTTTAAGTTTCATATGACCATCCTTTAAACCATTTGTGCCTTCTCGCCTTTGAAAACATTATTTTGATTCTTTCCCAAGAAGACAGAAAAACACCCATCTGGAAACTCAGGTCAAGGGGGAAAAAAGTCCCAGCTTTGGAGTTAAACCTTTTTCAAAGCCCTTCTTCATTATATTGGTGTGATAGAGATACATATGTGTGTGTATATACATACACATACACACACATATATACGTGTGTGTGTGTGTGTATAGTCGCATAAAGTGATCTATGTCACAGCTGTGCAGAGTGGCTGCTGTACAACAGAGTAACTGACCTGGGACAAGCTGCTGGTAAACTACAACACGTTGCTGATATTCTCCTAATGGGAGAACTATTTTTTTTTAATTGCTAGAAGGGTGTTTTTTCTGCTGGAGCTCCAAATGTGAAACGTTGCTGCCTAAAAGTACAAGAGCTGTGTACAGGGTTTGGAACATTGCCCAGGGCTGTAGGATATTTACCATCAAATCATATGCCATCCCTTATGGGTTAGTATTAAAAAGCTTCTTCACATTCCCAGTAGAGGAAAAGGAAGGTGAGGGAAGTGGGGGAAGGGAATGGTGATAAGGAGAGAAGTGTTCTTTTATAAGCCAAGCTCTCTGTCCTTTGACAATTAGCAGATTTCCCATCAGGAAAAATCTTTGAACAGAAAGGAAAAAAAAATCTGTAGTATTGGAATCAGTATTTCATCACACTATTGGGGAGTATTTGGTCCCAGTATATTGCCTGAGTCTGTTGGAGCAGGCCCAAGTTTATGGCCTATTCACAGGAAAGAAGACCACAAGCACAGTAGTGGCCAAAGTGGAGAAGAATCTGTCCAGTTGATTAGAACACCGCCACCTTGAGAATCAGCACCATTTCCCAGCTAGCCTATGAAACAAGTAAGGCACTGCCTTCCCTCACAGGGATGTTCCATGATTTTGTGTCTGTGAAGTACATTAGAATCCTTAGAATAATGGAAGTGCAGGGTGATCTGATTAGGACAATAACCATGATGAAAGAGGAAGCATGTGCAAAATTGTCATCCACTTCTTGGCAAATAATCGGACATCTTCTAGTCCTGGGCCAAGCATTAGAAATCTGCCTCAAGAAAGCTCTCTGGTGGATGTGTCAGTGAAGGGACAGGATGACTGACAAGTTTTATCATTTGCTTGGTATAGTCAGGAACCATCAACTCCATGCTAATGGAGTACAGGGAGAACATGGAAACATGAAATCTACCAATAATCCAAAAACCTCATTAGACAGTGTTTTTATGTTCTTCACCTTTTTTTAAAAAAAACTGCTGCCAAGTAGAAGAATGATTTATACTTCTTCCTCCCCCTACCACCTCTTGCAATAGGTGCTAATGAGCAGTGAAATGCCGAAAAGGTAAGCAGTGGGAGGAAAACAAGAAGCAAAGAACCTGGAAAATCCACAATTTAGATAATCAGCTTTTGAACAATAGACTCAGCTGTATGTTTATTCTTGGCCTCTGTCTACTGCTACTTTTCCCTACCTCACCAGGAAACTGATTGATTATATCATTGCCAAGACAGCGAGTCACCTCAGTCACAGCCTCATCTTTTCTATGTGCCTATAGGTAAAAATGTGCCTGAACAAGCTCTTGAAGTTCTAAATGTCAAAATATAGGGTTTACTTTTCAAATCTATGCTATTTAAAGTCTGTGTACTTTGTTTTTACTTTGTAGAAAACATTTAAGGAGTGACAATAAACAAAGATAATGATGAGTGGACTCCTTATGTCTCCTTTGTGAAGACACAGATTGCATCTTAAAAAATTAGCAAGGGGTAACCTATATGAAATTGCTTGCCCTCTCAATGTGTGTGTGTGTGTGTGTGTGTGTGTGTGTGTGTGTGTATGTGTGACCTTGGAACAAAAAAGTTTTAAAAACGAATGTTTAAATTTGTTCTTACAAGTAACTGGGGAAAAATTAAGTATTACATAAAAGCTTAAAAAAAAAAGAAAATCTGAAAAAATAAAACAAAAATAATTAGCAGAGGATTGGTTCCCTGTGTGATACAATATATAAAAATGGTTTGTCCTGAAAAGCATTTCTTGTAAAACATTATGATACTAGGCAAACTAATAGTTAAAAAGAAGCAATGAAAGGGAGAATATCATTGTTACCAGTTTATAGAATTTGCTTTGGAAAGGAGCTCAAGAGGTCACGTAATCCAGTAATCTCTAAAATAAGGACATGGCAGTACTCTAAGGCACTGTGGGCTGGCCCCAGTGGGTATGTGATCAATCAGTTGGAGGTAAGGTCAGAACCACTCTTGCTATGATAATGAAGCTTGTCTCCAAAACAACCACATCTACTCTTATTTCCCCAAGACTCCTTGACTCTGTTTCTTTTATGCAAGCTCCCAACTCCCTGTACTCCTACCCCATTTCAGCTAGGTGCCAGGTTCCTCAAGACAGTTATAACCTAAACTGCTTGCAACACAAAGGATAAACAATTACCTATAGCAATTATATAAGTGTCTCTAGGATGATTCCTCCTCAGTGCCCTCTCACCTTCAGCAGAAACTGGAGCAAGGGCAGGCTCTTCTTGGGGCCAGGAACCCACGAATAAGAGCCCTGCCTCAGGAAGACCCGAGTTCAAATATGGCCTCAGACATTAGCTGTGTGACTGTAGGCAAGTCACTTAACTTCACTCTGCCTCAGTTTCTTCAAACTGTAAAATGGGAGTAATAATAGGACCTACCCCAGGGGGCCTGTGGGGGCCAAATGAGATAAATATAAATTATAAAACTTAAGGGACAGAATAAATATCAGAATGAGTGGGCATGGGTGGATTGTTATCTGGATCTCAGATATTACATTATCTTTTCCCCTTAGCCCATCAATCTTCCAAATTTCCCTGTTGCTATCCATTTTACCACCAAGATTCATCTTCAACTCCTCATTACCCCTCACCCTACCTCTGTCTATACATCTGCTTCATTTCTAACTACTGTTAGCTCTCCATCTCTCGTTCACCTCAATCCTACTCAGTCCACTCACACAGTCTTAGTTCAGGTAGTCATCAGCTGTGCGTGGACTCTAGTGCAACAATCTCCTAATTGGTTTCCCAGCCTCAATTCTTTTCCCTTCTCTAGTCTATCCTCTATATCAGAGATGTCAAACTCAAACAGAATGGGGCCATCAAACCATATATGAGGATACCTGCAGCAGCACCTTGAATTTTGTCGTTTTTCAGTTGTGTGTGACTCTTCATGACCCCACTTTCAGAGGCCATATTTGAACTCAGGTGTTCCTGCCTCCACTGTACCCCACAACTGCCCCTCCTGACTTAGAAAACCACACATTAACATTATACATGCTCCACTGTGATTTTATTTTGTTAAACATTTCCCGATTGCATTTTCATTTTGTTCAGCCACTTAAGAGTATTGTCCTCTGCTCCTCACAGTTGCCAAAATGAGGGCACACCTAAAGTGCCATGTTACTTTCCTACTCAATAAAATTCAGTGATTCCTTGTTGGTTCTGGGATGAGATATTTTATTGTGATGTCACTGGTCTGCTTCAAAAATGAAGCATGAACAATAACAAATTGTATCTGTATGTCTTTTAAATGTTTGTATGTATTTTATATGCATATAATTATAATAGTTATGCATATAATTTATAATTAAGTAAATGTACACACACTAGGGACATATGCTTTAAAATTTTACTAAGGAAGTTGTCAAATCCAAAAAGCTTAGGGAGCACTGATCTAATTCAATCCATACCAGAACAAGATTCCCTCTATATTATGTCCAACGAGTGGTCATGTGGTCTTTGCCAGAAGACCTCTGGTCGAGGGAAGCCCACCACTTCCTTAGGAGCTCATCCCACAAGTCTTTCCTTACATTAAGCCTAAAAACATGCCTCTGCAAATTCTACCCAATTTTTGATCTGCCTTCTAGAGTCAAACTGAGTAAGACTATTGCCATTTTCCTTATGACAGTCCTTTAAATAATTGAAGACAACTATACTTACTTCTTTAAATTGTTCTTTTCTCAAGATAAACACAGAAGTTCTTTCAACTGATTTTACCATGTCATGACCTCTAAGCTCTTCATCATTCTCAATCACCTCCTCTGGACACTCTCCAGCTGATCAATGTTCTTCATAAAAAGGTGGCATCCAGAACTAAACACAGTTTACAGATATCTGACTGAGCTAAAAGACAGTCCTGGACACTTTCTCTCAATATAAGCTATGATCACATTTGATTTTTTGGCTACAATATTTCATTGTTAACTTGTCATAGATCATAGATTTGGTGAAGTAAAAATTATTAAGCCTTTACTGTGTGCCAGGCATTGAGCTAAGTGCTGAGGATACAAAGAAAAGCAAAAGCAGTCCCTGTTCTCAAGGAGTCCCTAGTAGGGGAGGCAACATCTAAACAACTATGTGTAAACAAGATAGTTGTGCAGTAAATTGGAGTGAACCTCACACCAAAAACACTAGCATTGTAAAGGACTGGACAAAATCTCTTGCAGAAGGTAGGTTTGGGAAGGAGAGGGAAGAAGGAAAAGAGGGGGAGGGGAGAAGAGGGCTCAGCCTCAACCTTGGGAAACAGCCATAATTAGTGTGCTCAACCTGAATGAAGATCTAGTAAAGAAAACTAAAAAAAAAAAAAAAAGCTGCTGAGAGGTGTCACAAAATCTAGAGATAAGACGGTGATCAGCAGTGCCAAAGGCTGCAGAGGGGTCAGGAAGGATGAGAATTAAAAGGTCATTAGATTTGGCAGTCAAGAGATCATTAGTAACATAAGAAGAGCAGTTTCAGCTGAATGATGAGGTCTGAAGCCAGACTTCAGAGTTTGGGAGAGAGGAAGGAAGGCATCTATTGTAGATGGCTTCCTCAAGAAGTTTTATCAAGAGAAGGGAGGAGATAAAGGATAACATCGAGTGGGGGATTGATGGATCAAATGAGGGTTGTTTTTGTTTGTTTGTTTTTTTAAGGATATGTGGACATGGAAGTATTTATTAGGCCACAGGGAAGTAGACAGTGATCAAATAGTGAGAGAGTGGAGATGATAGAGGGAGTAATCTGTGGCACAATACATGATGGAATCTGACATAGGATGAATCTGAAAGGGTTTGTCTGGAGAAGAAAACCCACCTCCTCACGTGAAGCAAATGAAGGGGAAGATAGTGGAGGAAGACATTGGAGTGGGATGTGATGAGATGAGAGATGAGGAGGGGGGAAAGAGCACTGAGTGAAAGGTCTCAATTTTTTCAGTGAAATCTATGGCAAGGTTCTCAACTGAAAGAGTAGGAAAAGGGGTAGCATGGAAGGTGGGGGAGTGAGTTAATTAGGGAGGCATAATGCCTTGCTGGAGTAAGGTAACAAATTTGTAGCGGACCCACTGTCTTTTATTCCATTAGCAGCACATGATTAAGAAAACAGGCAGAAGTTTACTTTCCAAGGCAGGGGCTTGACAAGGAATGAATCGATAACATAAGGAGGCCAAGGGACTTGAGTGTAAAGGAGAGTGTAGGGTAGAACTGACTCACCTGAGTGGTCAAGACAGGTAAGGAAGGAGAATACAGCCGTGCAAGAATCATCCAGGAAACGGCTCAGACATGGAGGGACTGGAGGTTACACAACAGAAGACAATATGAAAGACGGAGTGATCAAGTTTGATGGGGTAAAGGAATTCATGAACATGGAAGTGAAACACTTGTTGGTGAAGGCACGATCAAGGGTATGATCTTCAGTGTCATGGAGGAGCAGGTCATGGAAAATGAGTTAATTGTTTGAGGGAGTATCACTACGTGTATTAAAAACTCCTAATATAAGGGCAAGAGCTGGGGAGGAAAAAAAGATGGATCCAGTTACTCACCTCATTGAGGAGGGAGAGTTTCCTAAAAATTGGTAAATAATAGCTACCATAATCTTGACTGAGTGATAAATATGTATTGAATAAACATCAAAAAAGGCAAGGTTACTGAATGATGGTAGCAGAGTCAAAGTCTAGAAAGGGTAGTATGGAGCAGAGTATTCTAAGTTCCACACACACACTGTCAATAAGTCAAGTATGAGTGACAGTGCAACTGGTATTGGAAAGGGTGGCCACAGATGCCATATCATCAGGAGGGAGCCAAGTCTTTGTGAGTGCCAGTTAGGAGATTTAGAACTGGAAGAAATCCATGAGGGCATTGAGTACAATTTCTTGTTTTATAAATAAGGAAACTAAAGCAAAGAGAAGCTAAATGACTTACCTAGGGACACAGTTATTAAATGAGTAAATCAGAATTTGAACCCAGGCCTTGACTCCAAGTTCAATGAACTCCTTAACTACTATCCTATTCTTCCTCTATATATGGAGATAAACATTCCTCCCCCTCCCCACTTTTTTTCAGCTGAAACTACTATTCTATCTATGGCTCACTGATTTTGTATTTGTTTAGTTGATTTTTTGGCACCAAATGTAAGACTTGATTTTCATCCTTATTAAGTTTTATTGTATTAAATTTGGCCCAATGTTCTAGCCTCGTGATTTTAGTTCTATTATCCAACACACTAGCTATCCACCTACATCTCCTTCAATTTGTATCATTTCCAAAACTGATAAGTATGCCATCTACTCCTTTATCCAAGTCATTAGGGGAAAATGTTAAAATAGCACAGGCCTAAGGACAGATCCCTGGAGCATTCTACTAAAGACTTTCCAAGACGCTATCAAACCATTAATGACTATTCTATGGATTAAGCCATTCAACCAGCTATAAATCTATGTTCTTTAGCATAACTTCAATCAATAAACATTTATTAAACACCTTCTACAAATGTCAGGCTCTATGCTAAATGCTGAGGATACAAAAAGAGGCAAAGGACAGCCCTGTCCTCAAGGAACATACAATCTAAAGGGGGGAAATAATGTGCGAACAAATACAAAGCAAGCTACATACAGGATAAATAGGAAATAATTAACAGAGAGAAGGTACTAGAATTGAGGGATTTTAACTGGGCCTTAAAAGAAGCCAGGGAAGTCACTAGGCAGAACATGATCAGAGCATGCCCAGAGGGAAAGATGGAGGAGGCCAATGTCATTGGATCAAAGAATATATGCCAGGAAGGTGTAAGAACACTGTATCAAGGGCCTAATCTCCTGCATTATATACTGCAGGTGGCAGAGTTAGGGGAGTGTGAGAAGCATTAATAATTGTGTATAACATAAAAAGAAAATAGAGTTCACCCTCGTAACCATATTTATTATGAAGCTCCCTGTGTTGAGAGTAACTTACTTCGAAGCAGGAATGGCAATGAAGAGAGTTTGTTAATGTTTTGAACCGAACCTTTCACTACACGGAGAGCTGCTGGGGTGGGCCTGTCACTCAGAAAAGCCCTCTGTGTCCTCCAGCTCTGGGTGTGATTCAGCACTTCACAGCTGTGTGATTCCAGGTGACAGCCAACAGCCAACTTTGGTTCTGTTTTCTTCCATGGGCAGTGTCTAGACTTTTAAATGTGTATATACATTTTTTCTACCCTGCCCCCCCACCCCTCCTTTAAAAGCACCCATGTCATCTGAGATAGCTGGCTGGAGAGATGGGTGATGGGTAATGGATACTTTCACCTCCAAGCTTCCTGTTCTGTGTAGCCCAGTTACAAAAGACTGTAAAATGTCAGTCTTGGCTAGGTCCTGATGGATAGGTGCGAGCACCTCTGTTACCTTTCCCTGGATAAGAGGATTAAAGGGGCTGTTTGGAAAGCACAGCCTGATGTCTAGAGGAAAGTCAGGAGAGAGAAATCAACAAAAGAGTACGAGATAATCAGTTCAATACCCAGAACTACAAAAATAAGGTAAGATTAAAAAATAACCCAAATTTCACAGCATGGAGGAATATGATAAAGCAGAAAAGAGAATTGAAACATTAAGTCTGATACTAAAATCTAAAACTGCCTTACATTCCCATTCACTTAAACTTATTAAAGGGGGTGCTGGAAAATATTTTTTTGGAGAATTCTTCTAATATCTTTCTCCATTAAGATTCTACTCCTTACTCAATTTTTAGTGATTATCATTGGGATTTCATTATCTACGAGTGAGAACAACGGTAGAACTACAATGGCAACTAACCATTTGTAGATCAGTTGATAAACATCATATTATTTGATCCTTACAACCCCCATTAGATGGATAGTGCAAGTATTATTTTTCCCATCTTACAAAGGAAAAAATAGGCTCAGAGGGGTCCTGTATTTTGTTCAAGATCACCCTCTAAATGAATGGTATAGCTAGGACTCTAACCTGAATCTTCTGATTCCAAAATACAACAATCTCTCCACCATACCATTAGAAACTGGCACTAAAGATTAACTGGGCAAGTTGCAGATGTACATAGCCCTTGGTTGGTCTTCACCAAATATGAAACATATCTCAGTAGGATCCTTAGAAGGAAGTCCTTGGACTCCTGGGAATACTGGCTACATGTTTCTCAGGGCCTTTGGCTGCCTATTTGCCTTGAGTTTGAACTTGCTGTTACCTTCTATCATTACTCTCCTGGCCCCTAATTCTGATTCGTTGAGGCTTGCAAGCACCAGAGGACCCACTAACCTCACCTACATTAGAGATTCCATGCCTCACGGAAGGGCATCTGTGCTCTGGGGGACTCAGATCAGGAGGGCTTACTTCCTGATAGTGACCTTTCTGATCATAATCTCCTGTCCTTCTTATCTGTCCCCCCTACCACCTCACTTCTAAATCTATTCTTTGTCCTCAACACAACTTTCAGCCTCTCCAGCCTTCTCCAAGTCCATCAGTCCTATGCTGTGCTCACTTGGCCCTCTAGATGCTCTCTTCCACCCCTGAATCCCTCATCTCCTTGCCCTACTACATTCATTTTACCAGTCCTCTACTTTGAACCATCTCCACTACCTGTATTCTCCAGTCTCACTGCTGCACAGTTCTTCCTTGGGCTCTCTATTCCCCTTCCTCTCTCTTCAACCCATTTCCTCCCAACTAAATTGCCTCCTCTCCATCTTTACTGAGCAAATCAAGACCATGTGTGTGATCTCTCCTCACACCCTAGTCCATTTCTCAAGATATTCACTATATGTCTCCCATCTTTTGCTCTCTGGTTCTAGTCTTGAAGGAAAAGGTGGCCCTTCTTGTCATGGCTAGCATTTCCACCAGCCTCATCAGATTAGGTCAACCTACTGTAATAGTTACCTATCTCCTTGTCTCCAGGCTAATCTCCACAGATCTGCTCCTCTAAAATAAAATGCATTTTAGTCTGTTTTGCCCCTAAAGTTCTTCACTTCAGCCCACCTTTCCAAATATATTGAACTAATATTACTCTCCCTCTTCGCACACTTTATGTTCCAGCCATGGCATTCTCACTACCATCCTCTTTGCCTCTTCAAAGACCTACACCTAGCTTGTACCCTTCTTCCTTATTTCTGCTTTTTGAATTTTCTCTATAGATAGATAAATTCTCTATAGATAGAGATAGATAGATAAATAGATAAATTCTCTATAGATAGAAAAATTTCATCTAAAATAACTATGGACAATATAAAATGCTTGGGAGTTCACCTGTCAAGACATCCACAGGAATTATATGCATCCAATCACAGAACACTCTTCCCACAAGTAAAAATTGGAGAAATATTAATTGCTCATGGGTAGACTTAGCCAATATAATAAAAATTACAATGCTATCTAAATTAATTTACTTATTCAGTGCCATATTAATAAAATCATCAAAAACCTATTTTATAGAGCTAGAAAAATAATAATGAATTTCATCTGGAAGAACAAAACTTCAAGAATATCAAAGGAATCAATGAAAAAAAATTAGGAGGAAAGTATCCTAGCAGTTTCAGATCTCAAATCTATTCTACAAAATTGTAATCATCAAAATATTTTGGTATTAGATAAGAAATAGAGTGGTTGATCAATGGAACAGGTTAGGTATATATAATATATAATATATATATATAATAATTTTTTTTTGCCTTTTGGGGGGCAATTGGAGTTAAGTAACTTGCCCAAGGTCACACAGCTAGGTTTTTGTTTGTGTGCATGTTAAGTGTCTGAGGCTGGATCTGAACTCAGGTTCTTCTGACTCCAGGGCCGATGCTCTACTCACTGCGCCACCTAGCCACCCCCATACATTATATATATTATAATATAAATATAAAGAGGCAAATGAGCACTAGTATTTCATAAAACCAAAGATTCCAGCTATTAGAACAAGAACTCATTATCTGATAAAACCTGCTATAAAAACTGGAAAGCAGTCTGGCAGAAACTAGGCACAGGCTGACATCTCATATTATATACCAACATAAATTCAAAATGGGTCCATGATTTGGATATAAAGGAGGATACAATAAGAAATAGTAGAACACTGAAGAAATTACTTGTCAGATCTATGGATAGGAGAAGAGTTCATGACCAAATTTCCTCTATGATCTTCTCCCTTCTGCCTCACAGCATCAGTCCCAAAGCTTCCTTCAAAGTTCAACTCAACACTTCCCTCTTTCAGAAAACTGTCCTGTTAGTGTTCCATCTCCCATCAATAATCCATTTTGTATATATTTTAATTTTTTTTCTTTAACCAATTAACTCTTTGAAGGAAAACCTTTCAGTTCTGTCTTTGTCTGACCTAATATGGTGCCTTGCCCAAAGAAGCTGCCTGCTTTGCCCCGCACCCCCCCAAAAAAAATTAGTCTGGCCCTTGGCTCTATTATTCTGGCTTCAATCTGTCTTTCTGATCTTATTTCATATGACTCTCCTTCACAAACACTGCTGAGTCAAGCTGTTCCCTAAAAGTGACAGTCCATCTCCCATTGCAGTGCATTCACAAATGACATCCCCAATGCCTAGAAAACATCCCCTTTCCTCATTTCTTTCTAATTGCCTATATTCCTTCAAAGCCTAACTATCATGAAGCCTTTGAAAACACAAATATTAGTGCCTTCCCTTTCCTCAAACATTCCTAGAACTTTTCTGATCTCTCCATTGCTTTATTTCCTACTCTGTGTGTGTGTGTGTGTGTGTGTGTGTGTGTGTGTGTGTGTGTACAATTCTTCTCTCTATAGCAGAATATAAGCTCCATGAGGTTGGAGACTTGTTTAATTTTTTTTTAAATCCCACTGTAGGCACTTAAATGTTATTAAAAATGAATTATTTTTTACCTCAGGGACAGGATCAGAAACCCAGAAGAAACTTGACTAAGGTTATTATGTAATTATGTGGCTAACTTTTAAAAAAAAAATCTGTCATACAAAAGTTGTTTTGTTTCTTTTTAAAATGACCTAGAAACAAAAACACAATGGTATTTGAAATTATCTAGGGTGCCATTGCATTCAAGTCACAGAATTTTAGAGCTGGAAGGGGCCTTAGAGAACTTCTTCTATTGAGAAGGCTAGACAAGGACCGTACTATGTTGCCTAGAGTGGTTTTATGACATAAATTCCTGTCTTTATAGGATAGAAGTTACTTTTTACTCCCAAACCTCTGAGCACTGCTTTAAAGTCTGGCTTTTCACTTCCAAAACGATACCTCCAAGCATCTACACAGATCAGAATAAATTAAAAAGAAAATTTTATTCTAGAAGGTGTATGTCTAAGCACCTTGCATTTTCTTCCTTTTTTTTGGGGGGGGGGGTGAGACAATTGGGGTTAAAATGGCCCATTTGCTAGTAAGTGTCAAGTGTCTGGGGCCACATTGGAACTCAGGTCCTCCTGACTCCAGGGCCAGCGCTCTATTCACTGAGCCACATAGCTGCCCCGTATCTTGCATTTTTTTTTTTTTAAAGCAATTGGGGTTAAGTAACTTGCTCAAGGTTACACGGCTAGTCATTATTTATGTGTGGGTGCTCATTTTCTGAGGCCAGATCTGATCTCGGGTCATCCCAACTCCGAGGCCGGCGCTCTTACTCACTGCGCCACCTAGCCGCCCCTTTAGGGCAATTGGGGTTAAGTAACTTGTCCAAGGTCACATGGCTAGATTTTTGTTTGTGTGGGTTAAGTGTCTGAGGCTGGATCCGAACTCAGGTCCTTCTGATTCCAGGGCCAGCGCTCTATTCACTGCGCCACCTAGCCGCCCCTTATCTTGCATTTTCTAAACAAAGAAGTAGCACACAATCAAAAGTACATTTCAAACCTGCAGAAAGTGATCTACTTAAAGCTGCTTATCTTATTCAATTATTATAATGTTAAAAAAAGAATCCTTATTGTGGCATTTTACAAATTACATATGATAATACATACAGTAGCACCAGCAGCAGTAGCAATTACAGCAACAATAATATTTAAGCATCAATCAGAGTATATAAGTGAGTAAAATTAAGTCAGACATCAAATGCTATAGTATACTGGAGATCAGACTGTAGTAGATAAAAATGAAATACAGGATATAGTATTAAAAAGAACACTTTTCCATTTCAATCCAAAGCCAACATTATTAACAAGCTTTGGATTTCAACAATACCCCCCTCCAAAACTCAATGCTAACCTTATAAGCTAAACCTACCAACCTTGTCTATTAATCACTGCCATTAACAAGCAATTCAATATTTTCTTGCCCATTCATTCTCAAAATGCCTGTGGAACAGACTATGCTGACACCTGGTGGTAATCAACACAAAAGAAAAGTAAAACTTCCTAACGCCTTTCCATATTAACCACATTTTCTCTCTGTTATTTTACCTGTTTGTTTTCTTCTAATGAAGAAATCTGATGGTGGTTTTAGAAAGAAACTAATTTTCTTTACAGAGATTCACTCTGTAATAACAGTCATAATATAATATAAAACTCTAAGGCTAAGCATATATCTAAAAAACACAGGCCCCCAAATCTGCACTTTAGAACTATTTCTACCTGGGTACCTTTAGGCTAACCAGAAGAGGTTTTTAATTTTCCTCCTTTAAAAAGTAGCTAGGTGGTGCAGTGAATAGAGCACTGGCCCTGGAGTTAGGAGGACCTGAATTCAAATCCTGCCTCAGACACTTAACACTTACTAGCCGTGTGACCCTGTAAGCAAGTCACTTAACCCCGATAGCCCCTCCCAAAAAAAGCAAAAAAAAAAAAAAAAAAGTAGCTTGTGTCCAGAATTTTCTGAAGGGGTCCAAAGAAGACTATACCATTACCTGCTGCTGTTGTTGCTGGTCAGTTGTTCTGGGTCTTCATTGCCCCAAGGACCACAGCACATCAATACTGTCTATAGGGTTTTCTTGGCAAAGATACCAGAATGGTTTGCCATTTACTTCTCCCGTGTATTAAGGCAAACAGAAATTAAGTGACTTGCCTAGGTTCATACAGCTAGTAACTGTCTAAGACAGAATTTGAACTCAGGTCTTCCTGACTCCAGGCCCAATGCTCTATGCACAGAGCCACCTAGCTGCTTAATATCGATTATTAACTAGTCATAATTTGTAGAAAGTCAAAGAAAAGAAAGGAAGGCATATAAAGTCAGATTCAGTACTAAAGGACACATTTTGCTAAAAGAGAATGGATTAAATGCTAAAGTATACTAGAGAAAAGGATATTTAAAGAGCTGTTGTTGTTGTTGTTTGTCCTTTGTTTTCCAGGACCATGGCATCAGAGAAATAATGACAAGACTTGTAGTTGACTTTGATTTGAGTAAGAGAGGACTGTGCAAGGTCACCAGCCTCACTTTTTCCTTCACGGCCAAATGGTCCAGTGGCCAGATTTCATCAGGGTGACTGGAGATGACCCAGGATGCAACGGAAGACCCTGGCCCTTTTAAAAAGGCTAAGGCCTTTTCAGGTTCTCACTTTAGAGTGAGGTACCACCCATTCAGTGAATAGGCCTCTTTAAGAAATGGGTAAGGGGATGGTCCCTTTAATTAGAAAGTGCAGTGGTAGATGCTAAAGTTGAGGAATAAGAATATGGATAGTATCCAAATGGTAGCAAGAGCCCTGGATCCTACTGCCACTATGTGTCCTGGGACAGTCTTTTCTGGTATGACACCTCCTCAGTTTCCCCATGACAAGTAATATGGAATTCCTATCATTTGCCATGTATTTCATGTAAATGTCATAATGAGTGTGTTAATTTATGTAAAGTTTTTTTTAATTTCTAGGAAACAAGTATTATGGATATCAAGAAAATTCATTAATAACTGTAGCACTAATTATAAAATGCTGAAAATATAATGCTAAGTAATAGCACTACAGGGATTATTATCTATAACCAACAGAAAAGGATAAACAGCTTTAACAAACTCAACTGTTATGCCTCTTACCTTCTTCAGGTGCTTTAATTTTTTTTTTTTTTTAAGCAATTGGGGTTAAGTAACTTGCTCAAGGTTACACGGCTAGTCATTATTTATGCGTGGGTGCTCATTTTCTGAGGCCGGATTCAATCTCGGGTCATCCCAACTCCGAGGCCAGTGCTCTTACTCACTGCGCCACCTAGCCGCCCCTTTAGGGCAATTGGGGTTAAGTAACTTGCCCAAGGTTACAAGGCTAGGTTTTTGTTTGTATGGATTAAGTGTCTGAGGCCGGCTCCGAACTCAGGTCCTTCTGATTCCAGGGCCGGCACTCTATTCACTGCGCCACCTAGCCGCCCCTCAGGTGCTTTAATTTTAAATGCCAGTAACAAGTTCACTTCTAGGTCACTTTAAAATAAGTAACTTTGTTTTAAGGTAGTTGGGGGAAGGAAAAAAATGATTATCATTTGTACAACTGTCAACCCCCCTCTCTCTCTCTCTCTCTCTCTCTCTCTCTCTCTCTCTCTCTCTCTCTCTCTCTCTCTCTCTCTCTCAGCTTTCCAGGGACATTTCAAACAGAAACAAAAGACAATCTAGGATACTTATTGTGCCTATTGCTAATAACAACCACAGCATTTTCTTCCAGCTAGGAAAAAAAAGCACTCACTGAGGAGGCACCAGAATTGCCTCGAGGCATACAAAGGAACTGAATGGCAGAACAAAAATGAGTCAGCTGCATGAAAATGCAGGTGCCTGTAGAAACTAAACTCAAAACCAATAGACACAAACCAACTTTTAACGAGAATCAAAAAAAGGACCATATTCACTCAATTCTATTGCAAACACACCAGAATTCAAACTGCAGATCCAGAATCTCTGTACCCAGTATAATTCAATCTGCAAACCAATTATCTAGTCTATCAAACTTTTGGAGTCTCTTTCCACTGGTGACAACCTTTTCTTTCAACTGCTTTCATTCATTTGTTGCCCACCCTATCCAGTTTGTCATATTATCATCAGTTTTCTCCTATGCTCCCTGCTAGACCCTCTATCTCTTACAACTTTTTCCTTGCTCAGAAAACTTTTCAGTCTACCCACTTACACTGAATTCATTTTGGGGGGACCTGTTTTGCCATAAGAATTAAACTTCAAGAGGGCCATCCAAAAGTTTTTCTGGTAAGAAAATTTGGAAGGAAAATCTCAAATGAGATTTTGTACTTTCTTAAATAAATGACGCTAATTTCATAATAGCAGGTAATGAGAAAGTAATAAATGAGAAATGGAGGTGGAAATCTAATCACCACAAACGTGCCTTTGTCCTGTCCTGATTTAGACAGAGGACCTTTGGGACTATCCCATTCTTAACACTGGCCACTGCAGAGATCATTTACTAGGTGTTGGGGCTCTTTAGCTGCAATAACACATCTGTCTTGTGGTAAGGACACTATCCACTAAAAATTAGCCTAAGATAAAAAACTCACTTCGCTAAGTATATAAAACAACCCTTGAAGATATTCATTGTCTCTACTTGCTTCAGGGTGTAGAGCTGCACTGCATTAGCTAGGTCCTAAAGCAGAGCTCTGTTCCTTGCTGATTCTTAACACATATCCTTTTTACAGAATTCTCATAAAGTGTTGTGCACCACAGGAACACACAATTGGGTCACTGACCTATAGAAACAAATTCTAAGGCACCGTTGAAATATTTGGTGTGCAGTTCATGAATCTAATACACAATGATCAAAGATCTAGAGAGCAACCTAATTTCTGTACCAAAATTACTTGCATTTTTCAATTAGTGAGTCAACAAGAATTTATTGAGCATTTATTATGTGTCAGTCACTGTGTTAAGTAATGAAAATGCAGAGGCAAAAAAAAAATTATAATTGGGAGTATCCTACAAATCCTGCTGAACTACCAGTTAGCATATATAATAAACACACTTCCTTTGACAGAAAATGAAGGAAGGTTCCACAATCTTGTGTCCATTCCAGGGAATTTAAGCTGAAAAGAACAGTATACTAGGTTTAATATAGTAGATGATTATGAAAGTTGGATATGAATCTAGATAGATTTGTGCTTTCCTGACCATGTAATGAAATAGAGGTACACTTTTTTTTTTTTTTTGCTTTTTGGAAGGGCAATTGGGGTTAAGTGACTTGCCCAATGTCACATGGCTAGTAAGTATTAAGTATCTGAAGTCACATTTGAACTCAGGTCCTCCTGACTCCAGGGCTGGTGCTCTATTCACTGCGCCACCTAGCTGCCCCCAGTAGAGGTACATTTTCTGATTGTAATATACTAGTTTAGAATGTGATCAGACCAATTAATAAATTTTCTTCTAAAATTACTGTCATCTAGATAACCACAACAATATCCACCAGTGCTCACTATCAGCATTTTCCATATAAATTAACTATCTATTTGCGGTGGAGTGGGGGAAAAATAACCTCTTCTCTATAATCCTCTTCTCTGAAATTAAATTCCCAAACACTATGACTACTGAAATAAGCTAGGTTCATGCCTTCATCCATCTTCCTTCACACCATCAATAACATCATATATAGTATCTTCAAAGCTTACAAAGTGTATTTGCAAAGGTTACATTCCCTTATTTTAGCCTTGCCACAGACCCCTGACGTGTATACTTCAGGTTTTTTCACTTAGAGATAAGGAAAGACTAAGATTCAGTGACTTGTCCACCATCACAGAGATAGTGCCAGAGGCAAGATGAGAACCCAGATCTTCCTGACTTTATTGTATGATCCCTGACTGACCTCTGGCTCCCTTTAGAGACATGCAAACTGAAGAGAACTCAAGAGAAGCTCCCAATTAATATCCAGTCAACAGCATCTTTAAGAGGTCCAAGTTGACATCTGTCTCTTTTAAAGTAGTGTGGCTGAATTTTCTGCTCTGGGAACATATCTGAGAGAAAAAAAGAGAAAAGGAGAATACCAAAGATGAAAGGTTTTCGCTAAAGCAAACCTGCCAAAAGCATATGTGGATGTGTATACACAGGCATTTATACACCTATATTGGTTGTCATCCTTCATTACAGACACATACATAGATATTATTCCAAAAGTCCATTGGTTTCACCAGACTCCCCAAGGGGTCCATGACACAAAAAAGATTAAGAACTTTTGGCCTAAATGCTGTATTTACCTTCTGCAAATGAACAGAAAACAAACTTTTCTTTTCCAGTTAGGATTGTCAAGAGTACACTGTATTCAATATCCAATGCATTGATTTATATCCAACTTTCATAATCATCTACTATGTTAAACCTAGTTCACTGTTCTCTTCAGCTTAAATTCACTGAAATGCAGACAAGATTGTGAAACCTTCCTTCGTTTTTTGTCAAAGGAAGTGTGTTTATTATATATGCTAACTGGTAGTTCAGCAGCATTTGTAGGATACTCCCAATTATAATTTTTTTTGCCTCTCTTTGTATTTTCAATGCTTAACACAGTGACTGACACATAATAAACTCCCTGTCAGTAGGAATTTTGGTTTTTGTCTTTGTAATAATCTCAGCACCCAAGACAGTTTCAAGCAAACAGTAGGCACTTAATAAATGCTTGCTGAATAAATGAAGATGTTGGTAGGAGGTTGACTTAAAGCCAAAAAAAATCTGATAATTTAAAAAGGATAACCATTGCTTTTTGTATCTCATACCATCTCTTATTATTCAACTCTATTCAATTAAATGAGTGTCTATTGAGATCACTAAGGTGCTTTGGAAGGAACAGAGCTAGATGCAGGAAATACAATGATAAAAATGAAAAAGGGTTTCTATTCTTGGGGGCTTACATTTTCTTTGGAGGAAATGTACAGATAAATAAATTTTAAAAAATAGAATGGAGAAATGGAGCAGCACTATGTTACCACGAAATACTCACTGGGATGATATCCAGAAGAAAATGGTAAAGAACATTTGGATGAGAATGAACAGGGGGATAAAAAGTGATACTTTAATGGGAGTATGATAATGACTACCTGGAAAGGATTACAGAAGACAAGGCACAAACCTGGTAAAGAGGCATGATATTGTAGTGATGGGAAGGGACTCAGTCAACTACCTGGACATATGCTAGGGTATTCCCTTTATCATAAGGAGACCAAATGATAAATCTATGACTTGCCTTAGTGATAATTTCACAAAAGCATAGAATCTAAAAGTTGGAAAGGACCCCAAAAGCTACCTAATCTAAGTTGTACCTAAAAAAGAATCATTCTTTCTAAGGTTTACTACTTTTTCTTTCCATTTGGAGGGAGGAAGAGAAGAAAAGGAGACATGTTTAAGGAGAAAACAAGTTTAGGAAATATTTATTATACATATATACATGCTTTTTTTTTAAAAAACAGTTACTTCAGTTAAAGTGACAATATACACATATGGGGTACTTCACTTTAAGAAAATTATTAATGAAGTCCATAAAATTTAATTTTTATAATTAGAATATATCTGAAATACAGAGTTCACTCTTTTAAGGAGTCCTATGATGACTCACTGTAATGGCAAGCAAAGAAGTACTTAGCACCTTGTTTCAGTTATTTATTTAGCACATTGTTTCAGTTCAAGTGTCTTTGAGCCTTGACTTCATCATATCAAGTCTTTGTTAAGAAACAGAACCTGTGAATCCCATAGTGAGAGGGACTTGCCAAAGACAGAAAGAGGAAGGACATAAGAGGTAGGCAGAAAAGGGAGGAGCTAATGACAGATAAAAAGCTGATCACAGCTGGGATGGCACAAAGCTGAGAAGGGAAAAACTTATGGTGTCCAGCATTCTGTCTGTTCTGTGTCAATTTGTGTTTTTGACACTTTGTACAGAAGCCTTGGGACCTTACTGGAAGCCCTGAAAGAGGATTTTCTTATTGTCTGTTTACAGAAATCCTGGAGGAGGGTTTCAGAGGTTCTGGAACTATACTGATAATTTGTGTTGAGTTCTCAGACCTTGTTTGTGGGTCTGTGTTGATTTCACAGGCAGACAGTGAATTGATGATGGTATCTGCAATGTATGTGAATGTTGTTTTGGCTCTGTTAAGTTTTGTCTTCCCAGAAATAGAAACTGTGAAGGACTTAAGGGAGACTGGACACTGAGCTTCAATATGGAATGGGAACTGGACAAAGAAAAAGACGAGGAGCTGAGAGCTGCTTGTCTGTGAATCCAGGTGACAGTTGGGTAGATTCAGGCAAGAGCTGGACCCATGGAATCTGGGAACCAGCCTTGAGCCAAGATGAAAAGACCTCTCCTTGGGTGGTGCTGATTGAGAAGATCATGATTTACTGTGACGTATAGGTGGGAGAACTTTGTACTTTGTACCTTGTACCCCTTAAGGATGATTGAGTTAAGGATGACTGGAAACTAATCTCCAATCAAGAAGAAAGAAGACTTTTTGCCTGAGAGATTAAGAAAATGTGACCTAGGGTGGAGAACTTTGACCTTTGTACTTTATGTCACTTAAGGAGAGTTGCTCCTTAAGGAGGATTGAGTTAAAGACTTACTGAATGATACCTTTGTCTAAAACTATGTGGCCACTTTAGTGATGAGTTGTTATATCATTGTGAATGCTGCACTTTGGTTTCTGTGAATGTTCTGCCTTAGTTTACTGCTGAATAAATAGAGAGGTCACTATACTATGTGCTCAGAACTTAAAGCTATTCACAGCAGCAGTAGTCCTCTGCAGAGCTGCTCATGCTTGGCTATACTCTCACTTACCAAAACAACAACAAAATCGTGTGGTGCAAAGATTGTTTTTTGGTGTAGAGACCCATGATTTCATTAGTATAGAGAATTTTAGCTGTGAAAATACCCTCACTAGTACAAACTGGCAACTCTTCTGTCATTCGTAGCCTTTCTGGGTTGCTTAAGGTATTGAAAGTTTAAATGACTTGCCCCTGGTTAGGGACAGAACTTGGGAGTCAGTCGTTGATACTGTGGTCAAAACAGAACAAACATTTCTGCCTCTGTGGCTTCAAGGAACCTTCAAGAGCCTGGTGGACATCACATGGGGAACTTTAATTTTTGGACTAAGTTTCTTTCTAATTACAATCTGTTAGTTTTTGTTTTTTTTAAGTTACCAGTGATCTCTTAATTTTGAAATTTAATGCCCTCTTCTCAATCCTCATCCTTTTTGACCTTCATGAAGCAGTTCAGTGTTGACCACTGTTTCCTCTTGGATACTCTCTTCTCTGAGTTTTCTTAACCCCGTCTTCTCTTAGATCTTGTTCTACTTGTCTGATGGCACTTTTCAGACTTCCTTTACTGCAGCCTCATCTATGCCATGCCCCCCATTGTGGTACACACTAATGCTCTATCCAGAGCCCTTTTTTCCATATATTCTCTCAAGGCGACCTCATCAGTTCCCATGAGTTAAATAATCATCTCTATGATGATGACTCCCAAATCTACATATTCCACCTAGCCTGAGCTTAAGTTCACATAAAAAATGCCTTTTGGAAATTTCCAACTAGATGTCCTGCACCCATCTCATACTCAACATATTTAATAGGAAACTTTCTCCCCAAACCCAGTCCCCATCAGGTGTCACCTAGACTATTACATTGGTCTTTCTACATTTAGTACCCCCTCTCTCCAATCTGTCCATCACAACCTGGCAAAGTGATATTCCTTAAAGCATGAGTCTGACCATGACATCTCTCCCCTGTTCAGTAATCTCCAGCGCATCCTATTGCCTTTAGGATCAAATACAAACTTCCTGGTTTGTCATTCAAGGACCCTGAAAGTAGGTTCCAATTTACTCTTCCATGTACATCATACATTCCTCTTCTTTATACTCTACAATCCAGCCTAAATTGTGATCTGGTTATTCCTCACATACCATGTTCTCATCTCCATGCCTTTGCACACACTGTCCCTAGGCCTGGTACAAAGTCCCCTTTTTGCTCCTTTCACCTCTGAGAATCCTGGGCTTCCTTCAAAGCTCAACTCGAGCACAGCCTCCCCCTTGAGGCTCTTCCTGATCCCCAGCTTCCCGGTGTCTTCCAGTAGAGGCAGCCTGATATAGTTACTTGTTAATTGTTTTGTATAAACTTTTATAAGTACACATTGTTTACCCCCCAAAAATAGAAGCACCTAGGGGGCAAGGTCATTTTCTTTTTGTCTTTGTCACCCCAGTAACTATAAGACTTCCCTGATACACAGGAAGGGCTTATTGATTTGATGATCTTAAATGAAAATGCTGCTGTAGTCTGAAAGATTTTATCTTCAAGGGCGAACTGGTTTTCAAAGAACAATTTTCTCTGAGCATTTCTCTAAGATAGATACCTTTTCTCCACAAAGATATGAATTTGGTTCTATTGTATTTTACTTCTCAAGCCATCAGAAATCCAGCCATGCTGCTTATGCTGACTAACGTATTTTAAAAAAGGAAAATGCATGACCCTTAGACATTACAAAATCTCTCAGGAATATGTAATGCTTATTTTCCTTTGTGGTTGTGTGTTGTACACTCAAAAAACTGAAAAATGAATGAAATGATCACACTAGGCCTTCATCTCTTTTGGTGAAAAAATAAAGTAATAAATAACTCCAATTAGAAACTATGCATGAGACACAAAATGAATAAAAGATCTCTTATAAATTCTTTCAAGAATAATCTAATATTAGCTAGTCACAAGACATTCTAAGGTTTTGAGAAAATGTTTAAAGCAAAAACTACAGGGGAATGAAACTGTTCCTTTAGTATATTATATTTGCTTTTTGGTTTCTATTATTTTTTTTAAATCTCAATATGGTTTTTATCATATAAGGAAATGCTACATTAATTACAGTGGGAGGGGGAGGGGACATGAGTGTGTCTGAGAAATGTAAAGGCAGGTCTCACTAACAGAGTTTGGATACAAATGGCAGACTGTGAAAAGAAACTGTAATTCAGCATGGATTAATCTTTTTGGATTTATTTATCAGTAAAAAAACAAAAAACCTCACTAAGCAAAATAAAGAGCTTACTATAGGTATGTAAAAAACAAGCTCCCCAGTAGTCTTCACCAGGATGAAACAGGATTAGCTTTGTAGTTCTTGTAATCTTCTTCACAGAAGAATGCAATTTCAGTTTCATTGGCTGAAAAAAGAAAAATACATTTTTGAAAAATTTTAATGAAAAGTTAAGTTTAAATCTAAAATGGGAAACAGAGGTATACTGACTCAGAATTTTAGCTTCCAGGGCCCTTAAGTGAGAAAGACAAGTATATATTTTGCTGAACATAGCACAAGAAAATGTTTTTGTTGAAGAGACAAATGATGTGATACAGCAATAGAGCTAGATTCAAATCCTGCCTCAGTTATTTACTAGCTATATGATCACGAACAAACCACTTAACCTCTCAGAAGCTCAGTTTCCTTTTCTATAAAATGGGGATAATAAAAATTGCTTTATGAGGTTGTTGTGATAAATGAACTTTGTAAATCTTCAAGTACAACAGAGACATGTTATTTGCTTAAAATAATTTTTAATTTATCAACATTAAAAAATCCCAATTATAAATAAAAAGAAAAAAATTTACCCAACCAGTCCAAACAAGGCAACATGGATGATTTTCAGAAAATCACCAGTGCTCCTTCTTCATTCTCCTTATAGTTGTAGGAAATAATGGACCTTGATTTTTTCAAGTTTACTACTGAGTTAGTGAGAAAGGGGGAAAAATCCATCTCCCCGCCCCCCCGAAATTAGCCTGTAGGTATAATAATTTAATACTTAGAGGATCAGTAGAATATTTTACAGATCACTTTACATTCTCCCTCATGACCCATCAAAATATGTGTCTGAAGAAGTTAATTTTTTGCCCTGCTTATGATTAATTCATGAGGCTTCAACAATATGCAAAGTGAAAGACACAAATTGGCTTCTACAGCAATACCTTCAAATACCTCTAATTATTCACAGGGGATATGGCACAGCTACAGGACCCACAAAGGTTCAGAGCAGTCACAATTCTTTCAACCTAACAGGTCAAGGACTTCTTCTTCTAAAACAATAAGTCAGCAACATTATTAATTCAGAACTGAGACAAATCTGATGGAAAGCCTTCACAATTATTAAACATGCAATTCTTTAAGGTGTGGAGCCAACAAGTTTCACAATCGCTTTTTAAATTAAGGCAAAAGTTAATACAGTCTGCTTGGCTATACAGAAAGGGCAAGAAGGGTTTCAGAATCTTGACTAGAAAACAGACAAGATTATTTGTAATGAATACTGAGCACTTTATTAACATATCTCCTACTCTAAAACAGACATACAAAACTCCACCAAATATACACTAAAACAGTAACAGTAATTATTAAATAGAATCCTTAAGAAAAGTTAGCACTTTGGTCTCAAAATATACAATTTCAGCGCCTTAGAATTTATCACCAAAAATATTGATAAATTTTAGCATGCAATTTCACTTGATTTTTTTTTAATAACATCCCAAGGATGAAATTTAATCAGAGTAGCTAAAAATCAGATTGCAAAGATCAAGTCACACTGGGTCTGTGGGTGGACTGCAGATAGCACTCAGAAATCAATAAAAGGGTATTGGAGACAGACTGAACTCCTGGAAAACATTCCTAATTTAAAGTCGGTTATAGCTCATGATGAAATAATTCCAAAAAGGAGATCAAACTTAGCATGAAGAAAATGTTGAAAAAGATGGTCTTTGCCTAGTTAAAGAAATTTAATATTAGAAGAAAATAAAATGTTTCAAAACTGATCCCAAAAGCATAAAAAGCACTTAGGACTTTTCCCCGTCCAACATGCCAAAGGGGTGGTTTATGTAGAATTTGCAAGTAATTCTAATTAAACTTATAATGGAAGAAAGGCTAGAAATTTTACATTCTTAATTATCATAAAGCAAGTTTTTACTAATGCAATAGTCTACTATTACATGTAACACTTTACAAATATGGCTATGCTTATAGCAATCCACTTAATAAATTTGTTGACTATCACTACACATTTCTTTTATGGTGGCCAACCTTACACTATAGACCCTTCTAGGGACAAATACATAATATTTTCACCTTCAAGTACAGGTGTAGATTGAGTTAATATATGGAAAGTACTGACAAATAGAATTATGTTCTAACACATGGCTTCTCTCTCAGATCTAAATAATTTAGAAATCAACTCACTGTTTATACAGGCTTATTTAAGTCTTTTCTAAGACATCAGATCAGAATTATCTTGGGAAAGAGGGTAGTAAAATGATATTCCTGTTCTTAGGTACTTAAATTTAAAACATTATCCTAAAAGACAAACTTTTTATGAGCTTCTAAGCTTGAAGACAGTTTTTTTTCTCCATAACAAATTTTTTAGCTTGAAAAATTTGGGATATGAATTTTTAATATTTAGTGTGAGAAGTAGAGATTTGCTCCCTTCTCATTAAACTAACAAAAAACATTTCAAAAGTCAAAATAGCATTTATTTAAAATTTAGAACAATGTGGTTCTCAAATGACAAGAAAATTAAACTTATAAAATCTATATAATCCTGAAAATAAATTAACTTGTGAATTCCTATACATGTTCTAGAAATTTACTTACCAAATTAAATGTAATGTACTATATATATACATACACATATATGTATGTATGTATGTATGTATGTATAGCTTGTCTTTCAAGACCCACTCTCAAACTATCCTTATCCTTCCTACCACAATTTCTTGAATTCTTGCTTCTTACTACCTTTAAAAGTGGCTCCTAAAAGAACTGTAGGAAGCCTAGCTGTGTGATGGTCCCTGAGGGCACCCGATTTTAAATTAAATGTGCTGTAGGCTGCAGTGCACTCAGGTGCACAAGCCCACGGCACGTGAATCTGAAATGAATGTGCAATCTAAAATCCAATAAATACATTGCCAGCTCTTCCCCTCGTCTTACTTTCAAATAAAACCAAGAAAGTAAGAACCCCGAAATCCATTTATGGAACATTATAACAATGACTTTCATGTTTAATTAGCTGAACTGAAATCAGGATATCCAAACTAATGATCTAAAGTAAATTATTCACTATTTCCAAATGGTACACATATTTATCTTAACACTTAAAAAACACTTCTGGGAACAATTTTTAAATTATCATTTTAAAAAATCAAATGCAAACAGATTACTTAAGTCAACTTTTCTGGCAATTAACCAACTAAACAATAAGAAGTCACTGAAGCCATATTCTGTGCGGAGCCCTATGTGAAAGATTTACGGGATACCAGAGTAGATTCAAACAGCATTTCTGCCCACAAGGAACTTACCATCTAGTTGGGGAAGATAAGATATAAAGATATGATCTACTTAGTGAATAAGAAGGTATGATAAGGCGCTAAACTGTTTGGTTCAGATAATCAAAGAACAAAACAGTAAATAATAAAGTGCTGCTTATGGGGCATAGGAAATAAATGGGAAAGGAATTATGGAGAAGGCAACAGTGGGGTTTTTATACAGTAATTTCATACAGAAAAGAGGGAGTTTCAACCCAAAGCAAATATTCCATGCATCTGATCTCACAAAATTCAGATGCATAAGCCATTCAAAAGTTTGTTAACAAAAGAGCACCGTCTCAGGTTGATCAGCAATCTAAATTAAATAGATTCCACCTACAGAGTTCAAGCCTTGATCTGAAATTGAAATGTGAAGAAACAGTATAATCAAAAGCTCAGTTTTCACATTTACTATACATATACTGAGTGGACAGAGGAAGAACAATCTATGACTGTTCTTTAAAACCCCTGTTGTGAATTTATGAATATTTGCAAATTGTCCAGTCCTAACTTATTATTTAACTAAGTATACGGTTATATTAGTATTACAGTGACAAATAACTACATGTTAGAGGAAGACAAAATAATCCTTAATGAAACACAAATTAAGCATGATTTTCACCATGAGTATGGGAATAGTATATGACTATGTTATTAGATATATACATAAGTGACAAGATTTTTAACATGAAAAAGGGTTCTGATAATGAGTAGAAAACTGAAATGACACTCAAAATGAAAGCATACCACAAGGGAGTTTTGGAATCATTATAGAAATATGCTCAAAGTGAATTCCCCCTCCCTCTCCAAAAGCCCTAATAACCTCTGAGTTTAGCCTACAATATCTTGTATCAAAATATTTCTAATACAGTATCAGCTCCCAAATGAAATGAAAATGCTGTAATTTCTTTATAAAACTAGAGAGAAATCAATAGAGCTAATCACTTGGGAGAACACAGAATAAAGGAAGTAAAATGTAACTAAATAAACTTACTCTTTAAGTGATTTTACATTTCAGGGTAAAAAAACTGAGACACCACACAGACATTCTTTAAATCATAAATAACAATTCCTGGGAAAACTATTTTCTTGTATCCACAAAGCTGGGTGTGTGTGTGTGTCTATGTGTGTGTGTCTGTGTGTGTATGTCTTAAATACTCAATCTACATGCAAACACTACTGACGTCAAGTACAGAATATACAATTGGCTTCTGCAGTGCAGATAAAAGGACAGAGTATAAATTAGAAAAATTTCCCCTGAAAGTCAATCTTCAATAAGTTTTTTTTCCTTTCTCACAGCTTTTCTTTGCCTTTCATAGACCCTGCAGAAAAGTCATAATGATAAATTTGTAACATTGCTATTATTTCCATGGCAACTGGCTGTGATGTCAAATACAGAGTGACAGCTCTACTCCAAGATCAAGCAGGAAAAGGAATGGGCCCTGATGACTTAGAATTTTCTTTCAACCTTTTTTTACACACCTAACTTAAGAAAAATGGGGCTGAGAAAACCCCCCAAATACTTTTTAGAATAATGAGCTTCAAGGATTTTTTTAACAGCTCTGTTCCCACTCAGTATTCTCCACTATTCTCAAGGGACCATCTCTATTTCTCCTGTATAATAGCATCCTTACTTCCAGAGTAGAACAATGCTCTAGGCAACAGAGTAAGGAAAGATCATGTAGGGGAAGAAATGGCCACAAGTAAGGGAATAAACCTACTACCACTATCCCAAGACTTCCAAATCCTAAATGAACAAAATATGGTTTGGAGCTTAAAGCCTTCCTTCTTTTCTGTAACTACTGAGCTCCTAAAAAATAATATTACATAAAAGCTCATGCACATACATTCAAAACACTCAACAATAGAGGGCTTTAGTCTGATACTCAAGATATTTGTGCTAATTCCTTACACATGATCAAAAGCATCTCCCTAATACATACCTGGACAAAGAAAATGAATAATTTTCAATAAAGAATTACAAACAACAAGCATATAAAATGTTCCAAATCACCAATAATAGGAGAAATGCAAATTAAAAGAACTCTGAGATTCCATTTTTATGTCTAGCAAATTGACAAAGATGATAAGAGTTAGAAATGGTCAGTGCTGAAGGGATTATAGTAAGACAAGCATAATAATGTACTGTTGATGAAACTGAACTGGTCCAACCATCTTGGAAAACAATTTAAAAGTATACAAGAAAACTACAAAACTGTTTCTAATGCTCTCTGACCCAATGATCTCATGATAGGGCATATTACCCAAAGAGGTAAAAGATGAACTGAAAAGTCCCAAAAATATTCAGAAAAAGCATTTTGTGTGTGTGGTAGGAAAACAATGGAAAGAAAGTGTTTTTCAGTTAAGGAAGGGCTAAACAACTGTATTATATGAAAGTAGCAGAATATTATTATATCATGAGAAATGATGAATGTGAGGCATTCTTTTTTTTTTTTTTTTTGCTTTTTGGAGGAGAGAAAGCAGGGCAGTTGGGGTTAAGTGACTTGCCCAAGGTCACAAAGCAAGTAAGTGTTAAATGTCTCAGGTCCTCCTGAATCCAGGGCTGATGCTCTATTCACTGCACCTAATGTGAGGCATCCTGTAAAACATGAGGCAGCTTATATAAACTGATCCACTGTGTAAAGGAAGCAGAGCCGTGTATGTGTGTGTGCGTACAAAATACATTACACACACACACACACACACACACACACACACACGCCACAGTAACATAAAAGAAAACACTAAAAGGCAGCTGAACTCAGTAACGTCTGCTCCCAGCTCATGAGGACAAATTATGAAATTCCCCATCTTCCTTGGAGAGAAGAGGGGGGTAACAGATATGAAATGTTGCCTCCAATATCAGAAGTGTTTATGTTTCTTGTTTTATGTGAAAGAGATACCAGAAACTGAGAAATGTCCATAGTATAAAAAATAAAAGATATCAATAAAACAAAACAAAAAATCCTCCTTCCTGTTTAACTTAAAGACGAGGGGACCTGCATGAATTGCAAAGATGTAAAGACCCATCTTCAAATAATCTTCTGAATTCTCTGCTCCTCATCATCACCTACACTTCATTTCTTCCTACCTAGGACTCCTTTTTTCTAGTTATATAAAAATGAAAAAAGCTACATTTATTCACTGTCAATTTAAAATCAAAATCCAACATATATAATCTCTACCACAGAAGTGTTACACTTTATGTGTGATTTGAGTTAATTAGTATCATAATTTTTGAGACATTTTTTTCAAACATTGCCAAATTGTCATCCCCAAAATGAGTAACTCATATATATGACTAGAATAAGGGGAACAAGAATAGTTTGACATTAGGAAGTGATTAGAATGCTCAAACATAAAGAACAAAAGCCATATGATTATTCCAAGAGATGCAAAAAAAAAAAAAAAAAGGCAATGACAAAATACAGCATCTCACGATGTCCAAACCCCTGAAACAAAGGCAGAGGAAGTCCTTTAATGTGATCAAAAGCACTTATTTAAAACCAAGAGCTAGCATTGTTTACAATACAGAAACATTAGAGGGGGTGGCTAAGTGGCACAGTGAAAAGAGCTCTGGCCCTGGAGTCAAGAGGACCTGAGTCCAAATCCAGCCTTCAGACACTTAACACACACACACACACACACACACACACACACCATGTGACCTTGGGCAAGTCACTTAACCCCAAATGCCCTCGGAAAAAAAAAAGGAAAAAAAGAGAAACATTAGAAGTCTTCCCAGTGCAAACAGAAGTAAAGAAGCCCTCCACTAGAATTTAATAGAGTTCTAGAAATGGTAGCTATACCAATAATACAAAAGAACAAAATTGAAGATATAAGTATAAGCAAAGAGTGACAAAATTAACTGTATTTGCAAATGATATAATGATATACTCAGAAAATGCCAGAGAATCATCAAAGAAACTGAGTGAGACAATCAATAGTTTCACATTAAGGCAATGGAATACAAAACAAATACAGGAAAAATCATCAGCAGTTCTAGACAGGCCTAATAAAAACCCAAAGAAGCAATGAGAACTGTCTTTTAAAATAACTACAAAATATGTAAAATATTTTACTTACACAAGAGTTATATAAAACCAACTACAAAACACACTTTTAAAAAATAAAGAGAAAAAAATCACTAAAGAGGTATCCCTTGCTTATAGTTGGGCCATAACCATATACTACAAATTTGACACTGTCTGAATTGACAGATTTGGCTCTCTCTCTCTCTCTCTCTCTCTCTCTCTCTCTCCCCTTCTCTCTCTCTTTCTCTCTCTCCCCTTCTCTTTCTCTCTCTCCCCCACTCCCCCCCATACTATATACAAATACATATATCCACATACATAAATGTATCTGGGTGTATATATACTCAATAAAACAGTAACATTTCATTTAGAACAACAAAAAGTCTAGAATCTCAAGGAAAAAAATGACGGAAAAGTACATGTGAAGAAGTCATAGCACTAACAGATGGCAAAACAGGAAACAAAGCACTGAAAACAGTAGCCTAGCGTATAATAAACTCAAAACCAGAAATTACCAGAGACTACCTTTTTGACAAGAAGTGCTAAGAAAACTAGGAAGCACGTAGGCAGATATTAGACCTAGGCTAACATTTTAATCCATACATCACTTTTTATAAACTCAAAATGAAAATACAATAAGAATATCAAAGATTAGATAATAAATCAAAAAGTATTTTTTAAGTGCTTGCTATATGTCAGTCACTGTACTAAGCACTAGGGATATTAAAGAAAGGTAAAAAAATAGTCCCTGCTCTCGAGGAGTTCACATTCTCATGGAAGAGAAACATGCAAAAACTATTTACAAACAAGGTATACTGGAGGTAAATTTAGAATAGCATTAAGGGGCATCGGGAAAGGCTTTATACACAAAGGGGGTTAGAAATGAACACAGGAGGTTGAAATAAGGAGAGAGCCTACTCCAGTCATGGAAAGCAGCCAAAGAAAATGCAGAGTTAAAGAACAAGGAGGCATCAATGAACTGTAGTCCATGGAATGGAGTAAGGTATAAGAATGGAAAGATAAAAAAAGGGACAGGTTATGAAGGGCTTTGAAAGTCTAACACAGGATTTTACATTGGATCCTGGAGGTAAAAGGAAGCCACTACACTTTCCCAAGTAGGGGAATGACGTGGGTCAGACTAACACTTTAATAAGATCACTTTGATAATTGAGTAAGAGAATGGACTAGAATGGGGAGAGACTTGAGGGATGCCAATCGGAAGGCTCTTATAATACACCAAGCTTGAGGTAATTAAGGCCCACAGCAGGGTAGTGGCAGTGTCAGAAGAGAGAAGGGGGCATTGATTGACAGGATTTGGCAACAGATTGGATTTGAGGCTGAGTCAAGAGAAATTGACACTTAGATTGTGACACCAAAAAAGTGACTGGGTGAATAATGGGGGCCTCAGATGTAATAGAGAAATTCAGAAAAGGTAAGGATTTAGAAGGGGGTTCTTATCTGAAGATGTCACTGAATGTCCAGTCTGAAAAAGTCCAACAGGAAGTTGGAGACAATGGACTGGAGGTCAGAAGACAGGTGAAGGCTAGATAAGTAGATCTGAGAATTATCTGTGTAGAGACAATAAAAATTACCAAAGGAGATAGAAAAAAAAGAAGAGGGCCCAGGATAGAGTCCTGGAGATCCTGCAAAGGACTGAGGAATGGTCAGAAAGAAGGAGAGCCAAGACAGAACTGTGTCACAGAAACCTATGGAGAAGAGAATGTCAAGAAGAGAGTGGCTACAGACATCAGGAAGGAGGAAGGCTGAGAAAAAGCCACTAGATTGGGCAATTAGGAGATCACCTGAGAGAGCAGTTTCAGTAGAATGAGAAGGTCAGAAGCTAGACTGCAGGGAGTTAAGATAAAGAGAGGGAAACAAACAACAGAGGCACCACTGTAGACCAAAGGGAAGAGTGAAGACAACTAGTGGGGAAGGATGGACCAAGTGAGAACCGACCAAGTTAAGAATAAGATGAGGTACCTTTCACAATTAAGGCTTGATCACATAAAATTTTTTTCTAAAAACCTTTTGTACAAATGAAATCAATTAAGATGGAATAGAAAGGGGAAGAGGGGTTTGGTGCAGGAGAAAAAGGGAAGGACCTGGGTTTGAATCTCAGCTCTTCTGATTATTACTTGTGTGACCTCAGGCAAGTCACTTAACCTCTCCAGGCCTCAGTTTCATCATTTATAAAATGAGGGAGTTCCATAATGAACTGTAAGGTCCCTTCCAATTCTAAATCTATGATTCTATGAACCTTATAATCCTGAAACATAAAGTGTGTGTGTATGTGGGGGGGGGGGGGAAGAATATCAAGTATTACCAGTAAAATTCTTATATCCAATATACATTGGGAACACAATGACACAAACGTGTGATACCAAATGCCACTGCCCAATGAATGATCAAAGGGTAGGAATAGTTTTTTAAAGAAACATTACATTCTATAAATGACCATTAGAAACGTAATTAATAGGAAGAAAAACACAAATTAAAACCATCTTAAGGTTTGACCTCTTATACCCTACAAATTGGAAAAGATGACCAAGAACATTCAATATTGAGGCTATGGGAAGACTTACTAGAAAACTGCTGGCAGAGTTGTGTTGGTCCAGCCCTTCTAACCCTTTGGAATTATGTAAGAAAAGTAGCTAAACCTTTCATATTCCTTAGACCCAGCATTGTGCATATACAACAAAAATGTCAAAGGAAAATACAAAGATCCAAGATACACCAAAGTATGAATACAGTATTCTTCGTGGTAGCAAAGAACTGGAAATAAAATGGGTGACCATTAGCTGGAGAATGACTGGAAAATAGGCACATCGAAGCCTCGCCAGTGGTGAAGGTGTTAGCTGACACAACCGTTCTGGAATGCCATGTGAGCTATACTCAGAAAGTCAGTGAACTGAGCAAACTCCCTGATAACACTGTGAAGTTCATACCACCCCGAACCCTGCTGACCCCCCACCTTCCCTAAGAGTTTGTCAGACAGAGAAAGAGCCCACTTGTAATAAAAGCTAGCATTTGTATAGTACGTGAAGGTTTGTAAAAGGCTTTACATATATTACCTAATTTAATCCTTACAACTCTGTGAGGCAAACTGTATTATTATCTCCATTTTAGAGATGAGGAAACTATATAGAGGTAGCTAGTAGCACTCACTGGACCTGGTATCACAAAGACTGGGATTCAAATCCAGACTCAGACACTTACTAGTTGTGTTACCCTGGGTAAGTCACTTAACTTCTATCTGCCTCAGTTTCCTCAACTATAAAATGTGGACAATAATAGCATCTACCTCCCAGGGCTGTTGTGTATTAAGCACTTAGCAAGTGCCTGGCACATAGTAGGAGCTTAATAAATGCTTGTTTCCTTTCCGTTTTCTCCCTCTCCACCTCCACTAACTGTGGGTATATTGTAAGAAACTGAGGTTGAGTGGAGTTAAAAAATTTGCCCAGAATCACAAAACTAGTAGGTATCTGAGGCAGGATTCAAACTCAGGTCTTCCTTTGCCTAGACCCAACACTCTATCGCACTGTACCACTTAACTGCCTTGACATATAAAATATACTGTACAAAAATTTATGGCAGCACTTCATACTATAACTAAGAATTGAAAATAAATTAGGGAGCATCAACTGGATAATGGCAGAACAAATCATGGCATATGAATTATAAAGGAATATTATTGTACAAGAAGTGAAAAGCATGACAGATTCAGAGAAGCCTAGGAAGACATTTAAGAACAAGTTTAGTAGGTTCAGGTACATAGAACCAGAATAACAATTTACAGAAGGATCTCAATATGACAAAAGGAAAACAATTCTGAAAGACTCTTCAGAACTCTGAACAATTTGATGGACCAATCATGGCTGGAGAAGATTGATGAAAAAAGCTCACCATGTCCTGGCACAAAGGTGAAGTATACTGGTACAGAAGAAGGTCAACATTTACAGACAAGGGTCTGCAAGGAATTGGCTTTTCCTGACTCCCCTTATTGGCTATAGTCAGAGGTGTGCTGGAGCTAGCTCCTACAGAAGCCAGTGGCTAAATTTTCAGTGTGAACATTTACATCTTAGAAATAGGCAATCACTACAAATCAGGGCTTGGTTTATTGTATTGCTGACTATCCAAGAACCTGATCACGAAGCCTTCCATTGATGCTGTATGGATCTTGTATGGATTGCCTCCTCACTAGAATGCAAACCCCTTAACAACAGGGCTGTTTTTGCTTTTTCCCAGTGCCTGGAATGTAGGAAGCACTTAATACATGTTTGTGGACTGACTAATGATACATTTTCCCTTCTCAGCAGAATTCAGTGATGATACTGGATGTTTTTGCTATAATTGTTGTTCTTTCTCACAAGGGAGGTGGAGAGAGTTCAATATGGAGGGGAGTGAAAGGTTTTTTCCTCCATAGACAATTGTTGTATAAAGACAAAAGATCAATAAAATGTATCAAAAATCTAATAAACTGTTAGTAAACTTCCCTAACAGGATCATAGGATCCTAGATCTAGTGCTAGAAGGACCTCAGAAGCCTTTCACTTTACAGATGAGGAAACTGAAGACTCAGAAGTTAACTGACATGCCCAAGGTTAAGTCACTCAAGCATCAAGCTTCACAAACAGGTTTTTCACCTGGGTCCTCTGACTCCTGTGCCAATGTGCCTTTTACTATACTTCAGACTTCCTGCTACAGGCAAAGGCTAAGTATTCTACAATTCAAACACCTAAAGAGATTGTAAAGCAAACATTCTATATCAATGACAGTCACTTTCATTGCCAAAAAAAAAGATATCACGTGGCAAAAATCTAATAGTATTCAGCTGTCTCTTCAAGTCTTGGGCTGTTCTGTTATCAGATGATTTTTCATGTTCATGTATAAATAGAATTGCAGTGACATCTAATGGTCACAAAGCATGTCACATGTACAAATTTCCCAGTAGTATTTCTATTGAACATGAACATTCCCAATGAGAAATGAAAAAAAAAATCAGGTCAATTTTAAGCGACACACACTATACTCAATTTTAAATTCTATTATTTAAGCAGCCCAGAATGACTTGAATGACTATCAGAAACCATGATTCACATTAAACAAACAATCTCATTTTATTACTCCACAGTAGCTTGACTACTTAAATTTCTATCCAAAACATCAGTTTAAATGTTACTGATAAGACTAAGCAGACATGGTACTAATAACCTGTCAATCACTTAAAATCACCCTCTACAAAATTCTGAGCATACCTTCTGAAAAACACAATTTGCATTCTGAGCATTTGGAGAGCAGATACCTGTTGCCCTCAGTCCAATGATCTGAATGTACATCATTTTCTCTCTCTTGCTTCCCTGAATAATTATCAGAGAGTGTAAAGAGCATCAGGGATAGCATTTACTTTTCAGCAAGCTATCCAAACATAATCAGTCAGTCATCAGCATAAAGGCAAGCAAAGTAAGTACCACCTTGAAGCAATATAAATGCACTCTTACCGACTCCAGCTGCTTTCATAGTCGAGTCTTCTTTTAACAAGAGTCTATCATCATCTTCTAAACTCAATACAAGCTCATTAGTCTAAAAAAGGGAAAAAATTAAAAAAGGACATTAATTTTATCAGCATTTCTAGAGATTGATATTCCATAATGGATTCTAGAAACCTCAAAGTGAGTCAGATTATTTTATAGTAAGATAACTAGAATAAAGGAAATGGAGGAGAAAAGACCCAACTATTCATATAATTTTTTGGGTTTTTTTGGCTTTCTAGAGAGGGGAAGGCAGGGCAATTGAGTTTAAGTGACTTGCTCAAGGTCACATGGCTAGTGTGATCAAGTGTCTGAGGCCAGAATTGAACTCGGGTCCTCCTGACTCCAGGGCCAGTGCTCTATTCACTGCGGCACCTAGCTGCTCTAGTTTTAACTTTTCATGTACTTTTGTGAAATGATAGTCACCAAACAGGGTAAAATTTAATTAACAGAGACTCCATTAATTAGTACCTTATGATAATTCAGACACAAATTTTATTGTCTATAAAGAAAAGGTTTAACATAAACATAGGGAAATTTTCAATTATTTAACAGAATAAATGGAGACCTTAAGTGTTGTAGAAGAATTAGCTCATTCTTTTACTCAAATTATTTATTAAGCAATGAATTTCCCATCAGTGGATATGGTTAAGACAAATTCATTCTCTTCATTAAAGCCGGTTATTTAAAGAACCATAAGATGACAGATATAGAGCTGGAAGATGCTCTAGTGTCCCTCTAGTTCAAACCTTTCACTGTACAGAGGAGGAAACCAAGGCCCAAGAAGATAAAGTGATTTGCCCAAGGACACATAGTAGTATCAAAGGTGAAATTCAAACCTAAGTCCTCTGATACTAAATCCAGCATATTTTCCACTGCCTCCTCACTAGGCAACACTTTTTTAACCCAATAACCTAATCCCAATTATACTTACTTGAAAGTAACCAAGTTGAATTTCTTTTAGTTATTTTTAAATTCAAACTTTTAACTGAGTCTTGTGGCATACCAATGGAACCTTTATTCCTATTTCCATGCCTTTACCTATGCTGTTTCCCCCTGTTCTGAATGCCCTATCCACTTAATCTAAAAACTCAAGTCCTCCTTCCTCATATATCTCTTCCCCCTTGTGATCTCTCTCTTCTCCAAGTTCCTACTGAACTCACAGTCGGTTCCATAGTTTAGCACTTAAATGTTACCTGATTACTTCATGTGTCTTTCACCCCCCCACTGGGTTTTAGCTCCATGGGGAACAAGAGACCATGTCTCTTTCCTATCTGCCATCGTGCCTAACACAGTGCTGAATACATAAGAAGTACTTTATCAATACTTTTTTCTTTACCCGATTTCATTGACATAAGAAACTTCCAGCATGAAAACTTCTTATACCAATGCTGATCATCAACTCACTTGAATCTTAGGAGAGTTATCTGGATGTGCTGAGTGATTAAGGTTCTTGTTCACAAACACACAGCTCTTTGAATAGACACACAGTTTAAATCCAAACTTCACAGAACCCACTGAAGTTTGGATATAGTCAAAGGGCCTCACTTGAAGACCTAGAGGGCCACACATGGCCTCGAGGCCACAGGTTCCCTACCCCTGCTCTAGATCAAAACCCTACAAACACCAGACCTTTTCACAGGTGCTTAATTCATGTATAATAGAATAGTTTCTATAAGGCTAAGACACAGCCTGGAAGCTTAGCTGCTTGAATCAGTCTCTGATATAAATTTCTTTTATGCAGAAAAAAATTTCTTAATTGAGTCTGAGCGGGTTCTAATTAATCAAGGTTTTATTCTGCAGTTCACTACTTAAAAATGCCCAATTTACAAACAACTCTCATTCATAAAGAATAAAGTTGCTCCAACCACAGACTCATCTCTTCTAGCTGCAATCTACCTTAGGAAAATTACCTGTACCTTCCCTCCCCTGCTACTACTGTGCTGGAAAACCCTGTTGACCCAATCCCTTTGAAACTCAAAACTCATTTTCCCAAAAAACAATGGGAAACTAACATGTCACTGGTGCTACAGTTCAGCATTATCAGTTTAATTATGAGTTTAAAAGGTTTCCATAAGATGTGTTTTAAGTTTGGAAATGTCATTCATTTGTAAATTGGAAAATGCCTGTAAAGAGTATTAAAGATATTATCTAATCTGGCATATACAGTTAAAACTTCACCTATCTAAAACTGAGCTCTCTGATAACAGCCATCTAGAATGAAGCTAAGATCCAGGGAGTAAGCTAAAAGAATCTGTCAAAATATATTTTACAAAGTCCAGTCACACTTACTACTTTATTCATTGAAGAACATCTCAGATTCTCCTCAGAAGTTATTATGATTTTACATATAATTCTAAAGATTGGTTGGTTGCTTGGTTTCCAAGCAATTAGAAAGGAAGATAAATCACTACAGTTAGGCACTCTGAAAACAGCAAGAAGTGACAAGGAAGAACAAAAGAAGGAGCAGAAAAGTTACAAAAGAGATGAATTTTAAAACATAGTGTAAGAAGCAAATAGTCAGGGGCGGCTAGGTGGCGAAGTGAATAGAGCACTGGTCCTGGAGTCAGGAGGACCTGAGTTCAAATCTGGCCTCAGACACTTAACACAAAAACTTAGCAGTGTGGGGGCCTTGGGCAAGTCGCTTAACCTCAATTGCCCTCTAAAAAGCAGAAGAAGGAGAAGGAGAAAGAAGAAGCAAATAGTCCTCATCAAGAAACCACAGGGAAATTCCTTGTATTAATGTGCAGAAATAACAACTAACATAAAATGTTTTGGTTAGTTATCAACAAAGCTTAAGTACCCAGAATGATTAATAAACCAAGAGTTTACAGATCAGAATGGATTATGGGATCAACTAGTCCAATACTTTCAATTTGTAAATAAGATAACTAAAGACTAAAGAGGTTAAAGTGCATTGCCAAAGAAGGTAAAAAGGAACTTGGGCAGAACCTGAACCCAGGTCTGCCTACATTTTCTTTCCGTATCATAGCTAAACATTTATTGTTTTGTTTTGTTTTGTTTTTAGCAATTGGGGTTAAGTAACTTGCTCAAGGTTACAGAGCTAGTCATTATTATTTATGCGTGGGTGCTCATTTTCTGAAGCCGGATCTGATCTCAGGTCATCCCAACTCCGAGGCCGAAGCTCTTACTCACTGCGCCACCTAGCCGCCCCTTTAGGGCAATTGGGGTTAAGTAACTTGCCCAAGGTTACAAGGCTAGGTTTTTTTTTGTTTATATGGATTAAGTGTCTGAGGCCGGCTCCGAACTCAGGTCCTTCTGATTCCAGGGCCAGCGCTCTATTCACTGCGCCACCTAGCCGCCCCCTCATTTATTGTTTATATTACATGTATAAATACAGCTTATTAGCCAAAGTCTGTTAGCATACATTTATCAGTTTGTATACATACTTTCTATGGAATACTTAGGGCATAATTGAAGATAACAGGGTTTAGATGACTGAGTTTCTAGATTTCTGAAGGTTAAGCCTATAAGAAAAGCAGCATGAAATAATGAATAGAAAGCCAGCTTTGGAGTCCAGAATACCTGGATTTAATTACTGTCTCTCTGACAGCTGCTGACTGCAGAGCCCTGGGAAGATCATGTAACTCTTCAGTTCTCCCAGGCAACTTTCTTGGACTACTATATTGGAAGATATTGCTTGCTGGGATTCCCAATACCAATAAAAACAAAGCTCTGGAACAAAACCCTACAAACACTAAGCCCCCTTTATAGGCACTTAATTCATATATAATAGAATAGTTTTCATCAAAAAATGTTAAGATTCAACAACATATTACACAAAACTATGGAAACTATATAAAACAATAACCAATTTCTTGATGATGATATATGTCAACATAACTTACTAATTCAAAAACCTGTGAGTTTTGGTATTCTTCCTTCCATCTATCTATATCATATCTCCTTTTTGATTTAATAGACAGTCTTCTGAGTTGTGACTGATAACATTTACCAATCTTCAATCAAATGGTGAAGAACCTCACAAAACTTAGCTAGGTTGGTATTCAAGAAAAATTAAAGAGTCCATCACCAAGCCTACATTTGAAGCCTTTCCATCTTAGGAATATCTGCCAGTATTAATATTCACCAGGCATAAACTTTGAAAACCCAAGGTCTCACCTCCAGGCCACAATAAAGCATCATCATGATAATTATTTCATGCTGACATTGATGTCTTGAGACATTGGGCTGGGTGTGTTACTTAACTCAAGATTTGACCCAAGACTTAGTTTTTAAATCCCATATAAGTTTGATTTCTTATCATTTGACTCTTCAATTAAAAGTGGTACAGAACATCCATATCTCCCTATGTAAAATGTCTTTTTAGTCAAAGGCTGAAGTAATCTCTTCTTAATAGTTATTTTGCCTTAAAGACAGAGATGATGGAAATGTTATTTATCATAATGACTTTTAGTAGCATTAAAAAATATTCTCTTATTTCAGTTTCAGTATATCATGTCAACCCACTCTCTTGCTTCACAAGTGAAAGTGTTCCATCCTGTGGACTTTAAGGATATTACTGCCTGACTGTTAAAAGCCAGGCTGTATAAATAGCCATAAATGGTTGAAATTATCTTCTGCTGATCATTTCTTTCTAAACCACTATATTGCCATTTCCTTGACAATTCTAGGTGCCAGAAAGGCAAGGTTTTACATTGTCTATATGTATGATGTCCCTTATATACAAAGATAACACTAGGTCACATTGCTGTTTTTCTAGTAGTGCTAAAGGATATTCTGATTTATGCAAACTCTCACTGCAGCATCCTTACAATAATTGGTACACATTGGCTAGAGGGCTGGTTAGGTTTAGGAATATGGTCTGTGACCAGAGAATAAAATGAGAGTGCTTAGCTTATATAAGTATGACCTTTGCTTTACTAACACTCTAGACTATTTAAATACCAAGTAAGCCACTAAGTATAACATAATAAACTTATGAAGAGAGAGAGAGAGAGAGAGAGAGAGAGAGAGAGAGAGAGAGAGAGAGAGAGAGAGATAATGTGTGTATGTGTAAGCCCTTAGAGGAAAGTGAGAGGAATGTTGTTGTCTAGAGCTCCCTGTGTGGTTCAAGAAGGTTTCTTCCCAATAATCAGTCACTATGCTCATTGTCCATACAATCTGGACAATATTTAGCATATTACTTTTACTGCCTCTGCTCCAGTCTCTCTGGTGAGGAATCACAAGGGCATAGGGGTTAATGAGTAGCCAGAGAGATAATAAAAGTTTTCTTTGAAAATAATCTATATGACATAAATTTTAGGACTCTGTTATATATTTTTTCTATACATATATATGTGTGCGTGTATATACATATATACATACATACACATACATATTACATACATAAATGTGCATATATCAGAACCATTGTTAATATTTACATATTAGTTATGTTGTGAAAGAAGAAACAGACTAAAAGAAAAAAAAAACAAAAAAGGCTTCAAATTGCACTCAGAATCCATCAGTTCTTTCTCTGGACATGGATGGCATTTTCCATCATCAGCATTTTGTAATTTTCTTGCATCACTGTATTACTGAGAAGGGCTGAGTCATTCATAGTTGATCATCATACAATGTTCCTATTACTGTGTACAATGGTCTCCTGGTTCTGCCCATTTCACTTTTCCTCAGTTCATATAAGCCTTTCCAGGTTTTTCTGAAATATGCCTGCTCATCATTTTTTATTGCACAGTGGTTTTCCATTACATTTACATACCACAGCTTGTTCAACTATTCCTTAAATGATGGGCAGCCCCTCAATTTCCAATTTTTTTTGCCACCACAAAAAGAGCTGCTATAAATATTTTGTGCACATAGGTCCATTTCCCTTTTTTATGATCTCTTTGGGATACAGGCTCAGTAGTGGTATAGCTGGATCAAAGTAGGCGTGCACAGTTTGGTTGCCATTTGGGCATAGAGCCAAACTGCTCTCCAGGTTAATGTTTTTCAAAAGAATAGCTCCAAAGAAGTTAAGAAAAGAGAAAATCATTCTTATACTGTTGCCTAATAATTAATATCACACATAATATATCTCAAGCATATATGTACATATGAATCAAACATACCTTTGATTTGTGTGCCTGATGAATAATCTTCATTTTATCTGAAAGAAGAATAAAGTCTTCTAAATTATTGCAATGGATTTTTATTTTTGGCAAGGTTAGAGATATCTGGATGTTTGCCTTTTCTACAGAAGGCAAATAAAACTGAGAAAGAGTAATCATAAAAAATTACAGGTTTATTTTAAAATCTGACACTGTGTAAGACAAAACAACTTTTTCTTTTTTTTTTTTTTTAAAGCAATTGGGGTTAAGTAACTTGCTCAAGGTTACACGGCTAGTCATTATTTATGCGTGGGTGCTCATTTTCTGAGGCCGGATCTGATCTTGGGTCATCCCAACTCCAAGGCTGGCGCTCTTACTCACTGCGCCACCTAGCCGCCCCTTTAGGGCAATTGGGGTTAAGTAACTTGCCCAAGGTTACACGGCTAGGTTTTTTTGTTTGTATGGATTAAGTGTCTGAGGCCGGCTCCGAACTCAGGTCCTTCTGACTCCAGGGCCGGTGCTCTATTCACTGCGCCCTAGCCGCCCCCCAAAACAACTTTTTCAATAGTTAGAATTTTAAAAATCTATAAAATCTATATTTAAAAGATCTATAAAAGTATTTTATAAGGCTTTGTTGGATCACATATTTTTATTATGTGAAATATACCACTACTTTAACCCAATTCTATAAATTTTCCTTTTGAATAACAGATAAATGTTAGCAAAGTTGCAGTATACAAAATAAGCCTACAAAACTCATCAGCTTTTCTATATATTACCAATAAAAACCAACTGGAAGAGATAGAGAAATTCCATTTTAAAAAACTGCAGATAGTATAAAGTACTTGGGATCCTAGACACACAAAGGAATTATAAAAAGACAATCACAAAATAATCTTCCCACAAATAAAGACAGATCTTAACAATTGGAGAAACATTAATTGCTAATGGGGAGGCTGAGCCAACATAATAAAAATTACACTACCTAAATTAATTTACATATCCAGTGCCATACCAATCAAACTACCCAAGAATTATTTTGTAGAGGTAGGAAAAAAATAACAAAATTCATTCGGACGAACAAAAGGAAGAATATCACGGGAATCAATGGGGAAAAAAAGGGAAGGAAGGCAGCCTAGTAGTACCAGATGTCAAATTATTGAATGAGAAATAGAATAGTTGATCAATAGAACAGATTAGAATATAAAGAAGTACAATATAAAGTAAATTTAAATTAAGTAACAGTGACTGATGAATCCATAGATCTGAACTTTTGGGACAAGAATTCATTATTTGACAAAAACTGCTGGGAAAACTAGAAAGCACTGTCTGGTAGAAACTAGGCACAGACTAAAATCTCATTCCACATATCAAGATAAAGTCAAGATGGGTACATTATTTAGACATAAAAGGTGATGTACACAAATTAAGAGAGCATGGAGGGAAAAGAATAGAGAAGATCATTGAAGGTAAAACAGATAATTTTGATTGCATTAAATTAAAAATGTTTGCACTAAACAAAACCAATGCAGTCAAAATTAGAAGGAAAGTAGGAAACCAGGGGGAGGGATTTATAGCAAGTTTCCCTGATAAAGGTCTCATTTCTCAAATCTATAGGAAACTGAGCCAAATTTATAAAAATAAGAGCCATCTCCCAATCAATAAATGGTCAAAGGATATGAAAAAGCAGTTTTCAGAAGAAATCAAAGCTATCAACAGTCACATGAAAAAACAACTGGAAATGTTTTGCATGACTTCATATGTATAATATGTATCACATTTCTTGCCTTCTCAGTAAGTAGGGGTGTGCAGGGAAGAAAAAAATTTGGAATTGAAAAAAAAATTTAACTTTAAAAAGAAAGAAAAGTGCATTACTATATTTTATTTCTTAACTGCCAAGTTCAAATATTATAAAGAAATACTACTAACTTCCATAAGGCTTCAGATTCACTAAAAAAGTACTAATCTCTACCTTGTGATATATCAATACAGTTTCATGCCACTTTACACCAACCAACCTGCCTACCTTGATACCAGCCCTAGGTAATTCATTTACAGTTAAATCAAAGTAACACTATGTAAAATAAAAACTAAGGAAATGTATTAATTTCTTATTTTTTTCAAATTAGCTCCTCCTACCCCCATTGAGAAAGGATGAGAAAACAAGAGGAAAAATAAAATCGCTTTAGTCAAACATGTAATCAAGCAAAACAAACTTTCACATTGGCCACTTCCAAAAATACATACATACATATGTATGTGTATATACATATATATACACACATATATGTATATATACACACGTATGTGTATGTAAAATGCATTCTCCACACTGGGTCTTTTCACCTCTTTATTAGGAGGTAGGTAGCATATTTCATCATTAGTCCTCTGGAATCATGGTTGGTCATTGCACTGATTAGAATTCCTAATTTTTTCAAAGTTTTCTCTTTATCATATTATTGTCGTTGCACAAACTTTTCTCCTGGAATGTTCACTTCACCTTGAATCAGTACATACAAATCTTACCAGGTTTATCTAAATCATCTACTTCATTCCTTATAGTATAATATATTCCATCATATTTATATGCCACAACTTGTTTAGCCATTCTCCAATTTATGGGCACTCCCTAAGATTCTCAACCTTTGCCACCCCAAAAAGACGACTTTGTTTTACTTAGGACTATTTTCTCATTTAATTCACCCTCCCTCCAAATTTCCCTTCTCCTTTTTCAGATGAGAATGAGATTTAAAAGTCAGCTGTTCCCCACTTCCTTCTTTTCATACAGAGAGATGTCCTCTTTTGTGCCCTGATCATGTGAGATAATTTTCTGTACCTTCCCTTGCTTTTCATCTCTAGTGTATTCTTCTTCCCTTCTCTTTCCATTCTTCTCTTAAGATCAGAATCACTCTAAGGCCTTGTCTAATTAAGACTCTGGTTATGACCCATGATGATGCTAGGGTTCAGAGGGGACACATGTATCATCTCCCTATGTTAGAATGTAAGCAGTTTATCCTAGTTTTAGTCTTTCATCATTGTTCATAGTTTGGAGTTTTTTTTAAAACCATTTTGTTTCTCTTTACTCCCATGTTTGAACCTCAAAGTTTCTATGCAGCTCTGGTCTTTTCCTTAGTAATGTTTGGAAGTCTATTTCATTAAAAATCCATTTCCCCCAAGAAGAATTATAGATTATACTGTTTTTGTTCTTTGTCTTCTGGAATATCATATTCTTAGTTTTCTACTCCTTTATAGTGAGTAGTAGCTGCTAAATTGTGTGTGATCCTGACTGTGGCTCCTCGAATTCTGTCTTTCTAACTGCAAGAAGTATTTTTTTCTTTGACATGGAAGCTCTCAATTTTAGCTGTAATATCCCTGGCAGTTTTTATTTTGGGTTTATTTCAGGAGGTGACAAGTGAATTATTTCTATTTCCACTCTGCCCTATGGCTCTAAGAAAATCTGGGCAGATTTCTTTAAAAATTTTAAACTCTTTAACTCTTTCATCTCTTCTAAGAATGCTGCCTGAACTTGGACCAAAACTGTGTTTTTCCTTGCAGCTTTATTTATAGATGTTTTGGAGTCATTCTATTTTTCTGGGTATTTTATCTTGGGCATCCTTATCATCCTATCTCTTTATGGTGAAATTTCTTTTTTGTTTGCTCATTTTGCCAATCTACCTCCTTCCTGACTTCAAACTCGACATTAAGGAATGGGTCTGCACACTTCTGGTGGGAATGTCTAGGCTGATCCTGTTGCTGCTTTCTTAAGATACTGAGTGTTGTTATTCCAGGCTTTCAGAGATAGTTCAGGCTGGAGACCTACAACCTTTCAGTGGTTCCAAAGTGATCTGATTCAGGGCAAAGTCTGATCACTGCTCTCCTCGTCTGAGTTATGCAAGTTCCTGACCTGGGTTTAGAGTTGGGCAACAAGTAGACTGCAGTTGGATACAACCCCTTTTAGCCAGCCAGGAAGCCCTGCTCAGAGTGACAAAACTATAGGTTCCCCTTTGGTCTGAAATTCCTAACCTAGTTATTCCTCTGCAGATTTCAGATTCAGATAGAATCTTGATCTGAGAACCCACTTAGCTCCAGGGATTCCATCTGATTCACACAGCTACTGCCTGCTTCTGAACTTGCTTGCTCCTCAATTCTTACACAGCCTAGGACCTTCAACCTGGTGTTTCTTACCATAGAACATTAACCCTGTGCACAGGGGGTGGTAGGTACCCTCTTCAGTCGGCTCTAGATCTATGACTGGAAACTGGAAAAGCTTTCATGTGGCACCTCTTTTTGTGTAGTGCTTCAGTATGGGTCTGGACTTCCTCTTGCCCTGCTGAAGAGCTTCTCTGAGTTTCTGGAGTACTTCATGCTCACAGCATGCCCCTGGCCAGACCCCAACCCTAGTACTCAGACTTCTCTGTCTGTCTTCCTTTGCAGACCTGAGATGGAAAAATTATTCACTATGACTTTTTCTTAGATTTCCATATTAGGATTCAGTCTGGTAAATTTTCTAGATCTGTTTGGAGGAGTTCTAAGAAAAGGGAGGGTTGCTCAATATTACTGGCTCCTGACACACCACCATCTACATATCCAGTAAATATTCATTTCAATTTAGCATTTCTGAAGGACACAGTACATATATAAGACACAGGGCTAGGGGACAGAAAGAAAAACGAAGGAAGAATACACGCTACTGAATGAAGGTGGAGAAAATCATGCAACCTGATTGGATCCACTACAGATTTATGTTATATAACCTCACTGATGGTAGATAATCTGACTATACCTCCCTCATCAACTCACTATCATACTCTCCATGGCAGCTCTTCCAAACTTTTATATCTCTCCCAAACCTCCCATGAGTCCCCTTCTCTTCATTCTTTCAGTTGAAAATCTTACCCCTTTCAGAAAAAAAAATTGTAGCTATCCTAAGTTTCCTTTTCCCCATCTTCTATCACTTATAATATACCTTTAACCTCCTCCTTCACCCCTGTCTCACATGATAAGATGGCCTTACCCAGGCTAACTCCTCTACGTGCTCAAGCGATCCCATTCCATCCCCATCTTCTCCAACAGACTGCTGCTTGTCACTTCCTACTCCATCACCCATCTTCAATCTTTTCCTATCTACTCATTCATTCTCCACTGCTTACAACCATGGCCGACTCTCCTCTCCCTCAAAAAACCCTCACTTGACCCTTCCATCCCAGCTAACTATCCTCCTGTATCTCTTGTGACTTTTGTGACTAAACTCCTTGAAAAGCCCATGTACAATGGATGATTTAAATTTCTCTCTCATCCTCTTCTTAACTCCTTACATACAATCCAGTTTCTGACCTCATAATTCTACCAAAACTGCTCTCTCCAAAGTTACCAATGATCTCTTAAAGGCCAAATCCAATGGCCTTTCCTAATCTTCATTAATATTGATGATCACTTTCTCCTCCCTGATGCTCTTTTCTATACAGCCTATCAGGACCCCACTCTCTCCTGGTTTTCCTCCTACTTATTTGCATGCTCTCTCTGTTTCCTTTCCTTATCCAGATTATGCCCTCTGACCACTGGTGCCCACTCTTCTTCACTGTATACTACTTCACTTGGTGATCTCATTAACTCCCATGGATTTACTTACCATTTCTGTATCAATGATTCTAAAATCTACCTATTTGGTCTTAACTTTTCTGCTGGCCTCCAATCTTGCATCTCCAACTGACTTTCAGACATCTTGAGCTGGATATCCAATAGACATCTTAAAATAAAAATGTCCAAAAGAGAACTCATTATTTTCCTCCTTAAATATTCCTCACCTCCTACCTTTCCTATTACTGCAAAGGGCAAAGCTATCATTTCATCCAACTCACAACCAAGGTATTTTTCTCGATTCTTCACTCTCGCTCACTCTCCAAACCCACTCTGTTGCCAAGGCCTGCTGATTTCACCTCTGCAGCATCTCTCTAATAAACTCCCTTCTCTCCTGATACTGCCACCTCATCACTTCACACCAGGACTACTAAAATAGCCTGCTTATGGGTCTGCCTGTTTCAGCTCTCTCTAATCCATCCTTCATTCAGCCTCATTCAGGAACCAAAGTGGTTTTTCTTTTTTTTTTCCCCCAATTTAAAATATTTATTTATTTTTAGTTTTCAACATTCATTTCCCCAAGATTTTGAGTTAATTTTTCCTCTCCCCGTCTTTCCCCTGTCCCTACCCCAAAATAGCAAGTCTACTGAATACCCCTTCCCTAATCTGTTATCTCTTATATCCTCCCCCTTTACTTCCTAACTGGGTTTCTATATCCCAGTACCTGTATATCTTATTTCCTAGGTGCATGTAAAAAAACAATTTTTAAACATTTGTTTTTAAAACTTTGAGTTACAGACTTTTTCCCCTTCTTCCCTCCTCACCCACTGGGAAGATAAGCAATTCAATATAGATTGTACATGTGTAGTTACCCAAATAATTTCCATAGTAGTTATACTGTGAAAGACTAAGAAGACTATATTTCCCTCCATCCTATCCTGCCCCCCACTTGTTCTATTTTCTCCTTTGACCCTATCCCTTTTCAAAAATGTTTGCTTCTAACTACCGTCTCCCTCAATCTGCCTTCCCTTCTATCCTCCCTGCTCTTATCCCCTGCCCTCCTATTATCCTGTATGGTAAGATACCCAATTGAGTGTGTACGTTATTCCCTCCTTAGGCCAAATTCAATGAGAATCAGGTTGGCCCATTACCTTTCACCTTCCTGCTCTTCCCCGCCATTGTAACAGTTTTCCTCTTGCCTCTTTTATATGAGATAATTTACCCTAATCTATTGTTCCCTTTCTTCTCCCAATAAATTCCTCTCACCTCTTAATTTTATTTTTTAGATATCATCCCTTCATATTCAACTCATCCTGTGCCCTCTATGTATACATGAACATACAAATGCCCACACTCACATATATATTTATATACACATATATCCTCCTATACATACATATATGTATGTATACATATATATGTATACATACATATATATTACCTTCAGCTATCCTCATAGTGAGAAAAGTCTTATGAATTACAATTATCATTTTTCCACATAGGAATGTAAATAGTTCAACTTTAATAAGTTCCTTATGATTTCTTTTTCCTGTTTACCTTCTCATGCTTCTCTTGCTTCTTGTATTTGAAAGTAAAATTTTCTGTTCAGCTCAGGTATTTTCATCAAGAAAGCTTAAAAGTCCTCTCTTTCATTGAATGACCATATTTTTCCCTGTAGCATTATACTCAGTTTTGCTGGGTAGGTGATTCTTGGTTTTAGTCCTAGCTCCTTTGACCTCCAGAATAGAATATTCCAAGCCCTTCAATTCCTTAATGTAGAAACTTCTAGGTCTTGTGTTATCCTAATTGTGTTTCCACATTACTCAAATTGTTTCTTCCTGATTGCTTGCAATATTTCCTCCTTGACCTGGGAACTCTGGAATTTGGCTATAATATTCCTAGGAGTTTTCTTTTTGGGATCTATTTCAAAAGGCAATTGGTGAATTCTTTCAATTTCTGTTTTGCCCCCTGGTCCTAGAATATCAGGGCAATTCTGCTTGATAATTTCTTGAAAGATCATGTCTAGACTCTTTTTTTGATCATGGCTTTCAGACAGACCAATAATTTTTAATTTATCTCTCCTGGATCTATTTTCCAGGTCAATGGTTTTTCCAATGAGATATTTCACATCGCCTTCTATTTTTTCATTTGTTTAGATCCTGTTTTATAGTATCTTGTTTTCTCATAAAGTCATTAACTTCCAATTGCTCCAATCTAATTTTGAAGGAGTTATTCTCTTCAGTAGTTTTTGAAATTCCTTTTCCATCTGGAAAATTCAGCTTTTTAAAGCATTCTTCTCCTCATTGGCTTTTTGGGCCTCTTTTGCCATTTGGGTAATCTATTTTTTAAGGTGTTATTTTCTTCAGTATATTTTTTGGTTTTCTTTAGCAGGCTGTTGACTCACTTTTCATAGTTTTCTTGTATCATTCTCATTTCTCTTCCCAATTTTTCTTCCACTTCTCTTACTTGATTTTCAAAATCCTTCCTGAGGTCCTCCATAGCCTGTAACCAGTTCATATTTTTCTTAGAGGCTTTTGATGCTGGAGTTCTGACTTTGTTGTCTTCCTCCTGCTCCATGCCTTGATCCTTTTTGTCCCTAAAAAAGGATTGTATGGTCTGTTTGTGTTTCTTTTGCTTGCTCATATTGGCAGCCAATTACTTGACTTTGAATTCTTTGCCATGGTAGAACTCCGCTTCCAATATGGAGAGAGCTATGTCCCAAATCACTGGGGTTTTTGCAGCTGCTGGTGCTATTACATGGGCACCCTCTCTACAGCCCCCACACCCTCCGGCTCACTGGTCACACACCCCAGGACCACTACCCAAGACCACAATCCGGATCCAAGCACTTCAAAGCAAAAGTGATTACCCTCTGATGGTTGCTTGGTCCCCCTACAATCTGTAGGCCAGGAGCACTGGAAGCAGCCATGCAGCAACAGCTGCAGCCACTGTGCCTTCTCCATTTCTCACTCTGGAGGCAGCAGCCTGACCACACTCCCCCTGTTGCCAACAAAGCTTCACACTGACTTTTTACTTTATCTTTGGCACCTGTGGATTGAGAAGTCTGGAACCAACTACAGTTGCTAGTGATTTACTCTAGTGAAGTGCTCCAGCCTTGGCTGGTGGGGCCACCCTGGGGCAAAAAGTGTGGCTCAGTAGGGGTTGCACTCCACTCCCAGCATGCTGCGATGGACCCTTCCTGCCGGCCTGCTGGCTGTCTTCAGCAGGAGGTTTGTTTCTCTGTCATTTTGTGGGTTCTGTAGCTCTAAAGTTTGTTTAGAGTCATTTTTTACATGTATTGGAGGAGGTAGAAGCTGGAGCCACACAGAAGTCCTGTTTCTACTCCACCATCTTGGTTCTGCCCCACCCCCCAAGTGGTTTTTCTAAAGCACAGGTCCAATTATGTCAGTCCCTAGTCAATAAATTCTTGTTGCTCCCAATTATTTCCCAGATTAAAGACAAAATGCTCTGTTTTGCATCCAAAGCCTTTCAAAACCTACCCCACCCCCACACCCCTTTCCAGTCTTCTCATATATTACTTCCTGCCACATATTCTTTGATCAAGTGACACCAACGTCCAGGCTGTTCCACAAACAAGACATTTTTTGGTTCCAGACATTATCTCTGTCACCCATGCCTGGAATACTCTCCCTCATCTCTGCCTCCTGGCTTCTCTGGCTTCCTTTAAGTCCCAGCTAAAATCCCATCTTTTACAGGAAGCCTTTCTCAAACCCTCAAGTCTACTGCCCTCCTTCTGTTAATTATTTCCTATTTATCCTGTATGTGGTTTGTTTGCATGTTGTCTCCCCCATTAGACTGTAAGTTCCTTGAGGGTATCCCCAGCACTTAGCACGGGACATGGCACATAGTAAGTATTTGGCAAATGTTTATTGACTGATATACAGTGTGCTATGGAAAAGCTTAAGTAGGAAAGATTGTAGAATCACCTCTGGCTTCTGTGGGAAAAGGTTGTAGGAAAAGAAGTTGGGGAAGAGACTTAAACCAAATAAGGAGACTTGGAGGGGTCTGATTACTATGGAAGGTCAGAAGATGAAACTATAGAAAAGAAATTTACAAAATATAGAAGAAATTGAAGAAAATTTGAACAAACTCCAGAACCACTTGCTTGTCCAAATTCTATTTCTGAATTGTCAGAAAAGCAAAATCAAGGACAATCAAGGAGGATATAAAAGAATTAAGGAGAATAAAGTAGATTAAAGGAGATACACATAAGAAATGAAGAGCTCATTCTTAAATATTTAGCTGCAAAAAAAGTTTTAATTAGATACTTAGGGTTGAACTAGAAACACTATCACACAGTTTTAAGAAACAAGGCTGAATATCTCAACCATTGTAGCATATAGAACAAATGTGTAGTGACTTGCATCAAATGTGTGATGTTTGTATTTCTGCCATATCCAGATGACTGTTATCTGTGCACCAAGTATACTTAATCTTTCTGAAGGAGAAGAAGATGGTGCTGAGAATGTTGGGCCCCTGCTCCACAGAGAATGCTACCCTCAATGATGGTGTATGGGCCAAGCTAGAAGTAGGACAGGTGTTCAGGTTGGGGAGAGGGGGTGAGCAGAAAGCAATTCCTCTGGCTCTTGGACTCTGGATCCTGGACTACTTCCTCTGTGGTCTAAGGGTAGATGCTATGCGGTGGTAGTGGTGATTTGACTCCCTGGCACATGCCACTTCCTAGAAGACCCATATGTACAAAAATATTTGTAGCAGCCCTTTTTGTGGTGACAAAGAATTGTAAATCAAGGGGATGCCCATCAATTGGGGAATGGCTGAACAAGTTGTGGTATATAAATGTAATGGAATACTATTATGCTATAAAAAATGAGGAGCAGACAGACTTCATAATAACCTGGAGAGATTTATATAAACTAATGCTGAGTGAAAAGAGCAGAACCAGGAGAAACCTGTACACAATTACAGACACAACATATGTGTGACAACTAACTTTGATAGACTAGGCTCCTCTCAGCAATGCAAGGTTATAAGACAACTCCAAAAGACACATGATGGGAAGAAATATCCACATCCAGAGAAAAAGTTGCGGAGTCTGAATGCAGATTGAAGCAAACTACTTGCTCTCTTTCTTTTTCTTGTTTTGTTTTGTTTCCTCTTTCCAATTGTTCTTTCCATTGGTTATAATCCTTCTTTACAACCTGACTAATGTTTAAAGTGAAGGTATTTGTAGATCCTATATTTGACTGGATAATGGTGGGGCGGGGGAGAGATGGAGGGGAAGAAAATTTGAAACTCAAGGGATTATAGAACTGAATGTGGTAACTAAAAGTAAATAAATAAATTGATTTTTTTTTTAAATCACTGTATAAACTGTTCAAAAGATGAACTGGAGAAGATAGATTGTATGTAGGGAAGCCAATTAGAAAGTGATTGCTATACTCCTGGTGATAGGTGATAATCACACGTACATATACACACATATATGTATATGGTGATATATATGGAGATATACATATATGGAAAAGTGATAAGTGGCCTAAACAAATGTACTGGTCTGTAAAGGCAGAATCAATAAGACTTGTCAACTGAATGAAGATGCTGAGAAAAGGAATGTGGATAAATAGAAAGATAGAGGTATGCTAAAAAGAAGGATGTGAACCTGGATGCAAAGATGGTAGAAGGGAAAGAACTAATAGATAAAGATTAAAAGAGAAAATAGGTAACTGTAGGGGTAATCAGCTAGAAAATATATGAAAGGATGAGAATAGTCAAATTTGGCTGGAACAGAAGAGTACATGAAAAAAGCAACAAAGCAACATAATAAAAAAAGAATGTGTGTATAAACACTCTCAGAAATGGCCAACATGTTTGTTTTTTTTTTCTGTACCATACATATTTGTCACAAGAGAGGGTTTCTACTTAGGGAGAAGGGTTGGGACAGCATATTAGTAAATAGTGATAGATACACACACCCACAGGATCCTCAAAAACATATATATTTCGATGTACAGAAAACAAAAAATGCTGAAGGAGGCAGATACAAATAGGGCCATTTTATTACTACTTTGTTAAATATAATATATATGCTTCTTAAAAAACAAACTGCAGAACAATAATTCAGTTTCTTATACAAGACTCTTTTTTATATTGAAATGTTTACTAATGATTAATTTAACAATAAAAAAGAATTTTTTAATAAAAGATGTAAAGCCAGAAACGGGAATAAAGAGGAAGGAAGAAGGCCTAGAAAGGACAATGTGACAGATGCAAGAGAAGACATCAAGAAGGAAGGGGAGGTCAACAGTGCCCAATACTACCAAGAAGCCACATAGGATAAAGATGTTGGGATAGTCATTGAATTTATCAACAGAGCAGTCATCAATGACCTTGGAGAGAGCTGTTGATGACAAACATCATTAAATGCATTTTAAGGTAAAAAATTACTGGGGTTTATTTTTGCCTATGACTTTTCTTAGTATAGGAAACTCCCGTAAGCAACTACTCTGCAACTTACAGTGGTAAAACTGCCTGGAGCATCGATATGTCAACTGATTTGCTTACAGTATCAGTATGTCAATGATGGGGTAAATACTTATAGTTACCTGCTATTTTTAATCATCCATCCCATTCGAAGAGAACAGGTTGACCCATAAGCACACGGGTTTATTGTTTCCTCACTTTGTAGCATCTTAGGGAAACTGGCAATCATTCTCTGATAAGGGGAGTTCTAAAGTTGTCTGGAATCCAACCCCCCAGTTTATTAATTACAAAAGTTTGATTTTAAAACACCTATATGTTCTATAGATTTTGCTCGTGTCTTTTTAAATGGCAATAATTATTTTCCTGGTGTGTCCTAGTATATTTTGTAATACCACACTGAAGGACTCCATTTGTAGACTTTAAAAAAACTCTTGAGCACAAAATCTCACCAGATATTTTTAACCAATAGGACCTTGTATGAGAAGGGAAAGGAAGTAAGAAGAAACAGTTAACAATAGAAAGAAATAGCTACAAGATCATTGCAACACTGTTGCCATCTCTGTAATTTTTTTTTCTTTCCTTTCCTTCTCCTGTTCTTACTTCTTAAATGCTTTCTTAATTCTTATTCATAATGGGTAACAGAATACACAAGATGTATGTATATTATTTCCTCTTCTTCTTGAAAAGCTAACTCCTTGGGGAGGCTAGGTGGCGCAGTAAATAGAGCATCGGCCCTAGAGTCAGAAGGACCTGAATTCAAATCCAGCCTCAGACACTGCACAAAAAACTAGCCATGTGACCTTGGGCAAGTCAGTTAACCCCAATTGCCCTCCAAAAGAAAAATCCAAAAAGCTAACTCCTTAAATTTACTAAATACACAATGTTTAATATAATAGTCCACTTCACAATAGACAAATACTTCATGATATATCAAAAAATTGGGAATTAGAGAGTCTTTCCTAAGCAAAAAAAGCAACAGATTTTAGACGTATATTTATTTGGTTTTGGCATTTTTTACAGGTATCACAATGCTATATTTCATCACCGGCAAGTAAATGTAAAGGTGCCAATCTGTCAATTTTTTTTAATAGTATAAAACGCTACAGCAAAGATTATGAGTAGCTCCCACAGTGATATTTAGCACAGTTGGCTAAATATCCAACTTTATCCAAAATTTATCAAAATTATGTATATGGTATTTCTGAATGTTAAAGAATATGAGAAAGGGAAACTTTATGTGACAAGTATAATTTGAAAATGTCTCTGCAATTGATTCAGGTTTAATATTATCTCAGACTATTTTATTTTGAAAGCCGCATCTAAGAAGTCTCATATTTACCTTAACCATGGTTTTCACTTCATTCTCTGATTTAATATTTATTATGTAAATTCTTTAAGAACATAAATATAAGGATTTTCCACTCCCTGCCTTCACCTCTTGCTTGACTACCCCTTGTGACCTCACAATTAGTCTCTAGATATTAAAATGCATAATCACGGAGAGAACTGTGATTTCAAAGTATTTGGGGTCATAAGTTGCTCTGCACCAAATGGGAACAAAGTTAAAAGCCACTCAAAAATGATTTAAAGTAATAAAAAATTAATATTCTCAAATGGCTCAACTAAATAAGAGAAATATTTATTATATGCATCATAACTTTCAAGTGAATACTCAAACTTTATGAACTATAGAATCCTACAACTTGATAAATCTTTCCTATTGACATTAGTCTATACCTGGACCTGAAATCTAATTCCTTCCCCTACTTTTAATCACCAATTTATTATATCAAGTCAAATAGATAAATATCTTCAATTTTATTTAAAATTTCTAAACTACTAAGCAAACTCTTCTTTAAAATTTTTCCTTTTCCAAATCACTTTATAAAGAAGCTTTCCCTCCATATACTATATTTATAAGGCATTCTATTCAGAAATACCTGAAAATTTAGTATCCTAAATTATAATCCTTTAACACTTCAACTAAGGTATACATACATTGATGTATACTTGACACTTGGTTTTATTTACAAATATTAACTTGATATTTGTACACTATACATTTTAATTCAATTCAACATAAGACATCATATTATATTAGACTAAATTTGCATTTTCAAGAATTAAGAAAATTCACATACCATATTTATAATGCTTGAATGGGGGTGGGAGGCCTTTCCTTAAAGGGACATCTACAAGAGAAAAAGTTAAAAATATAAATATCAGTCATTGAAAAGCTTTTGAACAAACAAAATCAATGCGGCTAGAATAAAAAAGGCAAACTTGAGGAAGAAAACATTTTACCATCAAATATCTCTAATAAGGTTCTGATATCCAATATATATAGATAAAAACATAAATGCATAAGATTAAAAGTCATTTCTCAATGGATGAATGGTTAAAGGATATGAATAAACAACTCTAAAAGAATTACAAACTATTAACATTAATATTAAAGATTATTTCAAATCACTAATAATGAGAAAAATGCAAATCAGAACTAACTCTGAAGTTTTACTTCACATCTAGCAGTTTGGCAAACATGACAGAAGATAGAAATTATCAGTATTTAGAGGGGTTATGAAAAGACAATTGGTAGTTATTAATTAGTCCAACTGTAGTACAAGAAGCAGTATCTTAACTCCCCCAAACCTCATACAAGTCAGGCTAGATTTTCCTTAAAAGGCAATGAAACCACCCTCAAGATCTGTTACAGGGGACTGAAGGCTCAGGCTAATGACATCATTTTCTAGCTGCCTGATAACAAAATAGTCACAGAAGCTCTAGGGGCTCTCTGATGGTTGGCAGATGGGCCACAATGGGCTACTCAGAAGCAGGGAAGATTCATTCAGTTGAATCAACATGGGGTTTCCTCAATGCATATCCTTGACATTTATCCTTCTGCCATGGCTAAAGTCCCTTTTATTAACTACTGAATGATACACGAACACTTCATTTCATTTGCATCTCTAAGATAATCTACCAGGGACCAATGAGTGAGGTATTCAGTCCAAAACATTAACTATCCTGGAAACCAATTTAGAATTATACCAAGAAAATTACTAAAATGCCCTTGCCCTTGGACCCAGAGTTCCCAGTGCTACACATGTACACCACAAGGAAATCAAAGACAGAAATATTTTACACATACCAAAATATTTAAAGCAGCCATAGGGAATGGGGGGCAGCAGGGTAACAATGAGCTGGGAAACACAACAGGCACAAATCATTTGGGAAATGGCTGAAGAAATTATGGTATATAAATGTAACGGAATATTATTATGCCAGTAAGAAATGAAAAAAAATGAAGAATTCAGAAAAGCCTGTGACAACTCACTGTACAGATGCAGAATGAAATAAGCCAAAGTAGAACAATGTAATAAGTAATGGAAATGGAAAAATACAAAACCAAACACTTGTCTAAACACAATGACCATGGCTGGCCTTACACACAGGAACTGAAAAAATGTACCTTTCTCTCTCCCTGAAGAAATGGTTGACTCACTATCGGTGTAAGCTAGCATACATACACTCAAACAGAATCATGTGCTGCATTTCAGTCATGTCATGACCCCATTTGGGATTTTCTTGGCAAAGACACTGGAGTGGTTTGCCATTTCCTTCTCCAGCTCACTGTACAGAAGAGGAAACTGAAACAAAAAGGGTTAAGTGATTCACCTAGGGTCACATGGCTAAAAAGTATCTGAGGGGGGCGGCTAGGTGGCGCACCGGCCCTGGAGTCAGAAGGACCTGAGTTTGGATCTGGCCTCAGACACTTGCTGCACACAAACAGAAACCTAGCCATGTAACCTTGGGCAAGTTACTTAACCCCAATTGCCCTCCAAAAAGCAAAAAAAAAAAAATGTATCTGAGGTCAAATTTGAACTCAATAAGATTAGTCTTCCTGACTCCAGGCCCAGCACTCTTTCCACTACACCACCTAGCTGCCTGATGTGTTGCATAGTTTTACTAATTTTTAAAAAATCTTTATTATAAGGGAATAGGCTTGCTACATAAGGGAGGCAATAGGGATATATTTTGAAAGGAATGTGATATTGTTTTTAAAAAAAGAAAGAAAAGACATCAAAAAATTTTATTGAATTCATAATGGATATATTCCTTCTTATTAATTCTTTTTCACTAAAAGCCTAATGCCTTAAAAATATTTTTAAAAATATATAATATGTATATATACATACACATATAACTTACCAAAAGCAGCAATTCACCTCAATAATTTTTTTGCTTTCATTTGTATAAAATTATTCCACAGGATAACTACAGAATATAATCACAGCCTCACAGAAACTCAAAAAGTTAGAAGAGTCCTGAAAGACCAGTTAGTCCAACTTGTACTTGCATAAGAATCTTCTCTATGATATGCTCCAAAACTATTTCACTTACAAAATCTGAGGGACAAAATATTCTTTCATATTCAGTGAAAGAGAACCCCCTATATCTCCCAAAGCAACTTATTCCACTCTGGGTGGTACTAAATCTCTGGACGATTTTCCTAAACCAAACCTAAATTTGGCTCTTGGCAGTTTCTATCTCTTGTTCCCAGGACTGTTAGGAGTGCCACAAACAGGTTCAACCAACATGGAAAATAGCTTGGAATTTTACCAAGAAAATTGCTAAACTGTACACACCCTTTGCCAGAACAGTAACACCACTTGGCATATACACAGGTTAAGAACAAAAAGAAAAGTCAGGTGCATTTTTATTATTTTTGTCTTTACTGTTTGTTTACTTTTAGCTTATAAGATTCAGTTCCATACTTCCGTGAGTTTCAAATTTTCTCCCCTTCCCTTTCCCTCCCCGCCATGGGGGTATGCAATCAAGCATAGGATCTGCAAATACTTTCCCATTTGACATCAGTCAGGTTGTAAAGAAGGATTGTAACTGATGGAGTGAACAATGGGAAAGAGGAAACAAAACCAGACAAGAAAAAGAGAGCGAGTAGTTTGCTTCAGTCTGCATTCAAACTCTGTTTTTCCCAGTTCTTTCTCTCCTTCCATCATCTTGGGGACTCGTCTTATAACCCTGCATTGCTGTGAAGAGTCCAGTCTATCAAAGCTGGTCATCACACATACTTTGTGTCCCTAATTGTGTACAAATTTCTCCTGGCTCTGTTCATTTCACTCCGCATCAGTTTGTATAAGTTTCTCCAGGTTATTATGAACTCTGTCTGTTCCTCATTTCTTATAGCACAACAGTATTCCATTACGTTCATATACCAAACTTGTTTTATATTTGAATTATTTCTTTTTGGCTGCTTGCAGTATTTTCTCCTTGACCTTGTAATTCTGGAATTTGGCTATTATATTTCTTGGAGTTTTCAATTTGGGATCTCTTTCAGGAGGAGTGTGGTGAATTCTTTCAATAACTATTTTACCCTTTGATTCTAGGACTTCAAGACAGTTTTCTTTGACAATCTCTTTGGAGGATGTTGTCCAGCCTGCTTTTTGCATTGTGGCTTTCTGGTAGACCAATAATTCTTAGGTTATCTCTCCTGGTTCTGTTCTCCAGGTCAGCTTTTTTTTCCCAGTGAGATATTTTACACTTTCTTCTAATTTTTCAATCTTTATGTTTTGTTTGACTGACTCTTGATGCGTCATAGAGTCCTTAGCTTCAACTTGACTGACTCTTATTTTTAGTGAATTATTTTCCTTGGTTAGTTTTTGAGGCTCCTTTTCCATATGTCCAGTTTTCATTTTTAGGGAGGTATTTTCTCCAGTTAGATTTTGAACCTCCTGTCCTAGTTCACCAATTTTACTTTTTAAGGATTTGTTTTCTTCATTGAGATTTTTATCTTCTACCTCTCTAATTTGGCTTTTAAAATCTTTCTTGAGTTCCTCCAAGAATGCTATTTAGACTTGAGACCAGTTCATATTTCCTTCTGTGGTCTCAGGTGTGAGTAGAATCCATGCTGTCCTCTGAATTTAGTTGTTCTTGGTCACTATACTAGGATCGTATCATTCTTGATTTCAGATTCCTCCTTGACCACTGTGATTGCCTATGTTCTGAATTTTTAGAGTGGATATCTGATTCTGAGATACAGATGTACTGCACTTCTCAGGCTAGGAGGTAGGGGTTTGGTTGTTAACTCTGTGTGCTCTTGCCTCTGGGTGTCTAGACTGAGGCCAAGGCCAGGACTCTCACAGTTTCCCCTGAGTTACTCTGACGCTCAAAGAGTAACCTGTGGGGGAGGTCACTTTAGGTTTCCACCTCTGTGCCTCTGGGCTACAGCTCAAGCAGACTCAGCAGCTAGCGGCTCTGGTATCTACAGATTCCCCTGGTGGTGCTAAGGCACACCTGGGCTTGTGTTGTTAGCACTTGCTGGCTCTAACCCCTGGGCTTTGGGAGCTCCTGCTGGTCAGTTGATGTGGGACTTGTTGGGACACCTCCTGCCCTTCACTTCAGATTCCATACTGCTTCAGTTATGCCCTTCTTCTCGGTCTCCCAAGCCTGAGGCTAGTTCCACTAATTCAGGATTTTACTCTGGGTGGGACATTTATCTCTAGGTTTTCTGGGTCAGGGAGGGGGAATCAGAGCAGCTAGGGTTTACTCTACCATCTTGGCGCCTCAAAAATCAGGTAGGTGATTTTTAAACATCCAGGCTGTGGGCTGGTAGCCCCAGGAGAAGCTGCTGTCGCTGCTGTGGGCCCTGTGCTTTCTCTTACCCAGCTCTAATCCATCCTCCATCCTGTGGTGAGATAGCTGCAAATTGCCCATGGGGTGGGTGAGTCCAGAGGCTGAGGCTCCTTCTCACTTGGCTGTAGTCTGCTCTCAGGTCCACACTGGTGCAGCCCCCATCTGCTCCACACTCCCCCTGCCCAGACCTACATGGGCGCTTTCCTGGGCTGGGAATCTGCCATGCTCTGTCTCCCAATGGGTTCTGTCACTCTAAAATCTGTTCAGATTCACTTTTTAAAGTTTAGTGAAGGAATTCATGGAGGAGCTTAGAAAAGTTCCTGCTTCCTTTCCGCCATCTTGACTCTGCCCCCCCATGTATATTTTTAAATTGCAAAAAAACCTCAAAAACTATGAAAAATAAAGCAGGTACAGATTGACTAGGGAAAAGCTGAACGAAGTGTGGTCTGTGAATTTGATAGAATAATAATACTGTGCTGCAGGAAATGATGAATAGAAAGAATTCAGGAAAAAACTTGGGAAGCCATATAAAATGAACAGAAAAGGAAACAAATTTGTTTGATGACCAGAGGCATGTACAGCCTAGAATTTTCCAGATCATAAAATAATAGATAAACTAACAGACATGTCCATTTATCTTTAATATGAAAGCTGGTGTTTGTCAAATATTACACCAAACTAAGTTTCTCTTCATATATTGGTGAATCTGAGATCTCGGGCAATTCTATCTTTCCTTCCTTCTTTTTGTTGTGAAGCAATCTGGGTTAAGTGACTTGCCCAGGGTCACACAGCTAGTAAGTGTTAAATATCTGAGGCGAGATTTCAACTCAGGTCCTCCTAACTCTAGGGCCGGGGGGGGGCTCTATCCACTGTGCCACCTAGCTGCCCCTGGCAAATCTTTCTACCTTAGGTATTAGTTATTCCACCTGTAAAATGTGGCATTTGGGACAAAACAATACCTAATCCCTTCCAGTTTAAACTTTTTTAGTCTAAGATGGAGAAACCTGAACAATATGTCAGAAAAGTTAGATTCTTCACTGGCTGACCAACCATAACACCAGAATATCAATCCATGTTAAGTTGGAAGACTCTAAGAGCTCTTGTCCTCCCAATGTCCACTGCATACCTAATACAATGGAAATATAAATTCACTAAAAACAGAATTAATGCTCTTATGCTTATAAGTACCTTATCATTTCTAGTATAAAGAGATGATTTTTTTTAAAGCAAATGACAGTTTCTAGAAAATTATTGGGGTTCCTGGCTCTCAGTAATCCTTTGTACCCCAAATGAATAATGACTATCTCTCAGTGAACCCCCTGGTATGCTCATTTAACTTAGCTATTGACCATTCCACAGACAGACTCTGCCTTGAGGAAGAAACCAGTAGGTAGAGGAATGCTAAGCCTCTTAACAAGGTCATTTCCTTTAGCCTCATAATATTTCCTAATAGGAGGTTATCCACCCTCTGTCTAAATATTCTAAGGACAGGGAACTCACAACTTCATAAACATATCCCCTTCTATTTTGAGATTACTATCAAAATATTTTTTATATTGAATCAATGTCTGGCCTGCAATATCTACTAGCCATTGGTTCTAGCTATGTCCTCTAGAATTAAGGGTAAAAAAAACAAAACAACTACTCTTTCCACATTGTCAACATCCAAATATCTGAAGAGTATTATCACGTAACTTTCCTAAATTTTTTCTTCTAGTTCAGTATCAAAATGTCCTTCAACTGTTTCTTCATATATGATATGGCTTCAAGTCCCATCACCATCTTAATAATTCTCCTTTGAATGTTAAGATCACAGAATCATAGACCTAGAGAGAGGAAGGCCCTCAGAGATAATCTAGGTCAATTTTTTCATTTTACAAATGAGAAAACAGAGGTCTATAGAGACCAACTTGCTCAAATTCACACAGGTAGTAAATACTGAACATGGGTCTTCTAACTACAGAGACAGAGCTCCTTCCACAGTGCTACCCAGCCTCCTACCAACTGATGACTATGTCTTTTAAGAAATTCTACTCAAATCAAACAGCAGTGATGTTTTAAGCAGTGTATAGAGTAGCAAAGCTATCATTTCTCTTGTTCTGGACCTCATACTTTTGCTAATGTGGCCTAAAACCATACTCATACTGGTGACTTATGTTGACTGCCAAATCAGAAATTTCTGTCTAGGTTAATATGATTTTTTAAAAAGAGAAGAAAAATAAATCACTTTTCAAAAATGAAAAAGGTAAATATGCTACTAATGAAGATGAAATCAAAACAATTATTAGGAGTTATTTTGCCCAATTAAATGCCAATAAATTTAATAATATAAGTGAAATGGAAGAATACTTACAAAAATACAAACTGCCTACATTAACAGAAGAGGAAATAAAATACTGAAATAAAATCTATTTTAGAAAAAGAAATGGAACATACCATAAATGAGCTTACTAAGAAAAAAGCATCAGGACCAGATGGATTTACAAATGAATTCTACCAAACATTTAAAGATCAACTAATTCCAATATTAAATAAATTATTTGGAATAATAGACAAAGAAGGAGTCCTATCAAACTCTTTTTATGAAACAAATATGGTGTTCATAACTAAGCCAGGAAGACCCAAAACAGAGAAAGAAAATTATAGACCAATTTCATTAATGAATATGGATGCAAAAATTCTAAGTAAAATACTAGCTAGGAGACTACAATAGTATGTCACAAAGATTATATGATTATATTGTAATATTATATATATAGTTTACATGGTAAAACCAAGTGAGATTTAAATCATGAATTCTGGGATGGTTTAATATAAGGAAAACTATTAACAGAATTGATTATACCAATAACAAAAGTAAAAAAATATATATGATTATATCAATAGATGCAGAAAAAGCTTTTGACAAAATACAACACTCATTCCTATTAAAAAACACTTGAAAGGGTGGCTAGGTGGCACAGTGAATAGAGCACAGGCCCTGGAGTCAGGAGTACCTGAGTTCAAATCCGACCTCAGACATGTAACACAAAAACTAGCCATGTAACCTTGGGCAAGTCACTTAACCCCAATTGCCCTCCAAAAAGCAAAAAAAAAAAAAAAAAAAACGACTTGAAATCATAGGTATAAATGGATTTTCCTTAAACTGATAAGAAGCATCTACCTAAAACCATCAGTAAGCATTATTTATAATGGGGATAAGCTAGAAGCCTGCCCAATAAGATCAGGAGGGAAACAAGGATGCCCATTATCACCAATATTACTGAATATTGTATTAGAAATGCTAGCAACAGCAATGAGAGAAGAACAAGAAATTAAAGGAATCAAAATGGGCAATGAGGTAATAAAGCTATCTTTGCAGAGGCTATGATAGTATACTTGGAAAACCCTATATTCAACTAAAATTAAGCTAGTTGAAACAACTAATAATTGCAGCAAAGTAGCAGGATATAAAATAAACCCACATAAATCATCAGCATTTCTATATATCACCAATAAGACCCTGCAAGAATATATAGTAAGAGATACCCCACTTAAAATAACCGTAGACAGTATAAAATATCCAAAATAAACCTGCCAAGATAAACCCAGGAATTATATAAACATAATTATAAAATACTTTTTAGGTAAATGAAGTTAGATTTAAATATTTGGAGAAATATTAATTGTTCATGGGTGGGCAAAGCCAATATAATAAAAATGACAATTCTACCTAAACTAATCTACTTATTAAATGCCATCACAATTACCAAAAAATTACGTCACTGAGCTAGAAAAAATAACAACAAAATTTATCTGGAATAACAAAAGGTCAAAAATATCAAAGGAATTAATGGAAAAAAAAGTAAAGGAAGGAGATTTAGCAGTACCAGATCTTAAACCAGATTATAAGCCTAATTCTCAACACTATGTGGTACTAGCTAAGAAACAGAAAGAGAGATCAATAGAAAAGAGTAGACATACAATATACAGTAGTAAACAGTTCAACAAATATAAAGATTTAAGTTTGGGGGATAAAAATTCATTATTTGGTAAAAATTACTCGGAAAACTGGAAAACAGTCTGGAAGAAATTTGATATAGGTTAATATTTTATACCACTTACCAAGATAAAGTAAAAACTGAATATATGATCTAGATATAAAGGGAGTTATTAAAAGTAAGTTAGAAGAACATAGGACATATTAACTGTCAGATTCATGGATAGGAGAATAATTTATGAATAAGCAAAAGACAGCATTGTGAGATGTAAAATGGATAATTTTGATTACATTAAATTTAAAAGGTTTTGTACAAATAAAACCAAGGTAGCCAAAAACAGAAGGAAAGCAGAAAACTGGGGGAAATTTTTATAAACAATTTCTCACATAAACCTCTCATATCTCAAATATATAGAGAACTTTGTCAAATTTATAAAATTATGAGTCATTCTCCAATTGACAAATGGTCAAAGGACATAAATAGGCAGTTTCTCAGTAAAGAAATCAGTATGTATAGTCATATAAAAAAATGTTCTAAATCATTACTGTTTAGAGAAATATACATTAAAACAACTATGACATATCTCACACCTATCAAATTGGCTAAAATGATAGAAGGGAAAGATGAAATATGTTGTACAGAGTGTGGGGAAAATAGGGATACAAATCACTGTTGGTGAACTGTGAACTGATCCAAACCATTTTGGAGAGCAATCTGGAATCATGCCCAAAGAGTTATAAAACTGTGTACACCCTCTGATCCAGCAATGCCACTATTAGGTCTCTTTCCCAAGGTGATCAGGAGAAAAAGGAAAAGAACCTAGATGTTCTAAAATATTTATAGCAGTTTTCTTTGCGACAGATGACAAAAAACTAGAAATTGAGGAGATGCCCATCAACTGGGGAATGGCTAAACAAGTTATGGCATATGATTGTGATGGAATACTACTGTGCTCTAAGAAGTAATGAATTGGTTGATTTTAGAAAAACACATAAAGACTTGCATGAAATAATGAAAAGTGAAATGAGCAGAACTAAGAGAACATTATATACAATAACAACAATACTATTTGAACAACTAAGCTACTCTGAGTATGTAAGTACTAAAATCAAATACAAAAGACCTATGAAAATGCTCCAGAGAACAACCTCTAGAGAACTGATCAATAATGTATATTTATACATTTTGTTTCACAGTATGCAGTGTGGTTTTGTGTGTGTGTGTGTGTGTGTGTGTGTCTGTGTCTGTGTCTGTGTCTGTGTATACATCTGTGTAAATTGATGGCCTTTTCTACTGCAAGGTGGGGAGGGAGGGAGACAGTTCAGAACTTAAAATGTAACCTGAATAAAATTTAATTTTAAAAAATAATAAATTTCTGTCTATTCTAGACGTATTCCCCTATCCTTTACTGTTAGCAACCAAGGACTAGTACCTGGTTTCATTTGAACAATTAACTTCAATTCATTTTTACAAAGGGCTTTCTACTTTAAAGATACAGCAACATCCAAAGTACATATGTTTTCCCCAAAGGAGGCACTCCCCCCATATCATTTTGGTCCCTAGGGATAGTGGGTTCATACTTAATGCAGTTTCTACCTAGCACTGATCAAACTAAGCTTATGTTCATACACAGATAGCATCACTGCTGGATGAGTCCCTGTCTCAGCTATTGATGGGTTTCTACATATAATGCCCTTTATCCAAAAAGGAGGAGTGGGTCGATACCTTCTCAGCTCTTTTTTGGGGAACCGAGTATGATTATCATAGTTACACAGCATGCAGGCTCTACTGTTTTGATGCTGTTCTTCTTTACTTTTTACATTATTAAAGGTAAAATATATTTTCAATTATGCCTGGTGTTTCCCTCCTAAGTTTTCCTAAGCATAATTTAAGCTACTTGAAGGTAGACATTCTTTCATTTTTCTCCTCATATCCCTAGCACTTCTAGTAGCATGTCCACTCACTGGTCACTCAATAAGGATTTCACATTGAGAATACCAAGTTAGGTTAAAGTTTGTAGAAAGTCTAAAAAACATTTAATTGAAATTGTGCTCCGAGCTTTTCCTAGAAACAAAAACCCATTTTTAAATAACAATATTCTCCTAGTGGTGCATGGAATACCAGTTTCAGACAGGGTGGGCACTCTCATCTCTGACTTTGGCCTTGCCATTGCTACCCTCTGTTACTTTCAGAAACTGTTGCCCTCTTCTTTCAGTGCAGAACACAAAAGCTGTCCTGTCCCATTTCAGGTATTAGTTCCATCATACTCTACAGAGGTAGGAGCCTGCAGCCTTGAGCCACATGTGGCCCTCTAGGTCTTCAAATGCGGCCCTTTAAATCCAAACTTCACAGAATAAATCCCCTTAAATAAAAAGCATTTGTTTTCTAAAACTTGGACTCAGTCAAAAGGCCACACCCAAGGACCTAGAAGGCCACTTGTGGCCTCGAGGCTGCAGGTTCTTCACTTCTACATCTAATACTTCAGAGAAATATGTAAGCAGGACTGGGTTAGGGTAATTAAGATAAAGCGACCTCACAAAATCATTATCAAAAGAAAAACAATAACTGGAATAGAAAGCAGGATGAAGCAGTTTTTTAAATTAAAAAAAATAAACAAATCAAGTTCAAAGATAATTTTAGTTTTTGAAAAAAGGTATGACCTTCTGTCTTCCTTCATAATGCATCTAATTCTCCTTCTGAATGCAAACCAGCCTATATAAAACTGTGTAAGTGTCCTTTGTGTTTACATGTGCCAGGCACTGTGCCAAATGCCAGAAAAAGACAAAAAGCAAAGCAGTCCTACCCTTAAGAACCTTACATTCCAATGGAGGAAGCCACATGTACATTCCTGTGTGTGTGTGTGTGTGTGTGTGTGTGTGTGTTGTAAATTTCCAAGCACATATATATGACATGTACAAATTAAATACAAGGTAACCTTGGTGGGGATGGAACTAGTATCTGGGGGCCCCAGGAAAGGCCTCTCACAATAGATGTCACTTGAGCTCAATCTTGAAGGAAACCTTGGATTTCACAAGGCAGAAGTGAGGTCAGAAAGTGTTCTAGTCACAGAGGACAGTCACTGCAAAGGCACAGAGATGAGAGATGAACACTGTGGGTGAGAAACAGCATGTAGGCTAGGGTGGCTGGACTCTAAAAAATATGCAGGCGCATCATGTGTAAGGAGACAAGAAAGCTAAGAAGGGGTCAGATGGTGAAAGGCTTTAAATATCAAGCAAAGGATGTCCGGCAGAAGTGATAGGGAGAAACTACAGTTCATTGAAGAGGTAATGGACGTGGTAGCTAGCATTTATATAGCATTTCCTATGTGCCAGGTACTGTACTAATACAGAGCCATTATTATCCCCATTTCACAGTTAAAGATACTGAGGCACAGAGGTTAAGTGATTTGCCCTGAATCTCATAGCAAGCAGGTATCTGAGGCTGCATTTAACCTCGGGCCTTCTGATCTCCAGGTCCAGCACCTTCTCGACTTCAACACCAGCTGCTTCACCTTCTACTTTAAGAAAATCCCTTCAAGGGCGACTAGGGTGGCACAGTGAACAGAGCCCTGGCCCTGGAGTCAGGATGACCTGAGTTCAAATCTGGCCTCAGACACTTAACACTTACTAGCCGTGTGACCTTGGGCAAGTCCTTAACCCCAACTGTCTTCAAAAAGCAAAAAAACAAACAAACAAAAAAAATCCCTTCAAAAGCCAAGTGGAGGACAGACAGAAGTGAAGCAGAGATCTGAGTCAAGAGGCTACTGCAGTAACAGTATCACTAAGTTACAAGGGAGCCTGAACTTGGGTGGTGGCTACATGGGTAAAGAGAAGGTGAAATGTGAGAGATACAGAGACACAGCAGGAGGCCTTGGCATGCTTAGTGACCAGTTATGTGAGCAGTCAGAGGAAGAAGTCAGTGATGACACCGTGTTTGGCACTGTGATGGCATCACAGGAAGAATGATGGTGCCCTGAACTATTTTAGGGCATTCTAAAGGGGTTTTCAGTTTGGTGGCCGACTGTGGAAGGTTTAAATATCAAGCAGAGCCATAGCAGGTACTTGATTCAAGAAGAAGCAGGGAGTCACTGAAACATCTTGACAATGACAAGGTCCAAGCCAGACTTTAGGAATATCAGTATCAATATCAACTTAAGAGGTTGTGAAGAAAAAAGAGGAGCAGAGGACGGCTACCAAGTGACAGTGCCTACATCCCTTCCAGTTCTAAAGCCTTCAAAAATAGTTCCCAACTTACCAAAAGGCCACTGTATGGCAAGTATTTGGAACTTCAGAGAGAATCTATCACAGAAAAAATGTGAATAGCATTTGGAGTCTAAGAATTCTGTTCCATTATGAGTTAGATAGGCCTTTTCAGGCTGTCCTGGGAACATGATCACCATCGGTAGCATTGTGTCTTAGGGGAAATGTGTTCTACAGCATTGGCAAATAAAAAAGTACAAAAACACTTTCAACACCTCTCCCCTGACTCCAAAGCTAGTGGCCACTGGGGACCCGACATACATTGAGAAGGAAATATGATGGTTCGGGAACATTTATTTTTTTATTCTGAAACATTGACATTTGAGTCTGGCAACTTAAAAAACAGTGCTTTCTCCAGCAGACACTACACTCCATCACCACTAATCCTCACGTAGTCAAAAGAATAAGGAATATTCTCAGGAAAGACAAATTATAATCCACAGATTTTAAAAATTAAGTTGGACAGGACAGCTGTACCTCTGTAGCAATTATATTAAAAGGCTTGACAACAAGAAGCCACAATAGCTTTTTTTTTTTGTCAAAAATATTCTATTCCCTGGTCAAAGAATCAGAAAATAAAACTAGAAAGGAGCTCTGAGATCATCTTGTCCATATACCCAAATGTACAGATGAGGGAGCTGAAGATGAAACTAGAAAGATGAAGGGAATGCCTTGGAGAACTAAAGGTACCCAAATAAATTTAAGTGACTGAGCCATATCAGTCATATGTATTAGAAAATCCTACCCTTTTAAGTCCTAATGATAACAAAAACAATGATACCTTCTTCCCTCAGTTATCTTTAACTCAAAAATGACAAACTGAAGGAAATAATGCTGAGATAGGAAAGTCAAGGATGATGAGCAAGATAGAATATTTGGGTCCTCTAAAGGACAATGCATATAAATCACCAACTTGGGGGAAAAAAGAGGCAGAAACTACACAAAATGTCACCATGCTGTGCAAATACAACTATCTCTAATATATGCATACTTGGCAAATAACTTCTGTTAATGCCAGTGACTAGAATATTTTTTTTACATGTACTGTAGTGATACCACACATTGAATCTAAAGAACGTGAAGTTTGATCTTCTCTGGACAAACCAATAATAGTAATATTGCAAAACCCCACAAGTTAGTTTCACCTGGAATCTATATTAAGAAACATAATTATTATTAAAGGAATAATTGAGCTAATTGTTAAAATGCTAATAAAATCATACCTTTTTTTAGGAATACAATAAATTCTTTTACAGTCTGGTCCAAATTAACTCCATGGTAAACAAGAGGCTTGAAATTGCGATGCTCAAAGGAACGAATAAGACGAACTGTAATTGTTGCTTTCTCAGAAGACATGTGAAAAAATTTTCAGGGCCAGCTAAATGCAGGAAAAAAACAAGTAAAAATAAATCATGATTTATCCAGACAAAATTAGCTTATATCTTGACAATTATTTCATTGTAGGGGGCAGCTAGGTGGCACAGTGAATAAAGCATCAGCCCTGGAATTGCTAGCTGTGTGACATTGGGCAAGTCACTTAACCCCAATGCCCTCAAAAAAAAAAAAAAAAGATGACAATTATTTCATTGAGTTCCAAGGCCATCTCCTTTTGTAGGGTGTGATACCAGGCCAAATTCCCAAACCTTCCCAACAATGTCAGAGACTCTCTGACCCAACTCCAGGATGCTTCTGGTCCTGCTACCTCAGAAAATTCTAACCAGAAACAATCTAAGTGCAAAAGGGAGAAATGGGAGTGGAAGGGAGAATGAGAACCAAGAATGACATGTAATCACAGACATGAATTTTCAGATGGTTCATTTTAAATTATTTATGCAAATGCTTCCTTCTACTGCCAAAAACAGTTAACTATAATTTAAATTTTCATACATCAAGGGATTTCATTAAATGTGACTTAATGTTTACACAAGATACTAGGTTTTAAGTAGTACCATACGTAAAACCTATTTTTTTTACTTTAATTGCTCATATGGGACAAATTTCGTAACTACTCCCCCTCAAAAACACTGATATGGGGATAAATATTTTAAATAGAACTGAATCCATTTAATACCAGTAGAAGCAGTCTCAAACACAATTTGCATGACAGACTCTATTTTTTTTTAATAAAGGAAAAAGGTGAAGAGGCAGTGTGATACAACAGAAAGAGTATTAGCTTTGGGGTAAGAGGACCTGTGTTCAAACCCCAGCTTTGCTAATTATCATCTGGTATGGCCTCAGCTGAGCCACTACCTGTATTTTTGGTCCAAACCCCATCCCCCTCTTCCTCTAGGATGTTGGATCATTGTCTTATCTTCAATATTTCCCTACCCATTAGCTCTTTTGACACTGCCTAAGCCACTGTGGTCAGGTCTCCCTCATCCTTAAAAAACCTTCACCTGATGCTAACCCATCAAGATATCACCCTCAGTCTGGATTCCTCTTCACTTCATTGGATTCCAGTCACACTTTACTGCCTCCACGTGTCCTCACTATACCCAATGAAATCTCCATTCCTGGTGAAGTCTTTTCTGATCTTACTCCCATCCTATTTATGCTTAGTGCTCGATCATACTTCACACAGCCTTCTATTTACTTGTAAATTCTATCCCTTATGGTCTCATTTCTGCTATTTAAGCATTTTTCCTTTCCATCTTAAAATCCTTAAAGTGTACCTTGCACATAATGCTTATGGAAAATGCCTATTTGAATTTAATTAACTTAAAGATGCCTGAAGCTATTTAAAAAGCCTGTATTTCTAGTTACTACAAGTAGACCAAATTCCTATTATTTCATTTTCAATCTGAAACTCCAAATATATTCTAATGTCTGCCTAATCTTGACCAAAACAAGTACTTACATTTCCCTGAGCCAAATTTTACAAAGAAGGGGAAAAACACCCAACTTTTGTAACTATTTCACAACAGCAGCTGCTTACAAAATGATCTATTGTGCCTTAGGGAGGGTATGGAAGCAAGCCATTCTGTGGGAGGAAAAAAGACATATTAGGAAAGACAAGCATGCTGACATAATGGACTGCCAAATTAGATAATATCTGAGCAGATATGACTTATTTTAAAACCTAGTTTAAAACCTTGTTTCATCTTAAAATATAGTGTTCAATGGGGGTTACTAAATGAAGAGAACAAAAACTCAGACCTACATTGTTAAATACAATACTGAATAGGAGAAAAATCTGTAAAAGAAAAGCAAGTTCTTCATTATCTGGGGCAGCTGAAGAGATCCATTTGATACTCTATTGATAGTCCATTAGATACTAGGGACCCTAGTGGAAACTCTTCTATCACTGCCAGAATGTGCTTAAAGGCATAGGAAATCCTGATGCCATGATTTATTGTTGTTTTACGAAGGAAAAGAAAATAATTTCTGTGGCTATGAAAAACAAAAAAAGGAGGGCCTGGTTTTGAATCCCAGCTTTGCCATGCTACCTGTATAGCTTTTAGAAGATCACTATACAGGGCGGAGTAGAAACAGCATTTCCAATGTGCTCTGCCCCACACAAATTTCAAACAATGTGAAAGGGAGCTCCTAACAACTTCTGGAGCCACAGCACCCACAGAACGGCACAGAGAAGCTAACCTCCTGCTGAGGACAGCCCAGCAGCCCTGCAGGGAGCAGCCGGCGCAGCGCTCTGAGAGCAGGCAGCCCAGCACAGCCCTCAGAGCAAGCCCAGGTCCACGGTTTTAGCCCCAGGGCGGCCGGGCCTTCAGCCAGCTGGTGGAACCCCAGAACACCAGCAGTTGTGGCGATTCCAGAATTATCAGCACAGATATGCCTAGGACAAAGTGAGAGGTTAGTGCCCTATGGACTTTGGGACCAGTATTTGGGGAACACGTGGCTTCCTCCCCTGGGGGCAAAAAGCTGCTGAAGAAACTGCTGCACAGAAGCCATTTTGCTGCGTCAGCAGTGGCTCTAGCTCTTGGTCTGCGAACTGTACGAAGATCCAGCAATCAGTCTGGGGGTTAATCGCTTTTGCTTTAAAGTGCCTGGATCTGGATTGTGGTCTGGGGGGGAAGTTTGGGGTGGGTATCCAACTTGACAGAGTGGGTGGAGGCTTTACAGAGGCCACCCAAATGGCAGAAGTTGTGAAGACCCCACATTTGGGCGGAAGCTCCCCTGTCTGGTGGCAGAGTCCTACTGTGGCAACAAGCCCAAAAATCAAGTAATTAAGTGGCAATATGCCTAGGCAAATGAAACAAAATAAACAGAAAAGTTCAACATTGGACTCCTATTTTAGGGGCAAAGAGGCTCAAAGCATGGAGGAGGACTGTGAGGTCAGAACTCCTGCACCAAAAGCCCCAAATGAAAATACAAGCTGGCTACAGGCCATAGAGGACCTTAAGAAGCAGATAAGAGAAGTGGGGGAAAATTTGGGAAGAGAAATTAAAAAGATGCAAGAAAAGTATGAAATGACAGTCAACAGCCTGACTGAGGAAAATAACACCTTAAAAAATAGACTAACTAAATGGCAAAAGAGGCTCAGAAAGGCAATGAGGAGAAGAATGCCTTAAAAAGTCAAATTTGCCAGATGGAAAAAGAATCTCAAGAGCTCACTGAGGAGATTCATTCCTTCAGAGTTAGACTGGAGCAAATGGAAGCTAGTGACTTTATGAGAAATCAAGATGCTGTTAAACAGATCCAAACAAATGAAAGAATAGAAGGCAATGTGAAATATCTCATGGGAAAAACCACTGACCTGGAAAATAGATCCAGGAGAGACAATTTAAAAATTATTGGACTACCTGAAAGCCATGATCAAAGAAAGAACCTAGAAATCATCCTTCAAGAAATTCTCAAGGAAAATTGCCCTGATGTTTTAGACCCAGAGGGCAAAATAGAGGTTGAAAGAATCCACAAATCACCTCCTGAAAAAAGATCCCAAAAAGAAAACTCCCAGGAATATTATAGCCAGGTTCCAGAATTCCCAGATCAAGGAGAAAATACTACAAGCAGACAGGAAGAAACAATTTCAATATTGTGGAAACACAATCAGAATAGCCCAGGACCTGGCAGCTTCTACACTGAGGGACAGAAGGGCATGGAATATGATATTCCAGAGGGCAAAAGAGCTGGGAATGAACCCAAGGGTCACCTACCCAGCAAAACTGAGTATTTTGTTTCAGGGGAAAATATGGTCATTCAGTGGAATAGAGGACTTTCAAGCATTCTTGATGAAAAAACCAGAGTTGAATAGAAAATTTGACATTCAGACACAAGAAGCAAGAGATGCCTGAGAAGGTAATCAAGGAAAAGAAATCAAAAGGAACTTATTAAAGTTGGACTATTTACATTCCTACATGGAAAAACAATAACTGTGTTTGATGAAACCTTTCTCATTATGAAAATAATTGAAGAAGGGTACATGGCATATGTTCACAGGTATACATGGATAGAGGGCACAGGTTGAATTTGATGGGAAGGGATGATTATTATTTTTTTTTTTTGGAGGGCAATTGGGGTTGGGTGACTTGCCGAGGTTCACGTGGCTGGGTTTTTGTTTGTGTTTTGGGTGTCTGGGGATGGATCCGAGCTCGGGTCCTTCTGGCTCCGGGGCTGGCTCTCTGCTCGCTGCGCCACCTAGCCGCCCCAAGGAAGGGATGATTCTTAAGGGGTGAAGTCAAGAGGTGAGAGAGGAAAGTGGCAAGAGGAGATGGAGAGAGACAGGGTAGGGCAAACTATCTCATGTAGAAGAGGCAAGGGGAAGTAGTTGCAGGGAAGGGGAAGAACAGGAAGGCAAAAAGGCAAAAGCATATTCTCATTGAAGTTGGCTCAAGGAGAGAATCGCATACATACTAAATGGAATATCTTACCCTCACTCACTCTCCTGAGTAGGGGAAAGGGGGATGGGAGGGGGGATGATGGAGGGGAGGGCATTCTGGGGAGAGGGGAGGTTAGAAGTACCCACTATCAAAGAGGGACAGGATCTAAGTAGGGAATGGACCAGGTGGGAGGTGAGACAGGTGGGAGGGAAATATAAGCAGTCTTTTACAATATATCTACTATGGTAATGTTTTGCATAGATATACATGTACAACACATACTGAATTGCTTATCTTCTCAGAGGGAGTGGGTGACAAGGGAGAAGGGGAATGGATCTGAAAATCGAAGTTTTAAAATTAAATGTTTCATAAGATGTCCAGGCAGTGGGGCTCAGAGATTCACCTTGCCCTAATGGCAAAGTCGAAGGGGGTATGGGAGAAGATATGGGAGAGAGCAGATTGGATGAGGGGATATCTAGTGGGACTGCTATTCTGGGGTGGTGGGTAGGGAAAAAATGGGGGGAAAATGTAACTCATAATCTGGTGGAAATGAATGATGTAAACCAGAAGTTAATAAAGCATTTGTTTAATTAAAAAAAAAAGAAAAAAAAAGATCACTATACATACCTATCAGTTTCCTCATCTATAAAAATGAAGACATTTGACCATGTGATCTCTAAGATTCTGTACAATTCTAAATCCTATTGTACAGGAGACTGGCCAATGGGCATCCTCACAGAATAAGTGCAGCATACTCTGCCTGCTGTCAAACCCTAGAGAGACTCTGTGAGCCTGCTTCTAGACATCTCATTGCAGGGTCCTGCTCTCCACTAGTAAGCAATCAGGCTTTGAATTGACCACTGAGAATTCATACAATAGATTCCTTCAATAGAGCAAGGTGCTCCAAGGAATTTAGCCTTTCCAAAATGACAAGATTCTGTGAACCTCTGAAAGGGAACATGGGCCATTTTCTTCTAAAAGTGAAACTTGTACATGATTTAGACATAATATGTAATATCATAAGCAAAGCAGGGGAGCACAGAAAATTTAAACTGTCATATCTATGTATAAGGGAAATATTCTGGTGATATAAAAACTCAAAAGATATCAATAAAATGTTTTTTTTTAAATCATGTAAAATCACGAGAGGTGCAAAATCATATGATATTAGCTGACAAAGTAACTTTTCTTTTCTTTTTTTAATGTTTTGCATTTATTTTGTATGGTTTTTTGTTTGTTTTGAATATTCAACTATATTTGTATGTGCTGTAACCTTGACATATTCCTGGACTCCTCACTTTACCATATCTCACCTAAACAATCAGAAGCCAAATCTTGCTTATTTTTTGGGGGGGAGGGCAACTGGGGTTAAGTGACTTGCCCAAGGTCACTTGCCCAAGGTTTTTGTTTGTGTGTGCGTTAAATGTCTGAGGTCAAATCCAAACTCAGGTCCTTCTGACTCCAGGGCCGACTCTCTACTCACTGCGCCACCTAGCCGCCCCACAAAGTAACTTTTCAATGATCTGCAGCATACTAATATCAAGGAAACAAGTTGTGCCATATCTAAAATCTTTGCTTATATTAATAAGAATGTACTATAAATAATCCATCAGAAACAAAAAATATTGATAACTACGTTCTCCAAATGTTCTACTTTCCATAAAACAATGACTTCAATATAATACACACCCAAACCCTACAAAAAACCCACTACCATTCAGAAAAGGTCTGCCTAACAATCTATACTTAAAAAGCAAAGTGAATGGAATTGTCTAGATTATGCCATATATAAGGAAAAGATAATCCATTGCATATTAAATTGGGTATATTTTTGTATATCTTAAACAGACACAATGAGCTGGGCCCAGAACTGAATAGGAAATTTGGCTAGTTCACAGTTGATAGCAAGCCCTTTCTACTATGCCAAACTGTTCACTGCAGCAAATAAAAACTCATAAAACTCATTTAACATCCACATTCTCCTGGTGATGCTACATAGCTGCAAATAATGCAGTATTAAGATGTCAGAAGACTCAGACTAAAATGGCCCAAAGAGTAACAGAAAGGCATATAGTTTAAGTAGAGAGAAAGCACCATCAATCACAACTTGACTGCAAAAAGTAGAATAAGAGGGGGCGGAGCCAAGATGGCTGAGTAGAAACAGCACTTCCAAGGTGCTCTGTCCCACACAACTTCCAAATTATGTAAAAGGGGACTCTGAACAACTTCTGGAGCCCCAGTACCCACAAAACTACACAGAGAAACTAACCTCCCGCTGAGGAGAACCCAGCAGCTCTGCAGGGAGCAGAGAGCACAGCTCTCTGAGAGCAGGCAGCAAGCATGCTGGGAACCCACAGCACAGTGCTCTGGGAGCTGAGCCCAGGCCCACTTGAGCCCGGATTTTAGCCCTAGGGCGGCTGGGCCAGCAGCCGGCTGGAGGGACCCCAGAACACCAGAAGCTGTGGCAATTCCAGAATTATCAACATAGACATGCTTAGGACAAAGTGAGAGGTTAGTGCCCTATGGACTTTGGGACCAGTATTTGGGGAACACGTTGGCTTCCTCCCCTGGGGGCAAAAAGCTACTGAAGAAATGTGGCACAGAAGCCATTTTGCAGCATCAATGGCGGCTCTAGCTCCTGGTCTGCGAACTGTAGGGAGATCCAGCAATCAGTCTGGGGGTTAATCGCTTTTGCTTTAAACTGCCTGGATCTGGATTGTGGTCTGGGGGGGAGGTTTGGGGTGGATATCCAATTTGCCAGAGTGGGTGGAGGCTTTACAGAGGCCACCCAACCTGTGGAAGTTGTGAAGACCCTGACATTCCGGACAGAAGCTCTCCTTTCTGGTGGCAGAGTCCTACTGTGGCAACAAGCCAAAAAATCAAGTAATTAAGCGGCAACATGCCTAGGCAAACGAAACAAAATAAACAGAAAAATTCAACATTGGACTCCTGGTTTAGGGGCAAAGAGGCTCAAAGCATGGAGGAGGACTGTGAGGTCAGAACTCCTGCACCAAAAGCCCCAAATGAAAATACAAGCTGGCTACAGGCCATAGAGGACCTTAAGAAACAGATAAGAGAAGTGGGGGAAAAATTGGGAAGAGAAATGATAAAGATGCTAGAAAAGTATGAAATGACAGTCAACAGCCTGACCGAGGAAAACAACACCTTAAAAAACAGACTAACTCAAATGGCAAAAGAGGCTCAGAAAGGCAATGAGGTGAAGAATGCCTTAAAAAGTCAAATTTGCCAGATGGAAAAAGAATCTCAAAAGCTCAATGAGCAGATTCATTCCCTGAGAGTTAGATTGGAGCAAATGGAAGCTAATGACTTTATGAGAAATCAAGATGCTGTTAAACAGATCCAAACAAATGAAAGAATAGAAGGCAATGTGAAATATCTCATGGGAAAAACCACTGACCTGGAAAATAGATCCAGGAGAGACAATCTAAAAATTATTGGACTACCTGAAAGTCATGATGAAAGAAAGAACCTAGAAATCACCCTTCAAGAAATTCTCAAGGAAAATTGCCCTGATGCATTAGACCCAGAGGGGGAAATAGAGGTTGAAAGAATCACAGATCACCTCCTGAAAAAGATCCCAAAAAGATAACTCCCAGGAATATTATAGCCAGGTTCCAGAATTCCCAGATCAAGGAGAAAATACTACAAGCAGACAGGAAGAAAAAATTTCAATATTGTGGAAACACAATCAGAATAGCACAGGACCTGGCAGCTTCTACACTGAGGGATTGAAGGGCATGGAATATGATATTCCAGAGGGCAAAAGAGCTGGGATTGAAGCCAAGGGTCACCTACTCAGCAAAACTGAGTGTCTTGTTTCAGGGGAAAATATGGTCCTTCAGTGGAATAGAGGACTTTCAAGCATTCTTGAGGAAAAAACCAGAGTTGAATAGAAAATTTGACATTCAGACACAAGAAGCAAGAGATGCTTAAGAAGGTAATCAAGGAAAAGAAATCAAAAGGAACTTATCAAAGCTGAACTATTTACATTCCTACATGGAAAAACAATAACAGTGTCTAATGAAACCTTTCTCGTTATGAAAATAACTGAAGAAGGGTATATGAGCATATGTTTACAGGTATACATGGATAGAGGGCACAGGTTGAATTTGATGGGAAGAGATGATTCTTAAGGGGTGAAGTCAAGACATGAGAGAGGAAAGTGGCAAGAGGAGATGGGGAGAGACAGGGTAGGGTAAACTATCTCATGTAGAAGAGACAAGGGGAAGTAGTTGCAGGGGAGGGGAAAAACAGGAAGGCAAAAAGGCAAAACCATATTCTCATTGAAGTTGGCTCAAGGAGAGAATCACATACATACTAAATTGGATATCTCACCCTGCAGTTGAGTAGGGGAAAGGGGGATGAGAGGGAGGAGGATGGAGGGGAGTGCATTCTGGGGGGAGGGGAAGTTGGAAGTACCCACTATCAAAGAGGGACAGGATCTAAGTAGGGAACGAACCAGGTGGGAGGTGAGATGGATGGGAGGGAAATATAAGAAGTCTTTTACAATATATCTACTATGGTAATGTTTTGCATAGCTATACATGTACAACACATACTGAATTGCTTATCTTCTCAGAGGGAGTGGGTGACAAGGGTGGAAGGGAATGGATCTGAAAATCAAAGTTTTAAAATTGAATGTTTTGTAAGATGTCCAGGCACTGGGGCTCAGAGATTCACCTTGCCCTAATGGCAAAGTCGAAGGGGGTATGGGAGAAGATATGGGAGAGAGCGGATTGGATGAGGGGATATCTAGTGGGACTGCTATTCTGGGGTGGTGGGTAGGAAAAAACGGGGGGGAAATTGTAACTCAAAATTTGGTAGAAATGAATTATGAAAACCAGAAGTTAATAAAGCATTTGTTTAAAAAGAAAAAAGAAATAAGGAAAGATAAAATCAACACCCTAACATGATAAAGAATGATAAGGGGGGGGGGCCGGCTAGGTGGCACAGTCAAAAGAGCCCAGGAGTCAGGAGGAGCTAAGTTCAAATCCGGCCTCAGACAATTAACACTTACTAGCTGTGTGACCTTGGGCAAGTAAGTTAACCCCAATTGCCCCTTTAAAAAAAAGGAAAAATAAATTTTTAAAAGAATGATAAGGAGTGCCAAGATCTGTCCCAGCAGAGGAAGCAGAACCCACAGTGATGCGATCATTGATACAAAGTAATAAATACTCTGATAATCTTTTTGTTAATCCATTTTTCACATTGTTTAAATTTTTGTGTTTACATTCTATTAAGATTTTAGTTTCTCTCAGCAGCCAATGACTACAGTGATCTACTGTTTGATAAACCCAAAGACCCCAGTTTTGAGGATAAGAACTCACTGTCTGACAAAAACTGCTAGGAAAACTGACTGGAACATAGAAGTATGGTAGAAATTGGGCCTAGACCAATGTCTAACACTGTACACCAAAATAAAGTAGAAATGGGTGCATGATCTAGGTATAAAGGTTGATACTGTAAGCAATCTGGGAGATCAAGGAATAGTTTACCTGTCAGATCAATGGAGAGGGGAAGATTTTATGACGAAACAAGAGTCAGAGAGCATTATAAAATGCAAAATGGATCATTTTGATTACATTAAATTGAAAAGTTTCTGTACAAATAAAGCCAATGTAACCAAGATTAAGAGGGAAGTGGAAAATTGGGAAAGAATTTTTACAACCAATGTCTTTGATAAAGGCCTCATTTCTAAAATATACAAAGAATTGAGTCAAATCTATAAGAATACAAGTCATTCCCCTATTGATAAATGGTCAAAGGATATGAACAGGCAATTTTCAGAAGATAAAATTAAAGACATCTATAAGCATATGAAAAAATGCTCTAACTCACTATTGATTAGAGAAATGCAAATCAAAACAATTCTGAGGTAACACATCTCACCAGCCAGATTGGTTAAGATGACAAAAGAGGAAAATGATAAATGATGGGGAGGATGTGGAAAAACTGGAACATTGTTCCATGCATTGTTGGTGGAGTTGTGAACTGATCCAGCCATTCTGGAGAGCAATCTGGAACTATGCCCAAAGGGCTATAAGTAAGTGCCTACCCTTTGACCCAGCAATACCACTTCTAGGGTTGTATTCCAAAGAGATCAGAGATGTGGGAGGAGGACCCGTATGTAAAAAAATATTTATAGCAGCCCTTTTTGTGGTGGCAAAGAATTGGAAATCAAGGGGATGCCCATCAATTGGGAAATGGCTGAACAAGTTATGGTATATGAATGTGATGGAATACTACAGTGCTATAAGAAATGAGGAGCAGACAGATTTCATAATAACCTGGAGAGACTTATATAAACTGATGCTGACTGAGAAGACCAAAACCAGGAGAAATCTGTACACAATTACAGACACAACATATGTGTGACAACTAACTTTGATAGACTGGGCTCCTCTCAGCAATGTAATGATAAAGATAACTCCAAAAGACTCATGATGGAAAGGGATATCCACATCCAGAGAATGAACTAGAGAGTCTGAATACAGATTGAAGCAAACTACCTGCTCTCGTTTTTTTTGGTTCTGTTTTGTTTTCTTTCTCACTGTTCACTCCATTGATTATTATCCTTCTTTACAATGTGACTAATGTTTAATGTGAAGGTATTTGTTGATCCTATATATGATTGCATGCCGCTATGGGTGGGGAGAAGAGGGAGTGGGAGGACATTTGAAACTCAAGGGACTGTGGAACTGAATGTTGTAAACTAAAAGTAAATAAATTAATAAAGAATAAAAAATTTTTTTTAAAGAATATAGCTTCTTACCAAAAAATCCCATATATGTATACATACATATAATATAATGTTATAAATATCACTAATTCTTTCTAGATTTAAGAGGCACTTATCAAAAAAGTCCATCCACCCACCTTGGAGGGTAAAAAAAATCAAAAACCTCAGAAAAAAGGTGGTCTTTTTGTAAAGGGAAAAAAATTTCAATTTGCAAAAACAATAAGTTGAAGAAGTAGGGAAAAAATAGCAGCCCCATTAATTTTTTCAACCACTGAAAGTATACCAATGACTTCACAATATTTCTGAGTCCCAGAGTAAATAGTTTTAATTTGTACTGCTAGGTATGATCTATATATTTCATCATGTCATTTAGAAAATTATTTAATCTCTTTAAAGTAAATATCTTCACTAGTCAATGATTAACATACAATTTCATTTAAACTGGTTTTTAGTATGCCAATTACAGTAAATTTATATTTAAGATTACAATCAAAAGCTATTAGTATTAATTTCATTATTAAACTACTCCAGCATGCTAAATAGTGTGGGGGTTTTCTGTGTATGTTTTTAATATGCAATTAGATATACCTACACATCCACAGAGTAGATATAACAAGAAGCATGATACATAAATACATGAAAAGTGTTTTAATCTTTCTTCCACTAAGAATTCCATTCTAATTCAATTTTAAAATTCAAAAGATGTTTTTTCTAGTAACAATTTTTTTTTGCTTTTACAAAGAAATATTTATTTCAAAGATATAGCAAAACACACATATGTACACACATACATTTTTGCCAATATGTTAGAAGCTTAACCACCTTGGTCTCTGAGGAAGGGAAAAAATTTAGTCTCACAGCTTAATTCTGTTCCTACATAGCATTAGTCTAATCAAGTCCAACTTCAAACTCAATGGAATGTTATACTAAGACCCTAACTTCTCCAGTCTTTTTTTTTTAAACAAATGCTTTATTAACTTCTGTTTTACATCATTCATTTCTGCCAGATTTTGAGTTACAATCATTTTCCCCCCGTTATTCCCCTACCCAAGCTCCCAGAATAGCAGTCCCACAAGACATCGCTTCCTCCAATCTGCTCTCTTCCATATCTTCTCCCATACCCCCTTCGACTTTTCCATTAGAGGAAGGTGAATCTTTGTGCCCCAATGCCTGCACATCTTATCTCCCAATTACAAGCAAAAGAGTATTAATAATAGTATTTATATATATTTGAAACATTTAATGTTAAGACCTCGAATTTCAGATCCTTTTCCTTCCTCCCTTATCACCCATTCCCTCTGGGGAGATAAGTAATTCAGTATATGTTATACATGTCTGGCTATGCAAAACATTATCATAGTAGATATATTGTACAAGGCTGCTTATAATTCCCTCCCACTCATCCCACCCCCCACCTGGTCGATTCCCTACATGATCCTGTCCCTCTTCTATAGTGGGTACTTCCAACCTCCGCCCCCCCACCCCTCCCCACCCCCCGCCAAGGATGCCCTCCCATCCATCATCTCTCCTCTCATCTCCCTTCCCCCTATTCTGCGGCAGGTTGAGATATTCCATTTAGTATGTATGTCATTCTCTCCCTGAATCAAATTCAATGAGAATGTGGTTTTGCCTTTTTTGCCTTCCTATTCTCCCCCTCCCTTGCAACCACTTCCCCTTGCTTCTTCTACATGAGACAGTTTACCCTATCCTGTCTCTCCCCATCTCCTCTTGCCACTTTCCTCTCTCACCTCATAATTTCATCCCTTGAGTATTCTCCCTTCCCAACAAATTCAACCTATGCCCTCTATCCATATATAACTGTAACCATATACACACACATTCACATATGTATTCATATGACCACACCCCCTTCTTCCATTATTTTCATAGTGAGAAAGATATCATCAGTCACAGTTATTGCTTTTCCATATAGGAATGTAAATAGTTCAACTTTGATAAGTTCCTTTTGATTTCTTTTCCCTGATTACCTTCTCAGGCATCTCTTCCTTCTTGTGTCTGGATGTCAAATTTTCTATTCAATTCTGGTTTTTTCCTCAAGAAGGCTTGAAAGTCCTCTATTCCACTGAATGACCATATTTTCCCCTGAAACAAAATACTCAGTTTTGCTGGGTAGGTGACCCTTGGGTTCATTCCCAGTTCTTTTGCCCTCTGGAATATCATATTCCATGCCCTTCAATCCCTCAGTGTAGATGCTGCCAGGTCCTGTGCTATTCTGATTGTGTTTCCACAATATTGAAATTGTTTCTTCCTGGCTGCTTGGAGTATTTTCTCCTTGATCTGGGGATTCTGCAACCTGGCTATAATATTCCTGGGAGTTTTCTTTTTGGGATCTTTTTCAGGAGGTGATCAGTGGATTCTTTCAACCTCTATTTTGCCCTCTGGATCTAAAACATCAGGGCAATTTTCCTTGAGAATTTCTTGAAGGGTGATTTCTATGTTCTTTCTTTGATCATGGCTTTCAGGTAGTCCAATAATTTTTAAATTGTCTCTCCTGGAACTATTTTCCAGGTCAGTGGTTTTTCCCATGAGATATTTCACATTGCCTTCTAATCTTTCATTTGTTTGGATCTGCTTAACAGCATCTTGATTTCTCATAAAGTCATTAGCTTCCATTTGCTCCAGTCTAACTCTGAAGGAATGAATCTCCTCAGTGAACTTTTGGGATTCTTTTTCCATCTGGCAAATTTGACTTTTTAAGGCATTCTTCTCCTCACTGCCCTTTTGGGCCTCCTTTGCCATTTGAGTTAGTCGGTTTTTTAAGGTGTTGTTTTCCTCCGTCAGGCTGCTGACCCTCATTTCATACTTTTCCTGCATCCTTCTCATTTCTCTTCCCAATTTTTCCTCCACTTCTCTTATTTGGTTTTATGTAGATTGGAAAGTAGGCAGACAAGGTATAGTTGTCAATGTTCTTCCAACTTTTGTCTCTCTGTTTAATAGGCTGCTAGGTGCTGAAGTGGATAGTGTCAAGTAAGGAGTCAGGAAGACCCAAGTTCAAATCCAAGCTCAGTTACTTACTAGCTTTTTGAACCTGGGCAAATCACTTAATCTCTGTTTGCCTCTGTTTTCCTCAACTATAAAGCAGAGATAACGACAGCACCCACCTCCCAGGGTGGTTGTGGGGTTCAAATGAGATAACTGTAAAATATGCAGTACCTTGCCTGGAACACAATAAATCTATATTAACTACTAATAAGGTTCCAAAATTTTTTTCTTCCAAATGCTTTTGGAATTTACCTCTCCTCCAGATATCTTGCGAGTGAATCTTTCAATGCTCTCATAACTGTTATATCCAGCATGGATCTCCTTTATGTATGCTAGGTCTAATCCTAAATTTTCCTCATCTTTGGGTTTTTTTTTTTTGTGACATTTTTTAGCTCTTCTATATGCATATTCAGAATTGTGATGCTAAAATTTTAGGATTGCAGATCTAAAACTGGAAAGGTTCTCAGAAGTCATCTAGTCTCTCTTGGGCTTTACAATGCTTGTGGATAAGAAACTAAGGCCACAGACATTAAGTGACATTCCCAAAGTCATACAGATTAGTTCAAGTGTGATGGCTCTGCTGTGCTTATTGATGAAGTTTATTACATAAATCTTTACAGATCTTTTCCGTTTTTCTTGTCTGTTATCCTCTGTCTGTTCCCTTCAATAGCTATTCAGGTTACTTTGCCTGCCAAGAGTCTTTAAACCAGTTTTGTCTTCCATTGTTTCTCTTTTTGTGGTGATGGTGCTCTTAGTTTTCCATTATTCTTATTCCTACGATTTTCTATAAAAGTTTACATCAATCAGCAATCAATAAGCATTTATTAAATAACTCTGATGTTTGGCTGGCACATCATGCAACTAAGCATCACTCAGCTAAATCACTCCAGTGTTGTCAATGCATATCCTTGTTAAATATTCTCCTGCTATGACTAATTAGCACACTACTGTGTGTGAACTTAAATGAGGCTGAAAACCTCACGAATATCTCTATACTGGATCTATTTGTGAACATTTTCATCATCCCTCAAGCCACCCTTGGGGAAAAAGGAGAGGGAGAATTTGGTGCCACACTAATTAAAAAGAATTGGCATTTTATTCTGTTTGTTATTGTGTATGAAAAATGCTTGCTACAAAAATCAAGTGTGCTGGAAGTAGTGTGGTGGCAAAGCATGGAACTTACAGAAACAGACAAGGGTTACAGCCAGATACTAAGGGACCATACACATATTTAATCAAATGTTTTTAATTTAAGAGTTTTGAATAGACAATTTCTGATTATATAACCTTTTCTAAGATGACATAGTTTGGTAGAATTACTGTGAGTTTTTATTTTTAATGAACTGACACTAAATTCCAAGATTTCACCATGTTTTCACATTACTGGAAGGACTGGGTCACCATCTGAAGGAACAGGTGATAGTTTCAGTTCTGGGCATTCTAGCTCAACAACCTTAAAGCAAGTTACTGAACTTCATCTCTCTGGATCTCAATTTACCCTACTGGCAAAAATGTTTTCTGTCAATTGCATACAGAATAATTTGAAGAAATCCTGGCATTATTTTAGATCTAAATGTGAGAGGCCTGTGTTAAAATTAAAATTATTATAAGGTGAATTTTGCCCACGCTCATTTTTTAACCCTCAAAATTTAATTCAGTAAATGCTAGGGCCTTCTGAAATTACCTCAAATTTTTTCTGTATATTATCTTATTTGTACATTATTGCCTGTACGTTATCTCCTCCATCAAACTGTGAGCTACTTGAGGGAAGGGTCTATTTTTGCCTTTGTTTCCCCAGTCCTGAATACTTATTATCATCAACCTTTAGCACAGTGACTGGCACTTACTGGCACTTAATAAATTCTTCCTAACTTGACTCAAAAATTAAATTACCTTTCAAATTTCTGTGTCTTAAACAGATCATTTGTTTTATGACAAAAATTTCACTGGACCCATAAAGTCATTGGTATAAGTCCTCTCTCCATCAGAGCAGATTGTAAGCCCTCCATATCTTCTATTCCTGTGTAATTCTTGTCCGTGTCTTTACATAAATTCTAATTTTTTTTTTGTCTTTTTGGAAGGGTGAAGGCAGGGCAATTGGAGTTAAGTGAGGCTGGATTTGAACTCAGGTCCTCCCTGAAACATTGACTTCAGGGCCAGTGCTCTATTCACTGCACCACCTAGCTGCCCCCAATAAATTCTTGACAGGGAACATTCATCATGTACACTGGAAGCCTCCTTCTGTTATTTTGTTTGTTTTTAACAGACTATCCACATTTTGTGGATATACCTTCAAAAAAAATTAAGTACCTGCTACGTGATAAAACACTGTTCCTAAACTGATTAGGCCTCTGGTTACCAATTTCTTTGCTTGACAAGTCAAATGTCTGATAAATAAAGCATATTTTAATCTCATTATAGCAACTAATTCATATTGGTTAAACTTTTATATGAAATTATTATAATTAATTTTGATATCACTTCTACTATCCATTACCCATTTTTCAAGGTCAGCAATTTGTTTAGGTCAGGATTGAGTTATTTCAACTGCATGTCAGATGTTTTCTTCATTACTATTCTTTCTTCTAGCTTTAAACTAATTCTGATCATTCCTCGAAGTCGCAGTCTCACTGTACACATTCAGATGATTTATGGGTGATTTCCACATCTATATAATGTCTTCCTCTGCCAACAAATTTCATTTTTGTGATGTTATTCAGTAGTAAACTTGTCTAGAACCTATCAGTTATTTTCTCAAAGAAAATATGAATGATGGAGCTATGTGAAGCTCCTGAGCAGTCTACAAGTCTTTGGGCTCTCTCATTCCTCATGCCCTGTCCCTGTTCTCCAGTGTTTCTTATCATCCTCACTTGCTCCCATCTTTTGAAATCACAAAGTCTCAAAGTGTATGATGATTTAAAATGGAAGTTCTCATGAGTTCTTCATAGAATTTCTCTGTTTCATTTTCTGCAACTGATATTGGTACAAAAGCTACAATTATTTTCATGGTAGTGTCTTTACAAACACTTATCGTCAGCACTGAAGTATGAGGTGATTAAATGCTGTGGGAGCTCCTGGAGTTTATTGAGTAGGTAGATATATAGATTTTTGGCATTATCTGCACAGAAAAGATAACTAAGTCTTTAATTAAGATAACTAAGTAAAGGTAAAGAGAAAAGAGGAGAGCCAGGAAAGAGTTTTTGGACACAGCAAGGAAGATCAAACAGCACTTGACAATGAAGCAGACAAGTAGAAGAATGAACAATGAGCAGTGCCCCAGAGAAAAGGGCATTGGATTTGACAATTAAGGCATTTTGAGTAACTTTGGAAGAGAAGTTTCACTTGAATGATGGAAAAAAAAAAGCCCAGAGTGAGCTATGTTCCACAAACTTCTCCAAATAGATATAATGCACCAAACAAATCCTACTGGGAAAATCCAAGGCCAAGAGCACACTAAGGGCTGTGCAGAGCCTGGGACACTCCCAGGCCCACACCCAGACACTGCAACGGGGACAGATGCCAATTTCCAGCTTTGTTACCCAATACTCAGTTCCTGGTCACAGATCCAGGGCAGAGTAGGGAAGCCCTGGGCAGTATACTGACTAAAAAGGAAGATATTCAGAAGCAAGCAGCAGTAGCAGCAGTGGTATGGCTCAGACGCCAGGTACAGAAAAGGCTCTCACTTCCAGCATCTAGCCCAGCTTACAGAAAAATAACCAAGGCAGGAAACCCAGACCAAAGGAGAATATAGCATTCTGCTACTCTGAATCAAGAGTTCACTAGCTATTGATCCACACTGAGTCCTGCACAGTCTACTTTTGAACAGATCCAAACCCAGGTCAGGACATTTTCCTTGCAGAGCTCAGACCACAGGAGCATCAAACAGGCTTTCTCCTGGATCAGACGATTTTAGTAACACTGAAAGTTTGCAGGTCCCCAGCCTGTCTTTGAGTTCCCAAAATAACACAACACTCAATACCAAAAGAAAGCAGCAAGAGGACCAGCTCAGACATTCCTTCCAGAAGTACAGCATAGCACCCAGCCCTAACATCAAGTCCAAAGTCAGTAAGTAGGCTGGAAGAATGGGCAAGCAAGGAAAAAAAGAACTACTCTATAACAAACGATTGTAGTGGCAGAGATGCTTGAGACATAAACACTCAGAATGACTCTAAAATGGCTACACCAGAGTCTCAGAGGAAAACATGGTTTGGGGTCAAACTCAACTAGGATAATTGGAAAAGATGAAGCAAGAGTCAAAGGGGGTTGGTTGGTTTATTATAAATGGAATAAAAGTTCCAGAAGAAAAAAAAATAGAAAAGAAATAAGAACGATGGAAGAAAGACTCAGAAAGAGATTAACAGCTTGGCACAAGAAAACTTTGCCCAAGCAACAAATTCCCTGAAAATCAGAATGGACCAAATAAAAATTACTGATGCCATGAAGCCACAAGAAATAAAAAGCTAAAATTTTCTCTTTTTTTCCAATCTGATATAGTTTAATGTAAAACATTTCCATATTAGTTATTTTGTAAAAGAAGACAAATGAAAAGATGAAAAGAAAGTGAAAATAGCATGCTTCAGTCTATGTTCTTGCTCTGGAAGTGGACAGTATGCTTCACTATTTGTCCTCTGGGATTGTCTTTGGATCACTGTATTGCTGAGAATGGCTAAGTCATTAATAGTTGATCATCCTACTGTTACTGTGCAGAGCATTCTCCTGGTTCTGCTCACTTTGCTTCACAATCAGTTCACTTAAGTCTTTCCAGGTTTTTCTGAAATCATCCTGTCGTTTCTTATAGAACAATAATATTCCATCATAATCATATAACACAATTTGTTTAGCCATTCCCCCATTGATGGTCATCCCTTCAACTGCCAGTTCTTAGCAGCACCAAAAAAGAGTTGCTATAAATATTTGTGTACAAATAGGTCCTTTCTCCTATTTTTTTTTTTGTTGTTGTTATGTCTTTGGGATATAGGCCTACTAGTGGCATTGCTGGACCAAAGGGTATGCACAGTTTTATAGTCCTTTGGCCTTGGTTCCAAATTGCTCTCCAGAACAGCTGACTCCTGGTTACTTTAAGATTGGGTCACATCTATCTTCATAAGGTCATAGAGCTAGAGCTAGAGGGGACCTTGTAAGTCATCTAGTCTAACACCTCTTCATTTATATGAGAAGGCTGAGACCCAAAGAATTTAAATAACTTGCCCAACATCACACAGACCATGGCAGAGCTTGGAGTTGGGCTCTGGCTCCAAGTCTCTTTTTCCTCCCCCTATACCAAGCTGCCTCACCCACCAAACAAGATCTTGAACCCTAGATTCTCAAATTTAAAACTGATTACTAGATCATAAATTGGTTAAGTCAGGAACCATGTCTTCATTTTCTATCTCCCTCAGCTCCTAGTACATTTTAGACATAACAAACACCTAATAGCAACTGGATGTTGACAAACTTCAATTATCACACAATATTGTGATAGTAATGCCCCCTTCATGGCCGATTAGTGTGTACAAGATTATCTGCTGCTATATAAAAGGCATCAAGATTGCTGTGCTTTCTTTTGTTTAAACCTTTCCTAAGCAGCTACTTTACAGTATCTGTGGTGTACCAGAAAACCAGATGTAACTTCAGAGGTCCTGGGTCCAAGTCATATTCCTATTAATATATGTGAAAATGACCAAGTCATTTCATTCCTTTGGGGTTCAATCCCTCCTCTTCTAAAATAAGGAAACTGGACTTATCTCTAAGGTCCCTTCCAACAATTTTCTATGACCTAAAAACCAATTTGGTGGGCTTTAGAACACTGAATTGAGGAAGGATGGAAAGAGTAAGACCTGAGTTCAAATCCTACCTCAGATATTTATTGTATTGCATAAGCCTGGGTAAGTTTAACCTCTAAACTTCAGCTTCCTTATCACTTCCCTGCCATCTCTACATCATGGGGCAGGTACTCTGGCCATCATCCTTATCTCCCTCCCACTAGAAATGTGGACTCTGTCCCTGAGACACTAGGCTCCAATAGATGAGCTTTTAAAATGCTTTCCTTAGAAATAGACCTCTATGGCGCTTTCTAGTTATCTCCACAGACTGCAGCTATCACTTCTCCCCTCTTTCCAGCTGCTCTTCATGTGTCACGTTCCCCCATGAGAGGACACTGTTCTTGCTTGTTTGTATTTGCATCTCCAGCACTTAGCACAGTGTTTGGTACACAGTCAGTAGAATTTAACTTTTGTGATTTCAAGTATTCCTATGATTTTATCAGTAACCTCATTTTCACTCTTGGGCTGGCAACCACACACATTTGCAACTACACACAATAGAGAAAAAAATAAGAGGCACAATATGTACAAATTTATATCTGCAAAAAAATAGGAAAGTATTCATAAAAGTGTTCATGAATCTGCTCCAGAAAGTGCTAAAGTAACCTCTCAAGTACACGATGAAGGAACTGAAAAAATGGAAAAGGGGCTAAGTTTGTGGGTAAATGAGATGGTAGTCCCCCCGCTTTCTCACAGGACATAGCTGCCGCTGCCTCTCCTCTTCCCTATAACTTATGGGTTATTTCATGGCTACTATATTAGGAAAAGTGCATATTATGAGAATTGGTGTTTTGTTATAAAGAATTATATGTAGAAAAGTATTTTCAGCAATCTCTAACGAAAGATTACAAGTTTTTGGCCATCTCAAGAACCTAACCCCCTATTTCCCATTGGCTCAATGTACTGACATCTGCATTTTTTAACTTTCACAAGGTTTTCTAGGAATGGTCCCCCCTCAAAAGTTGAGGACTGACTGTAAAATGGGGATAATAGCACTTAACTCACAAGACTCCTATGAAGATGAAATGTACAGATAAAACACTGCAAGCTGTAAAGAGATCTATAAATGTTAGCCATTATTAGAGCTAAGAGAAGGCAACTCTGAGAAAAGGCTGGCAAGACTGATTCTGGCTAGTTTACTTCCTTGTTCTAGACTCCTCTGGATAGCTGAGTCATGTTACTATTTAAACAGGGGCAGAAATTATCAAGCAATTTTCACTATTGTGATTTTTAGGCAAGTCAACACTGCTTACAAAAGCAACCTACACATCTAACACAATACATTACAGGATATAATCACGACGAGTCCAGTCCAGTACCAGAACGGGCTATCATTGGGTTTCTTCAGAGACTAGATACTTACTTGGCTATGTGACCACAAGACTAACCCTTTCTGAGTCTTTTTCTCATCTGTGAAACGAGAATAACATTTCCACTGTATGCCTCACAGAGAAGCTATGAAGAAAATACTTCACAAATTTTAATCATTACATAAATATGAGATCATTGCTACTTTAGAAGATATCCATGTCTAAAATATGGGGTCACCAAAAATCTCCAACATATCTGAAAATTCTAAGATTCATTGATCCCAAGGATCTACATCTATAACTGACTGATGGGGTATAAGAAGCTAAATGATGAGGAGAATGCATTTTCCAAAACACCCATCTTTTCTGGCTAGAAACAGCAGGACTACAGCCAACCATTTTATCAGGGATATTCAATGTAATTGGTTTCCTTTGAAATCCTATATATTTTATTCATTTAAAAATGCTTTTCTGAGATGAGGTAAATTGGCTACATCAGACTGGCAAAAGGGGTCTATGATACACAAAGAAAAAAGATTAAGAATCAGCTACTACATACAGCTGGGGAGAAGCACCTATTGAAAGCACTGATTTCTTTGTTTTGGCCCAGTTTATGATTTCATTGATGATGATAAGAAAACTCCCTGTCTACCAAATCAGCCTGTCAGCATTAAAACAAATTTAGGGAGCTGCCTAGTGACTTTCCCAGGGACATAGAGACAATGTGCCAGAGGCAGAACTTGAATCCAGGTCTTCTGGCTCTATGGCTGCTTCAATAAAACACTAATTTCTAGAACAGACCAGGAACATATTCCAAGGGGTCACCCATTAACTCAAAGTATTATTATGAAATTCCAAGTACATACACACCCCCCTACATATACTACCCAGATTCTATTTTTCTCCTCTGGGAAATTATCTTTCAATCAAACCTATTCTAATAAGGTATTTCTATTTCAAAAAAGAGGAATCAGTGATTTAAAGAGACACAAAGGCTAAGCAGCAGCCCCAAATCTGTGCTATTCACAATTGTCAATATGAACTCAAAATCTAAGTAAACACTACAAAACATGTAGGAAATTCACTGTAATAAAATTTTATTAAGCTATAAGAAATAATTTCAGAGAACCCTGTAAGACTTATATGATATATACAATATATACAACAAAATGAACAGAACCAGGAAGACAATTTCTACAATGACCATTACACCATAAAGGAAAACAACTTTGAAAAACTTAAAAATTATGATCAATCACGAATCCAGAAAACTTATGATGAATTATATCTCTTGGCAGAGACTGACAAAGTAGTAGTATGGAATGAAATGTACGTGTTCAGATACAGCCAAAGAGTGGATAATTTGCTTAAATACGTGTGTTTGTCACAAATTATAAATACTTATTGGGAGGAGAGGAAAGGGACGGGAAATGAGAGTGATGCCAAAAACAAAAACTTTTTAGTAGAGCTGTTATCACATTAAAGTTACAAAAGGTAGTTAAAAAAAAAAAAGGCAATGAAGCCAAGTGGCAGAAGGCAATGATGTGGTAAGAAGCACTATGCTATCTTAGAAAAACACCTGGATTTACAATGACAAGACCTGAGCTAAAATTCCACTTCTGCAACTTACTACATAGGCTGCTAGGTGGCACAACAGGTAAGAGTGCTGAGCCTCAAGACTAGAGTTCAAATGCAGTTGTGTGACTGTGAACAAGTTATTTTAGCTATATCTGCCTCAGTTTTCACATCTCTTAAATGGGATAAAATAGCACCTACCTCACAAGGGTGTTATGCACGCAAACCAAAATATTTGTAAAGCTCTTGGTAAACCTTAAAGCAATATATAAAAGCTATCGTTATCACCTGGGTCTTGGCCAAATCACTTGGCCTCTCAGGGCCTCCATTCTTTATCTTCGAGTAGGATTGATTGACTTTTGAGGTCCCTTCCAGCTCTAAATCTAAGACCATATATATCATGGGGAAGAACGGTCACTATCAGAAAAGGCAATATAGTCTCAGAGGAAAAAATACTGCCCAATCAGCATCTTAGATATTGAGCTAAGATGGCACCTTAAGAGACCACCTAACCCATTCCAAATTGTATAGGTGAAGAAACTGAGGCCTAAGCGTACATAAGTAATCAATGAAAAGTAGAGCCAGTATTTGAACCTAGGTTCTCTTACTTTAACCCAATAAACTTGCCACTATAGACCACTAAATGCTGAGTCACAACTTTTCTGAACTTTAATTTCTTCATCTGAAAATACTAATAATAAAACTTCCCTACCTACCTCACCTAGTTGTAATTAACAGACATTTTAGTCTAGATCAAAATTAATGTATTTCTACTTGAGATCATTTTAGAAGCTGAAGGAACTTGAGCTATCTAGGCAGTCTAACTCCCTCATTTTTACAGATAAGGAAAGTAAGGCTCAAATAGACTGAGTCATCCAATGTCTCTAACATAAATGTCTTCATCCAGAGGGGAAGGTGTAACATGAAAAAAGAAAGGCTGATAATGCCGCTAAGCACAAACCTTGCTTCCAAAGGAATTCTACAACCCACCAATGTTTAACCTAATTTGATCTACTTGTGACAGAAGTATTCAAAGATGACTAGAGGGGCGGCTAGGTGGCGCAGTGAGTAGAGCATCGGCCCTGGAGTCAGAAGGACCTGAGTTCGAATGCGGCCTCAGACACTTAACACGCACAAACAAAAAAACCCTAGCCGTGTGACCTTGGGCAAGTTACTTAACCCCAATTGCCCTCCAAAAACAAAAAACAAACAAAGATGACTAGAATTTGCTTTCCCTAGGTTAGAACATCCAGTTCCCTTGACCTACCTCAAGATAAAAGTCCTCAACACCTTATCTTCAGACATTCACAACACTTCAGTGGTAGGCAGCCCAAGAAGCACTTTCACATGCCATTGGTTACTAGAATTCAGCTAAGCAAAGTAAGTATAACCAATGTCAATGACCTTGGGGGGGGGGGGGGGGAAGAGGCTGCACCCATCTTGTACCCTTCCTGTACAAATGGCCTTGTCTGTTAAAATGGTTTGCATATTATCAATAAAAGTTGTGGTGCATTAAGTATATCTATGTCCCTATTCCAGGACATCTCAAAATCAAAAACAGTCACATGGCTAGTTAAGATGGTAGCAGAAGTAAGGTCTACTTACAGGTCTACTGCTGAGTCCAAAGTTCTTTTCTAGTCTATCAAATGCCTTATATGGCAGTAAAATAGAAATGTTTAAAGTATTCCCCTACTGCAGATTTAAAAGACTATTAGATTTAACTGGGAAGGAATATTGTGTAAAGAAAATGCATTTGAAATCTGCTTCAGGTCTACTATAATTCTAGGATAAAATGTTAGGTCCAGATTTTTGCAACAGATTTTTACTCAAATGGATTGAACTCATTAATTTGGCTGTTTTTCCCAATTACATAAATTCCAACATATCCGAGTGTACATAAGTACAACTACCAACTACATCCTCCCATAAGTTTACCAAGTGTACCCCACATACTCCTGAAGACTTTCCTCACTTCAGTCATCAGGTTACCAATGCAGTACTTGGACTGTCAACCTCTTACCCCTCATTCTCTTCAAGTAGTCAGTCCATTTTCTTTTTGATTATACACTTCCCTAAAAACATCCATCACTCTTTCGTTCCAAGTTCCTCATTTGTTCTATCTCTAAGTCCATTCACACCTACTACATAAGTTTCTATGGTCCTGTTACACATTTCTAATTCCTCAGAGGCTATTGTGTTCCATGTCCCTAACTACACTACAGCCATAAAATACTGGTATTAAAGAGATGAACCTTTTATTTCTGTGGAAAGTCTGGGGTCATTAATGGAGCTAGGTCATTTCCTGAAGACAATCCAAACTATTCTGTTCTTAATCTGAGGGGAAAAAAAGCCTTTATTAAAGCCAAAAAAAAAAAAAAGGTTACTAAGGGAACATCAATAATTACCAACCTATGTGCCTACTTTACAGCTAAATAATGTGTAAGACACAACTCCCCATGTATAAAGGACATAGTGGACCACATCCTTACTATCAAAGGAGATACTAAGTAGAGTGCTCTGCAGACTTTAAAGAATCATATAAATGCTATTATCTATAATTAACTAAAAATGTAGAAAATGCAAGATCCCAATATGCTTAGTTTTTTCATTACAAATATGTTAATTTGCATATATAAATTCAATAGAACAGTATGCTACCTTCAACAGAATAAAAGACTTTTTAAAGCATCCTGATGAAAAGACCAGAGCTAAGCAGGAATTTTGAAATCAAGTTTTCCTGATAACTTTACTTGTTTCTATTTTCCTCTATTTGTATAAAATTCTTGGCTCCTATCACCTAATCAATAGCTTAGCTGGTGTTAGGAAAACTAAAATTGATATTCAACGTTTCCAGATGCAACCATGACAATCTGCTCTGATTCAAGCTGTTTTAAAGAGATCCTAGACCATTTTCCAACTACAGATTCTTAAAGGTATTGCTTGATTTAAAGTTTTCTTTTTATTCTGAACTTTAAAAAATGTGTGTTCCTATATATAAAGCAGAACATGAAGAGGATTTTAAGAAACCATAAATCTTTATTCCATACCGTTTTCTTTAAAGTCTGTAATAAATTCAACATGTTATTCTTTCAAAGCTGTTCTGCTTGTTTTGTGCTTCCTTTTGTTCTCTTCACTTAAAAAAATGTCTAAATGGCCCTTTAAAATTTCTTTTCTTTTGGAATCACTTTAACAATCCCCCCAACCCTCCTTCCCCATAACATCCCTATCCCAAATAAAAAGAAAAACAAAAAAAATTCACGTGGCAACATCCAAAAGAATCTCTTCCTGCACTCTGAATCCATGAAGGTACATGATTCATCATAGTTCCTCTGGAGACATTTAGAGGCATTAGAGGACTGAAGTTCAAGAAAAAGTTACCAAGAGGTAGGACAGGGATGCGGGAAGTCTAAATACTGTCCATCTGCTTAAAATGTTGCCAAGGCTAGGTCCCCAAACTAAGAAATAAAATTCTTCTCCCTTCTCGCCCCATCCGCGGCAGGCCTGAACACCTAGCCATGAATCTCAAACATTATTTCTGAGCTCCAAACGGCAAACTTCCAAAGCAACTTTATGAACTGGGGGCCACCCTTAGTTACAAAAGTTTGTTCTTAAAGTAACTTACTCCTAAGCACAAATCTGAGCAACTAACTTACGGGAGGGATAGGAATCAAACTAAGAGGAAGAAGCAGGAGAAGCGAGTGCTTCAAGGTTAACCACCACCCAAGCCAAGGATAAATCATTTACTTAGACACAGCTGTGCCCGCAAAGGACGCAAACAACAAAGCAGGAAATCAAGTTTCTACCAAGAATGTAAGCTCGGCTCCTCCTTCTCCGACCCGCGCCCCCCTCCCCCCTCCCCCCCCCCCCCCCGCACCCGCACAGGCTCCTTCGAGGCCTCAGGGAGCGAGGACTCTTACAGCCGAGGTCCTCTTTTAACCGTGCCTATATGCCCAAGAGTATGGGGGGACGGGGAAGAGAGCTGAATGAGACGGGGAGGGGAGCCGCAAGTACGTTTCATTAAGGGGGAGGCTTTAGCTCGGGGGCCCCCAGCACCTGCAAACTTCCCTAAAGGGCAGTATGTCGAAGACCCCAGCCCCAAATTTTCACCAAGGCTTCAGCCCTCCCCCTCTCGGGCCCCAGAAAGGAACCCAAGGCTCCAACCAGCCCCGGGCCCGGGTGCGGTCAAGCTAAGATGAGCTTCCGGCTCCTCTCCGCCACCTCACGGTCCAGAGAGAAGGGACAGGATGGCAGGAGGCCTAACATTTAAGTCTCCCATTCTAGGTTAGAGGCCGCACGCGACTCCACCACCAACCTCCCACCAACGGCCCTTCATGGGAGCCTACCCGTCCCCCCTCCCCTTCCTTACTGTGCGAAGCGCGCGCCACTTCCACTTCCGCCACCGCCTCCCAGCGACCAGTTCGGCCCGCCGCCGCCTCCTCCCCCTCCCGCTCCTCCTCCTCCCTCTCCCCTCTCCCACTCCTCCTTCTCCTCCCCCTCCCTTTCTCTCCTAGCCCAACTCCAACAGCTAGCACGCTCCGCTTCCCTCGGCCAGCCAAAAGCCCGGGAGCATGAAGCCAAGGAGAAGGGAGGGGCTCCGAGGGCCGAGGGGGAGGAGTGTACTTTCTGGGCCAAGATAGGCCACGGCCCCGGGAAAGCTGGGCCGGGTTGTGATTGGCTGCTCTGAAGTCGCCTGAGCTAAACCTAGCTTGGAGTCGGGCCGGAGACTAAGAGCGGACTTAGCGCAGCCTGCTTTCGTTTAGCGTGCAGGAGTTAAGTGGAAGCTCTCTTCTGATCCTCTCCGCCCGCTCAAGCCGGCAGCATGTCTCAGGTACTAGGCATCCAGCCAGGGATCGGCGAGGGGACGGTGGGAGGGAAGACGGGGCCGCGGTAAAGGGGGCTGACTGCCAGAGGTGAAGTGCTGGCTGACCAGCCCACCCCCCACTAGGGCTGCGATTGTACCTAGAGCTGCCACTACCTTCCTCCCTACTTCCCCCAGCCATCCTCCGCTTCTCTTCCTGGTTTCTTTAACGTAGAGTTGTCCATGGTCTGTCGCCTCCGTTCCTCCCCAGTGGTCAGGCCGCGCTGTTCGTTCCCCCTGGGCAGTGAAGGAACCCCGGGGAAGGGAGAAAGGAGAACCGTGGAACTTTCAGAATTGGAAGTCAGTCACACAGCAAGTCCAGCTCCCAAAGCCAGAGTTTCTCCATCGTCCCGGGGACCCTGGAGGGCTCCGGGTGGAGAGCAAGGGAGCTGGGAGGAGGGTCCAGAGGCATCCTGGGGAGCAGAGATCCAGGGCGGTGAGCCAAGGGGCTGCTTGTGCTGGCCTGAGTGGAGTAGAAAGGGTTTGGTTTTGCCTAAAGGACAGGGAGTGATGCCTTTTGGGAGAGGGACGTCGAAAAGCAGTGGCCGGCAGCCCAGCTAGCCTGTTCGGGGAGAGGGGACGGTCACACTCCTCCCGCCCCGCAGAGCCCCCTGGGGCAGTAGGACAGAGGTCATCTGTGGACGTGTCTGGGAGCTTTTTGCCCAGTTCGGCCCGGGGTGAGGGAGGAGCTCTCCAGCTGCCCACCCCGGGAGGTGCCGATGGACATCTCCGCCTCCCGTGCCTAGATTCTTCCCCTGGAAACCCCAGGGCCCCTCCCCCCCATACAGAACCCCCTCCAGGCCAAGGCTGAAAAAAGTTGGATTAACAACTTCTGAGTGGTTCTTTACCTAGTATAAAGTGTTCCACAATTTAGGATCAAGAGCTAGAGGGGTCTTAAAAGGTCACCTTATACAGCCACCTCCTTTTACAGATGGGGAAATTTTGTCCAAAGGATCTGTCCAAGGTCACACATGAAGGTCAACAACAAAACTGGGCTTAAAATTAAGATTCTCAGACTAAATCCAGTGGTCTTTCCACTACATGCCTATTTTTCCCCCTGAAAGCTGTTGCAGAGCTAGCATTTATATAGGGCCCTGAAATTTGTAAAGCACTTTGCAAATATCTTATCCTCACAACAACCTTGGGAAATAGGGGCTATTTTACAGTTGGGGAAATTGAATCAGACAAAGATCAAGTAAATTGTCCAGGCCAGACTCTAAATTCATCTTGTGCCTAGGGCATTGGCCTTGAACCTTTCTGAGGGCCTTAAGGTAAGAGTTAATTTTTTCCTTCCTTTCTTCCTGCCAATTAGGCTGAATTTAACAAAGCTGCAGAAGAAGTAAAAAACCTGAAGTCCAAACCAGATGACCAAGAGATGTTGTTTATCTATAGCCACTACAAACAAGCCACAGTTGGAGATGTAAATACAGGTACTGGTGGATGCAATTGGGCAGTTCTACATTAATGGAAAGTTGGTTGTGGACAAATTGGGTGATTTTGAATTACTAATGAGACAACTTAAACTGTGGAGATATTCTTGTTCCTTTCAAAGTAATTGCTGACGCTTATATTCAGTGTAGTACTTATTAAGAATTCACATTGTGCATTGGTTTTAAACTGAAAGAGGAAAAAGAAATGAAATAATCATCCTATTTATGTAGCATTACACTTAGAGACTGTACTGCTCTCCAAAAACCTAAATCAGCGTCTCCGTGGCAATAGTATAAAGATGATGGAGCTAGAAAAGAACCTTGGCTCTCACCTCATTTGCCCTTAGGAATCTAGCCTCATCTGCTCATCTCACATCCCATTTCCTAGAGGCCTATGGAAGTAAACTCTCTTGCCCAGGATCACACAGCTAGTTACTGAAAGAACCCAGCCAAACTGGCTTGTCCTTTAGTTTCAGAATTGAACAGGATCCCGTTTAGAGCAATCAAACAGTGAACATTTATTAAGTGCCTATGGTATGCCCTGCCCTGTGCTAAGCTGGGGATACAAAAAAAGACAAAAGATGGTCCTTGCCTTCAAGGGACTTACAGTCTAATATAGGAGATAACATGTAAACAGATATATTCAAAGCAAGGATCAATAAGAGATAATCCACTGAGGAGAGACTCTGGCATTAAGAAGGTTGGGGAAATATTTTAGAAATAAAGCCAGGGAGGCCAGTAATGGGAGCATTTGACTTCTAATAAGAAAATTTACTCTTGAGAGCCAACAGGAGCTCCCCTCTCTTTTTGTCTTTGGGATAGGATTAGAGATTTAAATCTGGAAGGGATAGGAAAGTTTCCTGAGGAAACTGAGCAAATAGTAGAACCAGGACTTGGACCCACATTTGACTCAAAACCCATCTGGATGAGCTGGAGCAAGAAAAGCCAGGAGCCCAAATTATCCACCTTGTGAATACATTTAGACTCTTCAGAGAGTTTAGTAATCTAGAGTCCCCAGAGTAGTAAAGGGAGAGCAATGCTACAGATCAATTATTTCTGATATTTCTTACCACCTTCATCATCTTCTTTCTTTGACCTTCAGCTATGCCCAGATTTGTCCTTTCATGCTTTTGCAGAAGATGATGTGTGACAGGGAAAGATTCGAAGGCAGAACTAGGCATTAAAGATCCTCTTCCCAGTAATGTTGGCAAAATATCAGAATGTTCATTGGACTATTATGTTTTGGCTAGGGAAGCCTATGAGTTTGTTGGCTTTGCAACTAGCCACTGTTGAGATAACTAGACTTTTGCCTTGAGCAATCTTAATTTGCTCCTAAATCCCTCCGAGCCCTTCTAGACCAGAGGCTGCTATTTCAACAAAGTTGCATTCTGAAGCAAGGAAGCTTGGTAATAGTTTTGGCAGCCAAGACAATTTAGGGAAGGACCTTTCTAGAAGAGCAGCACCTGGTAATTTCCTTTTCCTTCTAGAGAAACCACTTCTAGTAGATCTTATTTGGGTGTCTGTTGTTGCCCAGCAATGTGAAAGGCACTAGGGAAAGAAGACAAGAAGGAAAAGACTTAGTCACTGCTTGTTTTCTTTTTTCTTTCTTTATTTTTTGAGGGGGGAGGCAAGGCAATAGAAGTGAAGTGACTTGCCCAAGGTCACAGAGCTAGTAAGTGTCAAGTGTCTGAGGCCAGATTTGAACTCCAGTCTTCCTGACTTCATGGCTGGTGCTCTATTCACTGTACCACCTAGCTGCCCCAATAAAAGGTATAGTCACTGCTTTTTAAGAACCTTTTAGTCCAGGGAGACAGTCACAAAATAAGATGTTCTGCAAAGAATACTATACCTGAAGTCAGAAGACCTGGTTCATGCTCCTAACCATGTAACCTCAGACTAGTCACTTAAATCTTCTGAGCCTCAGTTTCTTCATTCTTGAAAATAGGGATATTTGCACACCTAAGGAGCAAATAAGGTATTATACAATTTAAGTAAACTAGAATGCCCATTCTCAATTGAGATAGCATGGTAAAGTAGAAAGCAGCACTGGATTTGGAGTCAAGGGGGCAGGGTTCCGATCCCTTGGGCTTTGCTCAATTTTTCTGGGTCTCAGTTCAGCTCGTTAATCTTTCTTCTTCTCTTCCCTCCCCTCCCCCCCCATTAATCTGTAAAAGGAGGGGGTTGGATCAGATAATGTCTGAGGTAGTCTCTTGCTAAAAATGTGTGAATTTTGCAAAGTAGTATCTAATCCAGTGTGATGTTGCATGGTCCAGACAATAAGCATTTCGTTTGGAGCCAGGGTAGCCTGGGAAATTTTTGTGTACTACTTGTCTTTTGGTCTTAGAATAGCAAATTCTCTCTGTACAAGTCTGTTCTCACTAGCTGTGGCTGAGAGTTAGGATTCCATGTCAGCTTGTAATTTCCCAGCCTTGGCTCCTTCGAAAATTTTGACTGTGTCATGAGGTATAGCATTAGGTCATCTGGACCACCGCCACCCCCTCATATACACTGTCCATTGGGCAAAGATCTCTTTGATTTGGTCAGCCCGGGGAGATGGAAACTTAAAATCCTCAAATTTCCTATATGTATAGTCTACTAGTATGAAGTCAGGATTTACTTCCAAAAAACCTTGGAATTAATATTTGGCCAACAATCCCCCCATTTTGTCAGGTTTGTAAGGGAGGAGTAGTTGAAATCCACTTTAGAGCCTTAAGATTCAGGTGAACTTAAAGCAGCAGTTTCCTTTTTATCAAGAAAGTTGCTGGAAATCTTAGCTCAATTCAGTAAGCACTTATTAATTATGTAGTATGTGCCTTTTGGCTCATAATCCTTCCTCAGGTATCTAACTTGCTTTTTTTTTCCCCACCCTTGTTTAAGATCGTCCAGGAATGATGGATTTCAAAGGCAAGGCTAAGTGGGATGCCTGGAACTCTTTAAAAGGTAATCATCTATGCTCTAATTAAATTTTGCATTGTTCAGTTCTGAGAGGGAGTTTTCATTAGGCAATATAGATCAACACTTAATAAGAGCATTGGCAAAGAAAATAAACTTTGTGGGACTTGACCCTGAACTGCTCAACAAATAAACAGTCACTAACTTCCTGTGATAACTTTCCTCAGTGTGGTATAGGGGAGGTGGCTGGGCCCCTAAAAGTAGATTGATAGCACAGGGCCTGTGCCATCCACATGTTGGTATTTCTTCCCACAGAAGAGGCATTCAGGGTAAGAATGTGAGTTTCCAACTGGACCCAATGTGGACACACTTCTTGTAACTACACGAGGCTGCTAGTGGGTCCTAGAGACAGGGAAGTGTCGCTGTCCCTGTTTAACCATGTGACTACTAGAAACCTGGCAAAAGGACTGCTAATTTGGCACTAAGGTGCCTGCTGGCCTTTGTGTTACTGTTGGCTCATTCCAGAATGCTGCCTCTGTCTTCATACAAATGAGAAGCCCTTGGAATCAAGAAAGGACTGTAACAAACCCCTAGAATTTTCAAGTAACTAAAAAATAAAGAATAGCCTTCTCTGTTATTATTTAAGTAGTTGTTACTCCAGGGGTCCTGCTTCCCTTCACTACCAGTGTGGGCCCCCACCCCCACTACAATCTCCCTCACCTCAGAGTATCTCCCCTTATCCTTGACTGTTGGATTGGGAAGACAAAGATCTGCCTTGTCCTTCTCTAAGAACTTGTTGCTCTTGCCTGAGGGCTTGGACAAGAGCCCACATCATTGAAGGAATAAGCTGCTAGTTTGGTCTCTCTGCTTCCAGCTAAGCCACTCTGGGAGGGGCAAATCCCAAAAAGGTGGCTTGCTTAGCAAGCCAGACTCAGCTGTGGGAACTTCGGGGGTGGGGATGGGGTGGGGGTTAGTCACTGTGACTCACTTCTGTTAGATTTTATTGACTGTGAGTGAACCTAATCTTCCAGCAAGTTTGAAGACCCACTTAATCAGTCATGCCAGTACTCATTGCTTGCAGTACAAACTGCCGTAATGATATGGGAGCAAAATGCAGATAAGTTCTTAGTTATTTTTTTTCCCAGTACCTGACAAAATCTTTATTGGTGACTTACAGGGAAATCCAAAGAAGATTCCATGAAAGCTTATATTGCAAAAGTGGAAGAACTTAAAGGAAAATATGGGATATAAAAGAAACTGGATTCAGACATCAGCCATGTACTTGGAAGCCAAACTAAAATAATGCTTTGATTTACTAATCCTGTGATCAAAGTCAAGCCCATGTAAATAATGTATAAGAGTTGGCATGGCTACCCTAGGCCCAAACAGTTACACAGCTGTTGAATGGGAGAGCGACACAGTTATTAATCTTAGCTCAGTAGCTTTCTTTAATCTGTAAATCAATAAAGTGCATTTGTTACTTTAAGCCTTATGGGTGGCCTGTAAGTTAAGGGAATTTTGCCATCTCTATCCTATTATACTTCAGCTCATGCCATTCTTTATTAGGGACTAAGGAAAAAATCAAGCTCATTTGTTCAGCAAACATTTGATGATTTAATACATGCAAGGGTCTCTACCAGTGCCTACCTTTTAAGGTTTATTACCAGCTAGTAGGAGACATAAAAGTGTATTTATTAATAAAAGGCAATATGTGAGAAATCTAATAACTAGGACTTACATAGCATTTTAAAATTTGCAAAGGACTTTGTTCTTCATGGCAACCCTGCAAAGTGTTATTTTCCAGGTGAGAAAACAGGCTGACAGAGGTTGCTGACAGAGGTTAAGTGACTTAACCAGGGTTACACAGCTAGTAAGTATCTGAGGCTGGATTTGAACTTAGGTCTTCCTAACTTCAAATCCAACACTTTATCCACTGAGGTACAAACAGATAATGAAAGATGATCAGAGGGAAGAAATTATGTCCAATTGGAGGAGCACAGAAGATCAATTAGGAAACAGTTTAGAGCACTTCATATGTACTAAGTGCTGGGTTAAGCACCAAGGCAGCAAAGACAAAAGAGAAACGGTCCCTGCCTTCAAGGAGCTTACATTTTAGTGGAGGAGACAATACAAATACATAAGTATAGACAACTTAGAGCATGAAGGAATCATTAATTAATGTAGAAAGGGCATTTGAGCTGACTTAAGGGAAGCCAGAGATTACAAAAGTTAGAGGTGAGGAGAGAGTACATTCCAGGCATGCTAGTGCAGTGGCTTGGAGATGAAGTCTTCTGTGTGAAGAACAGTAACTAGACCAGTATGGTTTTATCTAAGAGTACTCCATGAAGAATAATGTATGAGAACACTGGAAAAGTGGGAAGAGCTTTAAATGCCAAATGGAGAAAGTTGATGTTTGGTCTTAGAGGCCATAGGAAGCCACTGGAGTTTATCAAGCAAGAGGATCACATTCTTTTCTGTGTTTTAGGAAAACACCTAGGAGCAGCTAGGTGGTGCAGTGAATAGAGCACCAGCCCTGGAGTCAGGAGGACCTGAGTTCAAATCCGGCCTCAAGACACTTAATACTGGCTGTGTGGCCTTGAGCAAGTCACTTAATCCCAACTGCCCTGCTTTCCCCCTCCAAAAAAAAACCAAAAAAAAAAAAATATTAGTCCAGAACCAGGGTGGTGGCTATGTGATGGGATACTTTGTGAGAGATGTGGGGTGGGGAAAGATCTGACAGCATTATATGTATGGAGAAAAAGTGAAGATCATACCAAGGCTGCAAGAATGGATAGCTAGAAGGCTGATGGTTCCTTAAGCAGTGATAGAAAACTATGCTTATGGGAAAAAATTAGTTCTAGTCTCAGTGTTTGGAGTTTAAGAGGCCTGCAAAACCTGCAGCTATAAGTGTAGAGGATGTTTCCTCTACATTTTTGGGGGGCTGCCCAGAATTCTTTGGCTATAGGTTGTACAGGCCTGCTCTAGAATATCCAGATGGGTATATCTAGTAGGCAATTTGTGATGTAGGACTGGAGCTCAAGAGAGAGAAAATCAGGGAGTCATCTGAATGGAGCTGGTAATTTGATCCCTTGAAAGCTGATGACATCACTCGAGTGTAGAGAAAAGAGGGTCCAGGACAGTCTTGGGGTACACTCACAGGGACATAGATGATCAATGATCAAAGGAGACTGAGGAGCAGTTAGAAGGAAGGGAAAGGAATAAGTGGTTTGAGAAGCAGGAAAGCAATGTCAGGAAAACCCAGAGAAGAAAGTATCCAGGAGGAGGTAGTAGTCTACAGTGCCAAATGCTGCAGAAAAGTCAGGATGAGGCTTAAGAAGAGGCCATTAGATTTGGCAATGCGATTTTTTGTAAGAGCAACTGAGTTAAAAGGTCACAGACCAGATTTTGGGAAACTTAGTAGAGAGAAGGGGAAACCTTGAGTTGACTTTTCAAGGACTTTGGGAAAGGGAGGGATGTGAAACAATAACTCAGTGGTATCTAAGTAAGGTTATTTTAAGGATAGGGGAGACTTGGAGTAGTTTATAGACATCAGGACATATATAGGAAGATACTGAAGTTTATAGAAAAAAAAGAACCTGGGGGTAGGAAGTCTGTTGGGATAGGTAAGGGAGCATATAGAAGGGTTGGCCTTAGTGAAAAGGAAGGTTTCTTTTCATCAGATAGGAGTAAAGGAAGAAGGAAAAGATGTCTGATGGAGAGGAGAAAGAGTTCTTTGCAAATAGTCTTGATTATTTTCATAATGAAGACCAGGTCCTCAATTTGGGGAAGGGAGTTCCATTGAAGTCTGGAATTGAGAAAAGTTTCTAAACAGGCTCTGTGGGAAGTTAGATAGGAAATCCAGAACCAAAGGACTGCCTTATGAGGACCCACCCTAGTTTAGATGACAAATTTGCAATGTGTGTTTGTCAGGGATATCTTCCAGACCTTCCCTCTGTTCACTAAAGCAGAAGTTGGAGCAGAAGTAGTAGATGGTGGGAGTGATCCTGGGTTAAGGTTTGGTAAGACACGAGTGTCAGAAAGCAAGTGCAGAGTAAGTAACATTGCACTGATTTACCAAGGAATCCAAATCAGGAAAAGAAGAATGTAGTCAGAAAAAGGTTGATTCCTTGGCAGAATGAAAAGGGGTAGAGATTTTAGGTCATGACTGAACATAAAAGTTTGGGAGGCCTAAGGCATATGAAGAGATAATGATAGCAATTTTTATTATGGAAAGTAGAGTGCCTGCAGGGTGATGGGAAAATGAAGGTTGTGACCATCCCCCTGGGTAGCTGAAGTGAAGTGGATTGAGGAACTTGGAAGTTGAAGGGTTTGGGACAACATCCCTTAGCAGACGGGTAGGAGTTGGGGGTGGGAACACTGAACACATTGAAAAAGGAGAGGGTAGAGCACCAGCTCTGGAGTCAGTTCAAATCTGGCCTCAGACACGTAACACTTAAGTAACCATGTGACCTTGAGCAAGTCACTTAACCCCAATTGCCCTGCCTTTTCCCCTCCAAAAAGCAAAAAAAAAAAAAAAAAAAAAAAAATGGGAATGATCTGGAGCTTAGTAGGTAACAGCCAACCAGGATCCAAATTGGATGATGAATCCAAATAGAGTAAATCTCAGAGGAGGCATCTAGACTAGAAGATGATGGTGTTTGTGGTAGGCATTGAGAAAGCACCATAGTATAATAGGATTAACATTGAACCAGAGGTCAGGAAACGAGTCCTGGTCTTGATTTTTCCACTAACGAGGTAATTGAATGTGGACAGTCCTTTGATCTCTCATTAAATGAGTAGTTTTGAGCTAGTTCATTTCTTCTGAATCTAAAATTCCAGAGTTTGAATACATATTTAGGGTCTTCACTGTGAGATTATAAGATTCTCAAGACCAGAGACTTTATTTTATAGTTGCTATATAGGCAGTGTGTTACAATGGAGACAGAGCTGGCTCCAAAAGCCAGAAAGACCTGAGTTCAAATTCAGCCACTTACATACTGGCTGTTTGACCCTGGTCAAGTCACTTTAATCTCATTACCCCAGGCAGCTTCACAAGTAGTGAAGTTACCCCCAGCTGCATTGATAGAAGAAGTTTCTTCACCCAGGCATTCTTTCTATCAGTAAAATCACAGGTCCATGCTCTACCCTGCCTTTGTTCTCTCCCACACAACACAGGGTTGCATAGGTGCTATCTGACCTCCATTCTACCAACCTGAAATCTTAGGAGTCTCCCATGATGATTCTGCCTGGTCAGTTTTATTTAGTCAAAATCACAGTCATTGACTTATATGCAAATTCTGAGTTAGGTTGTTAGCATGGGAGTACTTGCAGTGTAGTGAATTAGGAAAATATCCCGGGGTAGGCAAATAGCTAATAACAGGTGGCTTGCCTGAAGTTATACAACTGATAAGTGTCAGAAGTTAGACTCAGTCCAAGTTCATTACTCTTTCTTCTATATCACACTGACTCTGAGAAGCCCACGCAAATGTAAGGCAGGTTGCATAAGCAATCAAGAAGCATTCATTAAGTGCCAGCTGTGCGCCAGGCATCTGGAACACAGGTACAAAAAAATTGAGCAATCCCTACTCCCTAGTGACTTACATTCTAAATGGGGAGACAGGTCCTTGCATACATCTCACACCTTGCTCATATGTGTATACATGTAGATACACACACACATATATACAGCATAAAAAGAAAGAGTATATACAAATACACACAAAGTAGTTAAATAAAAGGGTATATGGAAGGGAGGGCACTGGCAGTTTAAGAGGATTAGGAAAGACCTTATGTAAAAGATGGTCAAATGATCAGAAAAGGTACAATGTGTTTTTTTAATTGAAAAACCTAGAAGTCCAGGCTGTGCTACATGTGCAATGTTGAACAAGTCACTTCTTAGAGTCAGGGATTTAAAGATCACAACAAAACAGCAGATTTGGAAGGGAACCTGCAGCCTCAAGGCCACATAAGTCAAAGGGCTACACTTGAGAACCGAGAGGGCCACAGGTTCCCCACCCTAGTCCCCACCCATCCCCTTCATAATCCAGATGAGGGAAATTGCCTTCTCTGGTTCATCTATTCCTTTAATTGCAAGATCTAAGTCAAATCTCTTAAATATAATTTCTTTAAATGTCTTTCTTTAAATATAATTTTAAGAATATTACTTCTTTCTGTTCCCTCCCATCTCTATGCCCCATAAATGTAAGGTGGGCAAGCCCCTTTAAGGGGGAAGGAGGCAAAAGAAGAGATAAGGATTAGACCAACTGCTATGAGATGAAGAATATGGGAGGGAGTCAAAGATAATTAGGTGGAAGGGAGGCTCTGGGGAGGTTTATGAAGATTATGGGAACTGATCAGGTTGAGATCTGTTCTGGCCAGTATATTGGAAAGGTTATAATTATAAGTGATGTTGACACCAAGGACAAGGGCAAATTTTGAAATAGTCTTTGGTAGTCAAGTGCTAAATAAAGTAAACTGGAGACAATGGTAAGTAGTTCATGGGATCACAACTATGACTAGAGGGCCCTGTAAGCCAATTTCCTCATTTTATAGGTGAAGCAACCAAGGCTTAGGGTTCCATGAGTGATATGTCCAAGGTCAAAAGGTGACCTCATTCTGTGACTCACGGGTTAGGTTATCAATGAAGAAACATCCAACAATATAAAAGGCATTTGTATGTGGGAGCTAGGAGGAAGAGACTAGCATAAACTGTGTGAGAGCAAACACCTGTGAGTGTGAGGAAGCCTAACAATTAGAACTCCGGCCTAAAATGGAATGAAATCAAACCAAGTTACCTTCACTCAGTACAAGTGCTGTCCAACTCTCGAGACCCCCTGTGGGATTTTCTTGGTAAAGATACTGGAGTGGTTGCTATTTCCTTCTTCAGCTCATTTTACAGATGAAACGGGTAAACAGGGTTAAGTGATATGCCCAGAGTCACACAGCTAGCAAGTATCTGAGGTCATATTTGAGTGTGGGTCTTTCTGACTCCAGGCCCAGTGCTCAGAGCCACCTAATCACCTTCCTGATGTCATTGGTCCTTTTCGAGAACCAAGGACAAACAACAATATAGCTGCCCCCCAGAAAAATTAGTATTGCTCAATAAAGGGTGATGGAGAGCCCCTAGAGGCCAGGCCCAGGAACTACATCAGAGTCAACCACCACAAAGAATCCCAGGAGTGAAGAACTTTTTCTTCTCTCCCTCTTTTTCAGGTCCTAACTTGGGTGTCAGATTTCCTGGGACATGAATGTGCACATGGATAAATTTTGTGGGGAGATGCCTAATTAGATATTGCCTCAAGGAGTCCATATGGTAAAATGTCTTCCCATTGCCCTCCTTAGGATTTCAATAGGAATTCTTTTTTTTTTCTTTTTGGAGGGCAATTGGGGTTAAGTAACTTGCCCAAAGTCATGGCTAGTATGTGTGTCAAGTGTCAGAGGCCGGATTTGAATTTAGGTCCTCCTGACTCCAAGGCTGGAGCTCCATTCACTGAGCTACCTAGCCGCCCAATAGGAATTCTTTAAAGCCCTGTGCACCTGCCATTTCCTTCCCTTTTACCTCAGGAAGCTCTTGGCTTGACCCCACAAGTCACTCCATCCCTCACCACCCTCTCCAATGCTGTCTGTTCCTTTATTTTTGTGCATTTATCACGTCATCAAGTCAACGGGCATTTATTAGGGTTTATTATATTCCAGGAACTGTGCTAACTACAACGGACACAAGTTGCTTACAGTGGAATGGTGGGGGAGATACATAACAGGGAAGTGAAAGGGGAATGCAGAGAGGGAAAGGAGGCACTGATGCAGGGGGATGATGGAGAAAGAAGAAGAGTCAGTAATGGGGCTAGTGCACAATGAAGGTGTGAATGTTGCTGGCCTGGGGACCCTGCCTTAAAATGGTTGTTCTGAGAAGAAATGACCAATCAGAGAAAGGGGCCTCAGGTACTATTTTAAATTTAAGTTGTTTGTGCATGTGTTTCATCACCCTACCAGATAATAACTTTCATTGATATAGGGCTTTAACGTTTTCAAAGTGCTTTACAAACATGCCATTTAATCTTCATAATAACCCTATGATACATAGCCTATAACTATTATCATCCCTATGTAAAATATGAGGAAACAGGCTCAGTGTTTAAGAGACTTGCCCATAATCACACAGCAAGTAAATGTCAGAGACAGGATCTGAACCCACTACCCTAATTCCAGGTCCAGCACAATATCCATATTCCTCAATCTCTCTCTACACCAGACTAAAAACTTCATCTGAGTTATCCAAATTTTATATTTTCTCTCTTAACTTGGATGATTAACAAATATTTGTTTGATTCTTGAATGGTATATATCAGTGCTTACCAATAACGCTCCATTTCTAGATAGTGAAAGTCTTTTGTGTACAGAAATCTGTACTAAAAGGCTTTATACATAGATGAATAAAATAGATATCTTCAATGTATAATTTTATGAGTGCCAAGTGAGACTTCCAAACTATAGTTTCTTTCCTGGCTATTGCTAATAATGCCTGAAAGCTACTATTAGTATCATTCTTTTGCATTTCATACATTGTCCTGGCAAAAAAAAAAATCATATCTCATCAGGGGCTACCCAAAAATCAATTATCAGTCACTAACCCCTCAGTGTGAGTAATTTTATTATTAATTCTCCAACAAAATTGCCAAAGAGGAATAAATGTGGCTGGAGGTGGGGAGGGAGGTAGATCCTGAGTAGGCATAGGTAGAGGCCATCATGAGGGTACTAGCTACCTGTGGTAGGGGGGGGAAATTCACGTTTAGAGAAGCTAAAAGGAAAGGTAAGAGAACTGAGACTGTAACTATGTACCTGTAGGGCATGTATCGGAAAACCAACAGGTTTGCCCTCTGATCTGACCTAAAGCACAGGTAGAGAAGTTAAGTCTTAGAAAAAAAAAAGAAGGGACACTTCCTCAAGGGCAAAAGAGAAGGATAGAACTGGGGGAGTTTGAGGATTAAATACCATTGGTACATTACTCTCTCAAAGAAAATGCCATGTATGACCACTATAAAACCACTTAGAAAAACTCATTACCCCAACCTTCCAACCTTTCTGCCTTTCTGATGGGGCTATCAAGTTCTTTAGTTTTTGCTAACCATTCAGTGAGTCAAGAGCACTGAACACTTTCCATGTGTAGAGTTCCAAGCCAAAGACCATTGCCAGCTTTATGAATAAGCAGTATAGACAGGTGCCTAGATGATGCAATGAGTGTAGAAGGACTTCTCCCCAAGTCAGGCAAACACTGATCGGATGGGACAACTGCTGAACAGGTTTGGCTAGGGAAAGTGGGGAGGTGGGGAAGGGAGAGACAGAGACAGAGAGGAGAGACAGAGAAAGATGATCGAGAGGGGAGAGAGAGAGAGACAAAGAGACAAAGAGAGGAGAGACAGAGAGACAAAGAGTTAGCTACAAGCAAGAACACTGCCTTGGCCACTGTAAGACCCAATGAAGAGCCCCAGGCAGCCAAGAAGCAACTTAACAGTTTTGGGCAACTGTAAGACTGAGAGTGAAAGCAACATTAAAGGATAGGGAGGGCTGAAAGGACATAGAAGACATACTCAAGGACTTTACCCAAGATGGGTCCTGCCAGGTACTATGGTGAGCACCAAAACCAGCCAAAAGATCAGGTCACCTAGTCTTAACCCAAGTCTACTAAGGATGGAAGAAATATTAACTCTATGACCAGCAGATATATAAGCTCTGCTTGCTAAGCAGAGTGTGGGAAAATCAAACCCATTCCAACACCTGTCCAATCTTGCTACCCCTTCCCTGTATAACCATTGTTCCAGCCAGACTGGTTTATAGTCACACCCCCATTATAATCATTTTAGTCATTTGGCCTTTGACATTGACCAGTCCTGTCCTCTCCTATTGCATTGTTATGGTATTTTGAACTTTATGAAAAGTTCTACCTAGCTGGAAAGGCTTTAGGGTTGGAATTTTGAAAGACATAGAAACTCTGATCAACACAATGACCGACCACATTTCCAAAGGACACATGATACAACATGCTATCAAGATCCAGATAGAGCTGATGGACTCAGTACACACTGAGCATATTTTCTTTTCTTTCTTCCCATTTTTTGGACATAACTAATCAGGAAATTTGTTTAATTTGACTATATTTATTAGAGGTTTTGTTTTTCTTCCCTGCCTTCTTATGGATAAGAGGAGAGATAAAAAAAACTCAGCCCTGAAAATAAAATAAAATTGAATATTTAAAAATAAAAAAGGCTTCAGGTTTGGGGCAGACATGGTTAGTCATAACACAACCATACTAGCAAAGTACAGAGGCTCACCAGAAGGCAGACATTAGATATTTTGGGGCCACAGCAAATCATTAAACTGTCTACCAAGGCAGAAGTAATCTATGATTTTGGAGGGAGTTACCCACAGTGGAAATGTTCAGATCCTTAAAGTATTATCCTTTTCTTTTTTATGCTTATATCTTATCTCTACAAACAGACCATGATGTTCCTTGAAATCAGGTATTGGGTCATACATTTCTGTGTGGGATGAGATGTCCTCTTAGGGAAAGGCAGGTTTCAAGTTAGTAGAAACAGGTTAGGGGAGCAAACTGAGGGTGAAAGGGACTGGGATAATTAGAACTATAGCCTTGAGAGAAGATGGGAGTGGATAGGAGAGAGGGGAAGAGAATGTTCAAAGTCACACAACTTGCTTAACATAAATCAATAAATGTTGATGAACAGTGATACAAGAATCCTAGAGTAAGAGTGTCCAACATGGGACCCAAAGGCCAAATATGTCCATCTAACCCCAAAGATTATGGACTCCAACATTATTTTGCTGATTAGCTAGCACATATGAAGTACTATGGCACTAGAGTGTAATTATCTTCAGGACTGTTGTGCAATTGGCTACCACATGTCCTAATAGCAGCCTTGGGTCACTTAGTAATTGTAACAGATTCATACACCCTCATGTTGTTGTTTTTCATCCTTCATTCTCAAAGAGGACCAATGACATCATGAGAGTGGTGTATATAGTTACTTGATCTGGTGGTTCACTACTGGAGGGTGAAAAACACCCTTGGGACAGAAACCCTTGCCTCGCCTGTCTTGATGTAGTTCCTCACTTGGGCCTCTAGGGGGCTCTCTAAAGTTTAGTATTGAATTAGCATCAGGTGGGACCAGGCAAATGAAAGTAAAGGAAAGCTAGTCTTTGTCATTAATCTGATGGCCTGTCAGTTGCTTCCTCCGGGTCTTGGCAAAAACAAAATTATAATGCCTTCAGGGAGGCTGCGTGAGACAGTGGAAAGAACTTTGCCTCTGGAGTCTGAGGCATTGGCTTTAAATTCCACCTCTGATGTTGACTCCTTGGGCAAGTCACTTTAAGCTCCCTGGGCCTCAGTTTCCTCACCTGTAAAATGAGAGTGTAGTACTAAAAAGCCCCTATGATACCTTCTGGCTCTAAATCTGTGATCTCATGACAACATACAAATATCTCTCCCCTTCCCCTCATTTCAGCCAAGCTGAAGAGGCCCCTTTCTAAATGTTTTCTTCCTTTGTAAGTCACAAGAAGGTTTCAAATAAAAAAGAAAGGACCAAGTTGCTAACCTTCCCAGTGAAGGAAAAGCAGTTCTCTCCCTCCAGCATCTCTTCTTTGTGCAAGGAGACAGGACAGCCACAGTACAACTATAAAGATTCAGACAATTATGACTTGAACACATCAGAAAAGTTAGTTATCCAGCTTCCCCTTCCATCTTAGACCATACCTCCCAGTTTCTCTCACTTTCTTTCCTAAACAGACTATAATCTTGTTTTGTTTTGGTTTTCACTGGACCTATGGTTCAAGTATTAGACTCCTAAGGAGACATGCCTACATTTTCAGATTGACACCTCCTATGCAATTCATAATCTAAGGCAGAAACTCTGAACTTGCTCAGGGTGCACAATTCCCAACTCAGTCAAGCTCAGACTGCTGTACTTTCTTGAACCTGGCTTATAGGATAAAATGAGATGTTGGTAAGCACTTTGCAAATCTCAAAGCATTATATAAGTGCTAGCTCTTAATTATTAATTCACAAGATCATAGGTTAGAGTTGTAAGGGACCTCAGAGGCCATCTAGGACAAACCCCTTCACTGTACAGATGAGGACACTGAATCTTTGACCTTCAAGCTGTTGCTAAGCTCCTGGAGATATCTCAGAGACACTCAACATACCTGAGAATGGTAAATAGATCTGATCACTTCATTGAGAATCTAAAAGTAGAGGGTTTTGAATGCAAATCAAAGTATATTATTTTCACCTTTTTGTTGTTTTTTGTTTTTTCTTTCTCATGGCTTGTTCCTTTTGTTCTGATTCTTCTTTCACAACATGACTAATGTGGAAATATGTTTAACGTGATTGTACATGTATACCAGATTGCTTACTATCTTGGGGAGGGGAGAGAGAAGGCAGGAAGAGAGAAAAATTTGGAACTCAAAATCTTACAAAAATGAATGCTGAAAACTATCTTTACATGTAATTGAAAAAAATAAAATACTATTAATTGCTAAAAAAGAGAAAGAACAGAAAAAATAAAAGTAGAGGGTTAGGAGGACAGGGAGAAAGGGGAGAGTTTGTTTAGGGGAGGATGATTGTGATTTCATTATAGGAAACTTCCACTGAGGAAATTCCTTTACCAATACGGATCAGCAGCACCTGCAATGTTCTGGGACACTGAGAAGTGACGTTATTTTCCCAGGGTCACACAAACTGTGTATGTGTCAGAAAAAGGACTTGAACCTTCTCCCAGACTCATAGGCCTGGTCTCTATCCATTGTGGCATGCTGCCTCTCAAAATTATTTGTTGGTTATGAAGCTCTATTGAGGAAAATTTTAGAAGATATAATTTGTTGAATTATAGGAACTTACTGCTTACATTGCCTGTGATTATAAATAATTTGCTTTATAGGTTTCCCTGGGTTATTCCTAAAAGAGTTATTTGGTCTCAGCAATCCTGAAAAAGCAACATTATAAGTCCTATGTCCTCTCTATCTTCCCTTTCTATGTTCATTTGTTTCCTTTTGTCCTCCCTCACATTCTCTCTATTTTTTATTTTGGAGGCAATCAGGGTTAGGTGATTTGCCCAGGGTCACACAGCTAGTAGGTATCTGAGGACAGATTTGAACTCAGGTCCTCCTGACTCTAAGGATGGTGCCCTATCCACTGTGCCACCCAGCTGTTCCACTACCTCCCATCCTTTTTAGCTGATTTTCATTGTCTTTCTCTGGGGATAGAAGGTCATGTGTTACTCCTTCCTTTTTCATCCTTACACAAGTGTGATAGAATCCATGGGCTGGATTGGGATGCTAAAGAGACCCAGGTCCCTAATGTTGGATCCTCAGATGGACCAGCTGACTACATGCATCACACCAGACCACAAGTATCCATAAAGCAAGGGAAACAGGTCTCACCTCGGAACAAAGGAAACAAACCTAGACAAACACAGGGTGTCTAAGCTCTGATGAGTCAGAGGACAAGTAAGCAACCATTATCAAAGAGTTCATAAATACCAGCAGGCAGAGCCAGAAGAACTTTCCAAAGTCCACACACTCAGCAGCTAAAAGATTTTGATCTTTTAGCTAGAAGCAACCGAAGAAAGAGAGCAAGGCTGATGATGACGACAAGGAAAAGTCAAGTAGCCGGGAAGGCCAGGGGAACAGAGAAGAGGGGTGGGGCAGGAAAAATGAACCCTGAGTCAGTGACAGTAGCGGGAGGGGGAAAAGGGGATGTGAGATGGGGGAAGGGGAGGGGAAGGCACACTCTCTCCTACACCACTTTGGTCCCTGGGGAGAGTGAGTGCAAACCTGAAGGTGTTCCTACAAAGCATTTGCCCACCAAACTCACCTCCAAATGTGGCATGACCAGAGGATGAACCACCATCATTGTTTCTTCCTACTTCTGGGCTGGGTCAAGCAGGTCCTTCTTCAGGGCCTTGGCTTTGGCCTCATGAGTTCTTTGACCTGTAGCAAATCCCAGGTTGGAGTTCAGCTCCCAGACTTCTTGTAATAATAATAATAGCTAACATTTATATAGCACTTACTGAGGCAGTTTGAGAGGTTCGGGGACACCCCCCCCACACACACACACACACAAAGACCAGAGTACTGGACAGGGTCATCTAGAATGAATTCATGCACTCAAGCATTCTTCAAGTCAAGTTGGTAAAGGTTTATTTTAATGTCAATCTGGCTGGCAGAGCTCCTTAGGGAATTTGTATGCCTTAAGGAACTTCTAACTTAATAGGAATGATGCTAAAGCTTATATAGGAAAAGTAGTGGATTATCTGGTAGATGTATTAATTAGGTGATAATTTACAACCTTGGTCACTGGCTTCATTCACTATGGGAAAACAGAGGAAGAGGTTTCTCAGGGGCCTATTTTTTAGTCTGTTATCTGTAGCAAGATAGCTTTGAGAGTTGATTACTATAGCTTGACCTCTGGATTGAATATGATAACTTTGGGAATCAATACATGAGAATTCTGTAGTTAACAAGATAGTCTGGTTTTTACAAGAGAATTTCTTCAGAGGACAGCTCATTGTTGTGATGGGGAAAGATAGTTTGTTTTACTGGAGCCACTCATGAATTATTGCTAGGCATAGTGTCCTTGGGCTTGAGAGAAAACTGTCAGGGATAGTGTTTTGAAGTTAGGGAGAAATGTGATTTTAGAATTGGGATCCAAGCACAAGCCCCCATCATCCCATCATTACCATGTTCCAGGCACTGTACCAAGCACTTTACAATTATGATCTCATCTGATATCACTACAACCCTGAGGGAAGGTGCTATTATTATATATATTATTATAATATGTTATAATAATATATTAATATTATATCATTATAATATATTAATATTATATTATATATCATTGTATATTATAATAATATATTAATATTATATTATATATTATTATGGGAACCATTTTATAGATAAGGCAAACAGAGGTTAATGACTTATCCAGGTCACACAGCCAATAAGTGTCAGGCATCATATTTGAACTCAGGTCTTCCTGATTCCAGGCCTACCATTCTATCCACTCTATCACCTAGCTCCTCCTTGGTGGTTGCCTAGTCCACCCTTTTGAAGTTCACAAGATCAGAGCCATTTCCAATATTCCATTTCACCTAAAACCAAGAAAGAACAAATGCAAAGAGTTTTTCAGGCTACATGTCAGCCTCATGTGGGAGAGGGCTCAAGACCTCTCCCCACCCAGAGGCTTATAGCCTCTATCTCTCTAGATCTGATGTAACCAAATTGTTTTCCAGTGGGGGTTGGACTGGGAAATGGGGTTGACCCAATACAATCCATCCCCACTCAGAAAAACTAGTCAAATCCCATACCTTTGCTGACAGTGGGTCACAATCATCTGTGTAAAGAAGAGATTTTGTCCAACCAAGTGTGTACAAGGTGGTTGCCTAATTATATCCAGTAACAATTCCTCTTTTTTCAACCCTTCCTCCATATAGCTGTTTAGCTCAGAAAATCTTTTTCAGACATCTGGAGTTGGTCAATAATAGTAACATTTATTAAGTACCTACCATGTGCTATGAGCTGGGGATACAAATTTTAAAAAAAGTCAGTCCCTGCCCCCAAGAAGCTTACAATCTAATGGGTGAAGACTCTACATAAAAGGAAGCTGGGAAAGGGGGTGGGGTGGGGACCAGACTGTGCCTGGCACAGGGTCAGATGTTCCTGGAGTTGAAACCAAGGAGAGCAGCTGATGGGAAACCATCACCTTCTCAAACTGCCTCAGTAAGTGCTATATAAATGTTAGCTATTATTATTATTATTACAAGAAGTCTGGAAGCTGAACTCCAACCTGGGATTTGCTAGAGGTCAAAGAACTCATGAAGCCAAAGCCAAGGTCCTGAAGAAGGATCTCCTTGACCCAGTCCAGAAGTAGGAAGAAACAATGATGGTGGTTCATCCTCTGGTCATGCCACATTTGGAGGTGAATTTGGTGGGCAGATGCTTTGTAGGAACACCTACCAACCTGGTTGTCATGTCACTGAGTCCCTGGTTGTCATCTTTCTGTTTGGAGCTTCATGTTTTGGTGAGAAATGATAGACAAGATGGTCTAATATAATGGGAAAAGCACTGAACTTGGACCGAGAAAACCTCAGATCAGGTCAGGAGGATCTGGGTTTGAATCATGTCTCAGATGCTTACCAGCTAAGGGCTCTGCCCAGAGGCAGAATGACTAACCAGTATCAACTCTTTAAGTAAATTTTTACTGACTTTTTTTTTTTTGCTTTTCACCTACATTTCTCTATGTCTTCCTTTCTGCTTTTCCTTGGCAGGGAAGTTCCCTTATAACAAAGAATAAAAAAGGAGGGAGAATCAGCTTAGCACCTATAGTCCCCTCACTTCCATAAAGAAGCATGGAGGAGGAAGAGGAGGAGGGGAGGTTCTTTCTTATACCTCTAAGTGTGGTCATTCTACTTTCACAGAATTCAGTTTTGTGTTGTGGTGATTCTTCCCATTTGTATTGTTTTAGTCATTAAGGGTCATTAGTTTCATAATTCTGTGTAGTTTATTACTAGCCGCATAATTTATCTTCAATTTATCAGTTCCAAGATAAGGGAATAAGAGGAGAGGGCTGAGATTGTTTGAACCAATGGGCTCAATGCTCTCTGGGACTGTGCCAGGCTAGCTCAGTCATGCCCTGAGGATTTGCATCCTTCATCTGACCCCTCATGACTGTTTTTTCTCTGTTGCCTCTCCACGGGCTCCCCTCCTCATGCTGAGCCCTGCCCCCACCCAACATTTTTGGGCTAGATAATCTGCAGCTCTATGTCCCTCCCACCGCCCCCAAGCCTTAAGTAGGCAGCCATTCTTCCTTTCCTGAATAGACTTTTAATATCTTCTACATCCTCAACCCTGAAAGCACAGGTCATGGCTTGTCCTGTACTGCCAGGTGGCTCTAAGCTACACAGATGGGCTCTGTCCCTGGGTACCTTCCCCGCTTGTCCTGTGGGTCACATACTCACCCTCTCCTCAGATGTTTTCATCTCTCATTCAGCTGGAAGTTTGCCTATCAGATTTTTCCATGGTGGGGGCGGGGGGCAATGCTGAGGGGAGAGGAGAGAAAGGATGTTCTTCAGATGGTCTTTGAGTTCATTGCTCAATTCACAATCAAGACTGTCTCTTTCCACCTCCAAGTGGCTTTCAAATGTTTAAGTATCCCTTGCCTAGAGACTAGTAATGGCAGACATAGTAGCCCTAGTCGTAGGAGTATATACAAATATTTCCCAAAATTCTATTTCTGCTGCTGCTGCTAACATTTATGTAGTGCTTACTATATGCCAGGCATTGTCCTACATGCTTTACAATTATCATCTTATTTGATCCTCACAACAAACCCTGGGAGGTAGGTACTGTGATGATCCATACTTAACAGATGAGAAAACTGAGGCACACAGAAGTTAAGTGACTTGCCCAGGCTCATACAACCAGTACGTATCTGAGGTTCTATTGAACTCTGTTCTTCCCAACTTCAGGCCTGGCACTCTACCCATTTCAACACTTTGTTGACTGAAAAATCCATTAGTGCCCCCCAGCAATGGGATATCCTGTTTCATCAAAGGAACTACCCAATCTTCTGTGGTAACCCCAGATTTGTGGATCACATAGGATACCCAGACTCCTTAAACTATCAGTCACATTAACATATACCCCATGCTTTAGGTCACCCTGTTAGCTACCCCACCTAGGCATTATATTCTTAAATCAGAATCAGAAGGAGTTCAGAAAACAGGCCATTCAGATAAAATATTTCTGAGGAAATTAAATTAACTGCCTCTCAACATAGCTTTCCTTATGCTAGTATAAATAGGATGTGTGTGTGTTGGTGGGGGGGAGAGTTTGGAAGTGGGTTTATCATCACTGGAACTGGCTCAAATTAGTACCCTGTTCATTCAGGTTCTATATTGAAACACAATGAGGTACTCAAACACCATTAAACAGTTAACAATAATAGATAACTTAGCCTTGACACAATAAGAACATTCAACAAGAATACAGTAGCACTTAGCTCAGGTAAATAGTATCCCCTCACATCCACATGGAAACTCATCTCATCAACAAGATAAGGTGTGAGTGCTTGAGTTCAGTCTTCAGACATTGGCCAAGTCTTATGGGCACCAAATTGGGTGGGTGGGTCTTTGCTTGCCTTAGGTGACCGAGGCAGCCATTTCAATCTGGCCAGAGGATAGACTAGGAAGCTGATCAAAAGAGATACACCTGTAAACTTATCTCCCTGTGCCAGTGTCTCTAGTCTCTAGTATTGCCCCATCCAGAGATAAGATGTGAAATCCCTGTGGCTGCACAGTATTTGGGCAGGGAGTGGCAGGTGTTTCTAGCTTAATCAGCATAATGTCATTGTCACTGTAGAGAGAATTGTAGTTAAGATTGTGTATTACTTCAACTGTCAGTGAACTGCCTTCAGGGACATCAATGTTGTGCTCTTCCAATCTCACCTAGATTCAGCTGGAGATTCTTTGGAGATTCCCAGCCCTGAATGGAATTAGTAAGCTTGATCTTAGTCTTTTTTTTTTTTAAATAACATATTCTTAAATCTGTTTAAGCTTGATTGATCAAACTTCTCAAATCTGCTTAGGCAACTTCCCAACTGTAGTGGAAACTATGTGACCATTTTCTGTGATAAGGTTGTGAATGCTATATTTTGATTTTCTGTGATAAGTTGTAATATTGTGAATGTTTTACTTTGATTTACTGTGAATGTTTTGCTTTGATTTGTTATTGAATAAATAGAGTGTTCACTATATGGTGTAATCAGAACTTTAAAAGCTGTTCACAGCTGTTCTGGAAAGCTGCTCGTACATGGCATTACATAGGATTATCCCAATTTTAAATGAGGAAACTGAGGTTGAGAGAGTTAAATGACTTCCCCAGGGTCACAGATCTGGAAAGTAAATGTCTGGGACTGGATTTGAACTCAGGTATTCCCAACTCCAAAGTCAGTATCCAGTATCCATTGTGCCATCTAGCTAACTTTATCTCTCTGAATCTCATCTTCCTCGTTTGTAAAATAAGGGAATTGAACTACCCACGGTTTCTTAATTTCTTTGTGTTTTTTTTTAATCTCTTTCTTTTTCTTTTTCTTTTTTGCTTTTTGGAGGGCAATGGGGTTAAGTAACTTGCCCAAGGTCACACGGCTAGGTTTTTTATTTGTGTGTGCGTTAAGTGTCTGAGGCCGGATCCGAACTCAGGTCCTTCTGACTCCAGGGCCGACACTCTACTCACTGCGCCACCTAGCCACCCCCCTACCCATGATTTCTAAGGTCTCTATAACCAGATCTCCTGAAACCCCTCACCCCTTCCCAAAGTCTAGTGCTTATTATACTATACATCACTTCTTGCTACCTCCAAAAAAGCCTCTGTGGAGCTGGGACTTTGACAGTTCTTAGAACTAAGTCTACAAAAACAAGATAAGATAGGCTTTGCCAGGATTCTTCAGACCATAACAAGTCTAGAGAGCACAAGCAGAGGCTCCTGCCTCAAGGGCCAAAGGTTTGCAGTTTATTGCCTCTTTCAAGCTAAACTAGGCTTTTTTTTTTACAAGACTTACAGGGAGTTCCTTCGGTTCTCCATGCAAGACTGAACAAATTCAAAGCCAACCCAAACAGTAGCAGTAAAATCAGGTCACCTTTTCTTCTTAGCTCTTCCTTTGAAATCATCAAATCATCCTTCTTTATCACTCTAAAAAATTTAAAAATTGCTATTCTCAACAAGACAATGGTCCAAGACAATTCCAAAAGACTCATAATGAAAAATGCTATTCACCTCCAGAGAAAGCACTGGTGGAGTCTGAATGCAGACTGAGGCATACTATTTTTCACTTTATTTTTCTTATTCTAGTGGGGGTGGGGTTTGGTCTGTGTTTTCCTTCACAACATGACTAATATGGAAATATGTCTATAACCTATATCAAATTATTTGCTTTCTCAATGAGGGGGATGAGGAGAGAAGGAGGAAAGAGAATTTTGGACTCAATTAAAAATTAATGTTAAAAATTTTTACATGTAATTGGAAATAATAACATATTTTTTAAAATGAAGAGTGGGATTGTTTCCAAAAAATCTGGGAATATTTAAATGAACTGATACAAGGTGAAATGAGCAGAACCAGGAGAACATTGTACACAGTAATAGCAATATTATACAATGACCTACTGTGAATGACTTATTTTTAGTAACACAATGATACAAGACAATTCCAAAGGATTCATAATGAGAAAATGCTATCTGCCTCTAGAAAAAGAGCTGATAGAGTCTGAATGCAGATTTGAAGCATACTTTTTTAAAAACTTTATTATTCGGGGTGGCTAGGTGGCGCAGTGAGTAGAGCATCGGCCCTGGAGTCAGAAGGACCTGAGTTCGGTTCCGGTCTCAGACACTTAATGAACACACAAACAAAAACCTAGCCATGTGACCTTGGGCAAGTTACTTAACCCCAATTGCCCTCCAAAAAGCAAAAAAACAAAAAACAAAAAAAACTTTATTATTCTTGGGGTTTGGGATCTGTGTTTTCTTTTGCAACATAGCTAACATGGAGATGTTTTGCATGATTGTACATGTGTACTCTAAATCAAATTGTCTTCTCAAGGTGAGGAGGAGAAGGAAGAAGAAAATTTGTAACTCAAAAAATGTTAATGACTTAAAATATTTTGTTCACATGTAACTGAGAAAAAAGAAAATAAAATGAAAATCTATCCAAGAAAAAAACAACAACAACCTTTTTCTGAACTATCTATGACAGAACCAACATTTCCTTGATGCAGCTTCATTCCTCCCACAAACAACATAAGGCTTTACTTAAAAGATGACTAACCTGCCCCTAGGACTTGACTGGCCTGCTACACTAAAATGTTCCAGCCACTAGGAATCTAGATCCCTCAGAAATGATAGAGTTCTGAAACCCATTAAGTAAGGAGGTGAGGGTGGAGGAGGGGCCAGTCCTAGAGGAGCTAAGTGTCACTGTATCCTCCTTGCATATCCTTGTGTTAGGGCAAAGTAAACATCCTTTTGTTAAAGGTTCAATGATTTAAGGGTGCCTCATTTGTCCTAACATTGAACTTGACCTGAGATGTGCTGGTGTTAAAGTCATGCCTCTTACACCATCCTATCTCCTTATTTCTCCAAATGTTACAATACCCTAAGCCAGATTGTTTCAAGATTCCTCTAAGGACTATGACAACATCTCACATTTATGTAACACTTTAAAAGTGACAAAGTATTTCCCTCACTATAACCATGTGAGATAGGTGTTAAAACATTCTTATCACAAATTTACAGATGAAGAAACTGAGGCTCAAAGAAATAAAACAATTTGCTTAAAGTCACATTGTTACTAAGTAGGGGAATAAAATTCAAACTCAATTCTTCTCATTGGAAGACCAGTATTCTTTCCACTTGCTGTGTCTATCCCATTTCCCAATTCTAAGGGAAAGATAACAGACCATCTCATTTCCTTATTCCTCTAGAGGAAACCTTAAGTGAAATATTCTGTTTCTTTATTTTTTTTAAAGTTTTATTGACATCTTCATGCTCTTTACATCACAACCATTCCTCAATATATTCTTCCCACCTACCAGTCTTACAAGATGCCCTTGTAATATTAAAAACCAAAGAAAACTAGCCAATACAGAAACCATCTGTACTTGCCACATTTAATTTTTGTAGTCTCCTACTTTTTTAGCAATAGAATGGAAATTGGTATTTGAAATTGGTATCTGAGGTCTTTAATCTGAGGTCAGCAGTGTTTTAGTGTAATTTTTATTTGTATTATGGAATACATTATCATGACTTTTATTTCACTTTGTATCCATTTCCTATGAATGGGGGAAAGATAGCATCGTGTAGTGTAGTAGCTCATATATTGAAGGGTGGGGGGCACTAATTCATGCATAAGGATCCCTGAGGCCTAAATATTGACTTAGCTCTAAAATGTGATATTATCTGTTTTATTACATTTTTTATTTACATTGTCACATTTTAATCTGGTTCTGGCCAACTAGGGAAGGTTTGGGGCCACATAGGGAAGTGTTGGGGGCCATGTGTGGCCCATAGGTTGCATGTTTGACAGCTCTGATGTGGTAGTTAAGGCACTGGACTCAGAGTAAGAAAGAACTGAGTTCAAACCTGCCTCAGATACTAATTAGATGTGTGACCCTAAGCAAGTCACTTTACTTCTAAGTAACTCAGTTTCCCTAATCCACAAAATGAGGTTAGAATCAATGGCCTTTCTTCCTGTTGTAAATCTGTGATCCTGTGACTTCTGCATGTTTCTCTGAATTCTTCATTTTCATCATTTCTTACTAAGTAATAATATTTGATAACATGCAGATACCAATATTTGTTTAATTTACCCAATGGGCAGGCAACCACTTTGTTTCCAGGTTGCTTATGTTGCTGTTGTTATTTCTTCTCTCTCTCTCTCTCTCTCTCTCTCTCTCTCTCTCTCTCTCTCTCTCTCTCTCTCTCTCTCTCTCTTTTGCTATCACAAAAAGGACTACTCTATTAGACCTTTCTTTTTGCTTTTATACTCCACTGAAGCCTTCCCAATAATGGACCCCCTTGGTTAAGGGCTTAATAGGAGTAATTTCTCAGGCCTGTCAGAAACTAAGAAAGTGACTGTGTCAAGTGTCAGCAGTCATTGTTAGAAATAACAGAAGATGGTCATGATTCACTATATAGATCAGATGATCTACGGAGAATATAGGATCAGAGAACCTATGACAAAAAGATCACTTAAATGTCAATCACCCATTATTTATATCATTATATACAAACTAAACATATGATATCATTTTCTTTGTAATATTATCTTCTTACAGCAGAGCATAATCAATTTCATGTGATCTCCCTAAATTTTGTATCCAAAAATTAATTTTAGCTATGACATATTATTAATATTAGAATAGGTTAGTTACTTTTCTCACATAATTCCAACTTTTTTTTAATCATATGAATTCACAGCTCCACCAAAAGTGTTTTACAATCTACATGGAAGAATGCTCCAAATTACTACTACTAATAAAAGAAATACAAATCAAAACAATTCTGAATCTCTGACATTGAACAAATTGGAAAAGAGACAAGAGATGGAATAATCAATGTTAAGACAGGTTATGGAAAGACAGTAACACTAAATACACAGTTAGTGGAGTTATGGATTGGTGCAAACATTGTGAAAAGCAATTTGGAATTATTCTTAGAAAGTGCCTAAAATGTCTATACCCTTAACTGAGAGATGCCAACACCAGAAATGTATCCCAAAGAGGTAAAAGCTAGAAAGATTCTGCACAGCGCCGAGCCCAGGTCCGCGGTTTTAGCCCCAGGGCGGCCTGGCCTTCAGCCAGCTGGAGGAACCCCAGAACACCAGCAATTGTGGCAATTCCAGAATTATCAGTGCAGATATGCCTAGGACAAAGTGAGAGGTTAGTGCCCTATGGACTTTGGGACCAGTATTTGGGGAACTCGTGGCTTCCTCCCCTGGGGGCGAAAAGCTGCTGAAGAAATATGGCACAGAAGCCATTTTGCAGTGTCAGTAGTGGCTCTAGCTCCTGGTCTGCGAACTGTAGGGAGATCCAGCAATCAGTCTGGGGGTTAATAGCTCTTGCTTTAAACTGCCTGGATCTGGATTGTGGTTGGGGGCGGGGGGAAGTTTGGGGTGGGTATCCAATTTGCCAGAGTGGCTGGAGGCTTTACAGAGGCCACCCAACTGGCAGAAGTTGTGAAGACCCCACATTTGGGCGGAAGCTCCCCTGTCTGGTGGCAGAGTCCTACTGTGGCAACAAGCCCAAAAATCAAGTAATTAAGTGGCAACATGCCTAGGCAAATGAAACAAAATAAACAGAAAAGTTCAACATTGGACTCCTATTTTAGGGGCAAAGAGGCTCAAAGCATGGAGGAGGACTGTGAGGTCAGAACTCCTGCACCAAAAGCCCCAAATGAAAATACAAGCTGGCTACAGGCCATAGAGGACCTTAAGAAGCAGATAAGAGAAGTGGGGGAAAATTTGGGAAGAGAAATTAAAAAGATGCAAGAAAAGTATGAAATGACAGTCAACAGCCTGACTGAGGAAAATAACACCTTAAAAAATAGACTAACTCAAATGGCAAAAGAGGCTCAGAAAGGCAATGAGGAGAAGAATGCCTTAAAAAGTCGAATTTGCCAGATGGAAAAAGAATCTCAAGAGCTCACTGAGGAGATTCATTCCTTCAGAGTTAGACTGGAGCAAATGGAAGCTAGTGACTTTATGAGAAATCAAGATACTATTAAACAGATCCAAACAAATGAAAGAATAGAAGGCAATGTGAAATATCTCATGGGAAAAAACCATTGACCTGGAAAATAGATCCAGGAGAGATAATTTAAAAATTATTGGACTACCTGAAAGCCATGATCAAAGAAAGAACCTAGAAATCATCCTTAAAGAAATTCTCAAGGAAAATTGCCCTGATGTTTTAGATCCAGAGGGCAAAATAGAGGTTGAAAGAATCACAGATCACCTCCTGAAAAAGATCCCAAAAAGAAAGCTCCTAGGAATATTATAGCCAGGTTCCAGATCAAGGAGAAAATACTACAAGCAGACAGAAAGAATTATAGCCAGGAATATTATAGCCAGGTCCCATATCAAGGAGAAAATACTACAAGCAACCAGGAAGAAACAATTTCAATATTGTGGAAACACAATCAGAATAGCCCGGGACCTGGCAGCTTCTACACTGAGGAATTGAAGAGCATGGAATATGATATTCCAGAGGGTAAAAGAGCTGGGATTGAAGCCAAGGGTCACCTACCCAGCAAAACTGAGTATCTTGTTTCAGGGGAAAATATGGTCATTCAGTGGAATAGAGGACTTTCAAGCATTCTTGAGGAAAAAACCAGAGTTGAATAGAAAATTTGACATTCAGACACAAGAAGCAAGAGATGCTTGAGAAGGTAATCAAGGAAAAGAAATCAAAAGGAACTTATCAAAGTTGGACTATTTACATTCCTACATGGAAAAACAATAACTGTGTTTGATGAAACCTCTCTCATGAAAATAATTGAAGAAGGGTACATGGCATATGTTCACAGGTATACATGGATAGAGGGCACAGGTTGAGTTTGATGGGAAGGGATGATTCTTTTTTTTTTTTTTGGAGGGCAATTGGGGTTGGGTGACTTGCCCGGGGTCATGCGGCTGGGTTTTTGTTTGTGTGTTGGGTGTCTGGGGACGGATCCCAGCTCAGGTCCTTCTGGCTCCGGAGCTGGCACTCTGCTTGCTGAGCCACCTAGTCGCCCCAAGGAAGGGATGATACTTAAGGGGTGAAGTCAAGAGGTGAGAGAGGAAAGTGGCAAGAGGAGATGGAGAGAGACAGGGTAGGGTAAACTATCTCATGTAGAAGAGGCAAGGGGAAGTAGTTGCAGGGGAGGGGAAGAACAGGAAGGCAAAAAGGCAAAAGCATATTCTCATTGAAGTTGGCTCAAGGAGAGAAACACATACATACTAAATGGAATATCTTACCCTCACTCACTCTCCTGAGTAGGGGAAAGGGGGATGAGAGGGGGATGATGGAGGGGAGGGCATTCTGGGGAGAGGGGAGGTTGGAAGTACCCACTATCAAAGAGGGACAGGATCAAAGTAGGGAATGGACCAGGTGGGAGGTGAGACGGGTGGGAGGGAAATATAAGCAGTCTTTTACAATATATCTACTATGGTAATGTTTTGCATAGCTATACATGTACAACACATACTGAATTGCTTATCTTCTCAGAGGGAGTGGGTGACAAGGAAGGAAAGGAATGGATCTGAAAATCGAAGTTTTAAAATTAAATGTTTCATAAGATGTCCAGGCATTGGGGCTCAGAGATTCACCTTGCCCTAATGGCAAAGTCGAAGGGAGTATGGGAGAAGATATGGGAGAGAGCAGTTTGGATGAGGGGATATCTAGTGGTACTGGTATTCTGAGGTGGTGGGTAGGGAAAAAATGGGGGAAAAATGTAACTCATAATCTGGTGGAAATGAATGATGTAAACCAGAAGTTAGTAAAGCATTTGTTTAATTTTAAAAAATAAAATAAAAAAAGAATATTAAAATTAAAAAAAAGATAGAAAGATTCCAAATACAACAAAATATTTATAGCAGCACTTTTTCTAATAACAAGTAAGTGGGGGAAAATCAATGCTCATTAATTAGGAAATGACTAAGCAAATTAGTATATAATGTAATGGAACATTTCTGCACCTGAAGAAATAATAACTATAAAAAATAGAGGTGGGGTGGCTAGGTGGCGCAGTGAGTAGAGCGCCGGCCCTGGAGTCAGAAGGACCTGAGTTCGGATCCGGCCTCAGACACTTAACCCACACAAACAAAAACCTAGCCATGTGACCTTGGGCAAGTTACTTAACCCCAATGGCCCTAAAAGGGGCGGCTAGATGGCGCAGTGAGTAAGAGAGCTGGCCTTGGAGTTGGGATGACCCGAGATCAAATCCGGCCTCAGAAAATGAGCACCCACACACAAATAATGACTAGCCGTGTAACCTTGAGCAAGTTACTTAACCCCAATTGCTTAAAAAAAAAAATAGAGGGAGGTATGGGAAAACTTAAGAACTAATACAGAGTAAACAGAACTAGGAAAACAACACATACATCAAAACTAGACATGTAAGTGAAAATAACAAAAATGTAAGTCAAAATGATCATCTAACTGGAATAACCAGACTTAGGACTGAAAAGAAATGAGAAAAATTATCCCCCATGTTTCATCTGAGAGATAGGAGACTATGTGTGTGGTACATTACATATAATGTCTGACTCCACCGATATGTTGGTTAATTTTGCTGAACTGCTTTTTCCCCTTTTTTCTTTATTCTTCATTATACAGAATAACTTTCTGGGAAGAGGAAGGGAGGGATATTTGCATATGATATAGAAACAAAGGTGATATAAAGATAATACAAGGTAATATAAAAGCAAGAGAAATAAAAAATTTTTAAGAGTTCATTAGTTCATTACTTTTCATAGTCCCTCCAAGACTGACTATTTTCACAATTTATAATCTTTGCTAATTTGATGGGTTTAAATGAAATGTCAGTTTAAAATACATCCATCATATTAAAATACATTTATTTTTCATATGGTTGTTGCTAGTCTGAATTTTTTATTCATATTTCTTGATCTCTTTAATAAAAATAATACCCAACATTCTACTTTCTTATTCTCCTAATTGGGGTGGGGGGGAGGGGACTCAACTTATCAATTATTCTACTTCCTTATCTTCTCCACCTTAAGTACTGCCAAACCAGCAGCCTGACTTCTTTGGCTGGAAGCTGACACATATATGATGCCACTGTTTGGTTCTAGCTCCTGGAGACAGTAACCAGGCGACCAGGTGTAGTAAACGAGGAGAGAGAAAGATCCAGTAATTGATGGACATATGGTTATCACAGTAACTTTGACCAAGTCCTCTGATAAGGGGATAATACTGCTATCAGAAGATTCACATAAAAGGCAAAAAGATAACTCCATCTTTGCCACTGGCAAGTACGAAAAGTACAAAGAACACTGCATCTGGAGATAGAGAAACTGGGTTAAAATCCTGTATCAGACATTTACCAACTATCCAGCCCTGGACAACACATTTAAACTTTCTTGACCTTAGTTCTTCATCTATATAATAAAGGTTCTTTATTATGCACACATCCTTAAGAGTCTTTTTTAGTTCCAACTGGGTTCCAAAGAGTTGAGGTGGTCAGATTAATGAATTCCAGATTACTGAGGAGTTAGTTTACATATATAAAGTCTACAATTCACAAAGAATTCTTATATGTAGAGTCAACCTTCTCCCTACTAAACACTGATGACCAAAACCCTCATTGTTAGTACAATGAGAGATGGAGGGACGGATGGCACACATGGGGAACAATCAGATTGTCTACAAAACCTATTGGTTCTGAAATTGAAGTAGGGAAAGGGCTGAGAAAAGCACAAATAGCTCCAGGGTGACCAAAGAGGCAGATTCTTAGATAGAACCAAATTGTCTTTGTAAAAAAAAGCCACCCTACCCCAAACAGCCTCAATTCTCCCCTCTCTCCCTCTCATTTCATTACTCTGTCTGAAGTTCCACTGATTAAAGGCTCATTTGGATTAACATGCTTCCTCTTTTAAATGTGTAAATACCTCTGTGCTATAAGAACGCCTGAAATAAAGAGATTACTCAACCCCGTGTATTTTCACTATTGCTAACTCATGGAACAAACTTTTTCATTTACCTGAAAATTCAGATTTATGTAGGCCTCTCACCTTAGTGAGAATGTATTCAATCAGTTTGCTCTCCTCCTGATAAAGAACTGATATGAGTTGCTCCAAGAAAACAGAGACTTTAAGTCCAATGTTGGAGGGGAAAAAGGTAGAACACTCTAAATTTGGAAGGTAGGAAATTACAAAATAGGAACATTTTTTTTTTTTTTGCAGGAGCAATTGGGGTTAAGTGACTTGCCCAAGGTCACGGCTAGTTTTGTGTTAAGTATCTGAGGCCGAATCTGAACTCAGGTCCTCCTGACTCCAGGGCCAGGACTCTATTCACTGTACCACCTAACCGCCCTGGGAACATTTTTTAATAGGAGGGCAGAACCAGATCAATGGGCACCTGGGGGCCCATAGAAAGGGTATTCGAATGTGGGTGAAGAGTGAAGGAAGGGAAGTTGAAGAATGCTAAATATAAATTTTCTTTCAAAATTTTGCCAAAGGATCAGTTCAAGGCCCAGGAAAGAGACAGGAGAACTGTCTTCCTTTTCCTGCTCTACTACAGGGTCCACTACTTCCAGGATGCATCACTGTTTAGAACTCTGTAACATTATAGGTTAAATAAACATATGTGAGCTGCCTTGGGAACCAAAAACATCAATTATGACATTATTTCTATAGGAAATGGTATTTTGAGTTCCAATAGATCAATTAATCAACAAACATTTATGTTCCAGGCATTGTGCTAGCTTCTAGGGATACTAAGAAAAAGGGAATAGTCCTGCCAAGTAGTAAGAGCTGAGAGAGGAAGGGATAGGGAGGACAGACACTAGCAGCTAGGGGAATCAGGAAGGCTTCATGCACATGTGATGCTTGAGCCGTGAAAGAAACTAAAGACTCTAGAAATCAGCAATAAGGAGAGAACATATTCCTGGTATGGAGGACAGACTGCTCAAAGGCACCAGCAGGCAGAGATGGAGTGTCATATATGAAGAAGAGCAAGAAGGTCACTTTGGCTGGATTATATAGTGGAGAAAGAGGAGTAATGTATGTACAATATGGTTGGAAGGGGAGGTTGGGACTAGAGGAATCCATGTTCGATCTTGAAGACAGAGACATTTGATTTTGAATAGAGGACTGACATGAACTCCACAAAAATCACTCTGGTAGCTGTGTGGAAGATGGATTTGAGTAGGGAGAGGCCTGAGACAAGAAGACCAATTCCAAGTTGGGGGAGCAGTGATAAAGGCCCAAACTAGAGTAGCAGCTATGTGAGTAGAGAGAAGGGACATATGCAAGAGATGTGTTGGGAAGGTAGAAATGTCAAGATTTGGCAAATGATTGCATATGTAGGGGTAAAAAAGGAAGAGAAGTTAAGGTTGGTGGTATTAAAAAAATAGGGAAGGGGCAGCTAGGTGGTGCAGTGAATAGAGCACTGGCCCTGGAGTCAGGAGGACCTGAGTTCAAATCCAGCCTCAGACACTTAACACAAAAACTAGCTGTGTGACCTTGGGTAAGTCACTTAACCCCAACTGCCCTCCAAAAAAAAAAAAATAGGGAAGTTTAGAAGGGGCTGGAGGGGCAAGAGATAATGAGTTCAGTTTTGGACCTATCAGGTTTTAGATGCCTTTGAGGCATAGTTTGAAATTCACAATAGATAGCTAGGGATGTGCTTCAGGAGTTCAGGATAGAGAGTAGGAATGTATACACACACATATATGTGTGAATGTATGTGTATATGTATGTATGCATGTACATAGAGAAAATATATAGAATATAGAGAACATGTATAGAGAAAATAATTAAATTTATGGGGGTCATTGAGGTCGCCAAATGAGAAACTATAGAAAGGAACTAGAAGAGGGCCCAGGAGAAAGCTTTAGGGTATACCCACAATTAGGAAATGTGATATGGATGGTGAACTAGCCAAGGTGGCTGAGAAGGAATTACTCAGGTACAACAGAAGAACCAAAAACAGTATAAGAAAAATTCAGAATGCATAGAGTATCCAGGAGGAGAAAGAGGTCAGTAGGGCTTAATACAGCAAAGAGGTCAACAAGATTAAGGACTGAGAAAGGGCCATCAGATTGGACAAGAGAAATTGTTGATAATTTTGGAGAGAGAAGATTCAGTTGAATAATAAGACCATAAAGTGTTAAGTTAAAGAAAAGAGAATTGGAGACAATGAGTGCAAACAATTTTTTTTCTAGGAATTTAGTTGTGATCTAGGACATCAGCTTGAGGAGAAGGGTCTACTGAGGATTTTTTCAGAATGTGAGGAAGTGGACTTGGTTGGCAGAAGGAAAGGAACTAGTATATAGAGATTGAGGTGTAAAGGAAAACTGATTGGAGGGACAATCTATTGGAGAAAATGGAAAGGGATGGGATCAAAGGCACAGGGTTGGTATAGGCAAGGAGAATGGTCTCGTCATCAGAGATTATAGTAAAGGAGAGAAAAAGAGATGATTCAAGGGGCTTCAAGATGTAGAGAAGGGGAAGAATAAGGAGTTTATAGTGAATGGTCTGTTTTTTTCAGTTTGTCCTTTGAAGAGGACCAATGACATCATGGATGATGTCTGACTTGCACATGAATTATACTTAAGTGAGGCAGAATTTCACAAAATCATCAGCCTTACTATTTCTTGAGTGATTGAAGACCACTAGCAAGACAAAAGTCAAGATGACTGGTAATGGCCCAGGAAGCAGCAGATGACCTTGCATTTTTGATGACTGAACAATCTCTAAGCACTCCATAGCACCTGCTTCAATCACCTTCATGATTGTTAGAACACATTGTTCTCATCCACCCATTTCACTGGTGGAAGTCTTCACATGCTTGGAGGAGACATCTGTCTAACAGGTTTGAGGTCTATTGGTTACCCTCAACCTGGGTTACTGGGGTGTGGCTACTGTACATGCTACAGATTGTTGGAGCCACAGGTAAGAATTAGGTGAAAATGGACATCAAAGGTGGATGAACAGTCCTGAAAAAAGGCTCAGCAAGCCTTTGTACCAGAGGTGCTCTTCTCCCTGGACACCCCATATACCTCAGCTGTGAGAGAAAAGATGGGGATAGTGTGTGAGACCTGAGGAGAAAAGATTTGGAACAAACAGGTTCTTTGGGAAATGGGATAGAGAATCAGTTGGGGGTAAATAAAAGAATTGTCTTTCTGTGATGTATAGGGATAGCAGAGATTAGAAAATATAAAATTGTAGTAGACCCAATCAGCTTGGTCACATAGCTTCCTTCAGCTCCATTTAGCAGCAAAGGGAAAGGAGGTAGACAGTGGGAGTAATCCAGGTTTAGGGTTTGGCCAGGTGTGAGTGTCAACAGGTTAAGGGCAAAGGATTGGAGGGTAGAGGAAGAGAAGAAATTGACATTAGAGCAGAGAGCTTGGGATAATATTGACAGATGGAGGGACTGAAGGTCTCAATGAGGATGAAGAATAGGGTTGGAGGAATAATGCATAAGGAAGAGATGAAATGATGAGATTATGGTCTGACAAAGGGACTCAGAGTTTTTTATCATTCCAATGGAGTAGATGTTATGAAGTTATGTCATAGAGTTAAGGAAATGGAAGAATTGAAAGGTTAGGATGTTGGAGGGGATTTCAAAATACATGGTTACATCCTCTAGTCTAGTGTAAGGTAGGATTTGGGGTAGAGAAGTAGTTATTGAACTTGAGAAAGGAGGGAGAATGATTTGGGTGGGGCCAGAGGATAACTGCTACTAGGATTTGGAAGTCAATAAATAAGTAAAAACCTAACTTTAAAACCCATTCTCATAAAGAATATAGATATTGTCATTGTGCTTTTAAGGTTAAGGAATTGAATCTTGAGGTGACAGTTAAACTATCATTCTAAGGAAGAGTTAACTCACTGTGTTTGTCTCATATGAGACTCAAGGTTAATATCATTCTATGGCGAGTAAACTGTAATCTTTGAGAAGTCTATAGAAGGACTGAAAGGGTTAACCGTCATTGTGTGAAAGTCTGAGTCAGAGAGATTATCTCTAAGAGAATCTGAAGAGTCATTGTGAAAGAACTAAGTATAACTTTTATTTTGTGAAAAAGACATCATGTATAGATTTCTTGAAAGACTGACTGCCGGGCTGTCCTCAGCGAGAGGTTAGCTTCTCTGTGTCATTCTGTGGGTGCTGGAGCTCCAGAAGTTGTTCAGAGTCCTCTTTTACATGATTTTTGAAGTGGTGTGGGCTGGAGTGCTGTGGAAGTGCTGTTTCTACTCTGCCATCTTGGCTCCACCCCATCAATTTTAGTAATTTATGAGGAAATGATAGAGCATATCACTTAACTGCCTTTGAAACGAGTTTGAAAGAATTAATATGTGAGGGAATCAAGTAGCAGGCTGAGGGATGGAAGTTTCACATGTGGTGTTTCTCTCCAAAAGCATCTGAGAGGTGTTTTTCCCCCTTCAGAATATACCCATGTTCTTTAGATGGCTCTGTACACATTAGCCTTGTCGAAACACGAAGGTTCCACATACCTTAACTTGTTATTTATGGAATGACTAGTCCTTAAATACTCTTACAAATATGAAGAGTGAATCTCTAGGTAGAAGAGGTTGCTAAGTGATTCCAAGAGGAATCACACGTGGCCATAGGAAGCAAGGACCATTCTGACTCCTTTCTAGGACCAGTATGTCAAACTCAGCTGACCAAAGTTGATCTAGTCTCGGTTCCCAAGCCAATGAATTGCTGGACAAGGACCAAAAAGAGTCACTCTCAGCCTCTGATTATTTTGTAAATCTCCCAAACTCTCCCCCTCCAGAGATTCTCAAGCTTTCTGTCTGAACTTTTACTTGTTATGCAAAACTGTGAGAACTCCCTAACCTCCCCACCAGCAGCTTGGCCATTCCCCCTGCCTTAGTACCCTACATAAACCTTGCTCCTAGACCCCTTCTCAGGTACCCCAGCACTTCCTGTGTGGCAAACCATGCTGCAACTCACTTGCCTTGATTATCTTAAGACTACAACTTTGCTATATGGACTGTTTTCTCTTGAATTCAGGTTGACAGGTATATTCAGGGCATGAGAGGGAGTTCAACCACTGCTCTAGAGTAGCTCGATAGAGTAAAATATGAAGGAACATTTTCTATGAAATAGGAGTTCAAGAGGGCACTGCATAATGGGCAGATGGGGCTAGAATGGAAAACTGGAAGGATAGAGTTCTTGTGAACAGAGATGAAAGAATGGGAGGATCAATTATTCAACATTTATTAAATGCTTCTTATTTTTACAAATAAATTGATCATTTATTTTTAACATTCATTTTTTTAAAACAATTTTGAGCTCCAAATTCTCTCTCTCTCTAGTCCCTCTCTTCCCCCCCCCCCCAACCCCCATTGAGAAGGCAAGCAATATGATATCAAATACACAGGGGAAATCATGCAAAACATTTCCATATTATCTGTATTCTGCCCCCCCCCAAAAAAAATAAAGGCAAAAAAATTATACTTCAGCCTGCATTCAGAAGTCATCAATTCTCTCTCGGGAGGTGGAAAGCATTTTTCATTTCAAGTCCTTCCAAATTGAATTGGATCATTGCATTGATCAGAATAGCTAAGTCTTTCATAGTTGATAATTCTTACATCATTGTTAGTATGTACTATGTTCTACTGGTTCTGCTCATTAAATACCTCTTGTGTGTCAACTACACACAATATATTTATGTGTAATACATGTATACAATGTATAGTGTATTGTACACCTATACATGTACAAATATATGTTTATGTATATTTATACACATATGTACAGGTACTATGATATTGTGTGAAAGATATACACATAATAATTTATATGTACACATACATCTATATATGTATAAAAATAAGCAAACACCATATGTTGTCTAAAGAACTGGCCTCAGAATCAGGAAGACCTGGGTTCAGGTCCTGCCCCAAACAAACACTAGTTATATGACCTTGGCCAAGTTACTTAACGTCTTCTACATGCCCCAAGGCAAATGTCTAATACTCTAAGTTGTAGAGAAGGTACTGCTCTAGTTTGGTAGGGCAAGTATCTCACCAAGAAATCCCTATATTAATAAAATCACAGATGTAAGCACTCTAAAATTATCTCATTTGATCCTCACAACAACCCTGGGAGGTGGGTGCTATTATTTCACCCATTTAACAGTTAAGGATATTGAGGCAGACAGAAATTAAGTGATTTGCCCAGGGTCACACAGTTAGTATCTGAGACTGGATTTGAAGCCAGGGCTCTCTATCTACTTCACCACCTGGCAGCTTAAGATAAATAAATGAATAGATGACAAATAGACATGGATAGAGACAGAGACAGATCCAGCAAATGTGTATATATGTATTAACTTGTGTGATTTACATACATACTTCAAAGATTTCATCCTTGCTGAGTATTCCCTCCATAAATACAGATTACAACTCTGATATTTTTTTTTTATTGACTTGTAATTTAATTGTAATAAGGAATGTACGGATTAAGAAACCAACCCCTCCCACTAAGACAGATCAGCAAACCTTAGTCTTAGGAAGATTCCTAGAGCATTTCAAAGGTTAAGTGACTTGTCATAGGTCATATGCCATACTGTCATAGCCAGTACATGTCAGAGGCAGGATTCAATGCCAGGTCTTCTTGTCACGGAGACCAGATTTTTATTTATTTGCCCATGCTGGCAAACCTCTGCAAACCTTCTTGATAATAAGAAAGTCTTAAGGGATAACATGGCAGAAAAAAATTAATATCCTAAAGCCAATCTGATTCTGAATCTGTCTGAATTTGGTTATACTGGACTTGTTTACAGGTTGACATGCAATCTGTCAGTAGGCTATACCAGAAGCCTGTCCAATTTGATAAAACCTGACAGAGTTAGAGGCAGCTGGTGGCCCAGGGGATATAGTACTGGCCTTGGAGGAAGACCCGAGTTCAAATGTGACCTCAGATACTTACTGGCTGTGTGACCCTGGGCAAGTCACTTGTTTGCTTCAAATTCCTCAACTCTAAAATGGGGATAATAATAGCACCTACCTCCCAGAGTTGTTGTGAAGGTTAAAAGAAATTACATTTGCGAAGGCACAGTGCCTGCCACGTAATAGATGCTAAATAAATGCTTATTTCTTTTCTCTTCCCTGCTGCCCTTGTACACCATTGCAGAGCCCTTGAGAACTCCAGAACTGATCTCCTAGTCTTAAAAGAAAATAGCTGAGTAAGGCCTTAGTAGAGGATAATAAACACACTAGCATGGGAACATAGATAGAGCCAGCCTCTAAGTGAGGAAGACCTATACTCAAGCCTTTACTTCTGACACATACTAGTCATATGACCTTGGGTAAGTAAAAATTCCACCCTGTGCTGGTAGAGAAAGTTTCTCATCTGAAGCTCCCAATACCAATGAAATGACAAGTGCATTTTTTCTAAATATATATGTGTGCATGCACTCATATATTATGTGATATATACATACACAGATACCTACATATGAGTATAGCTACTGTAGGGGGGTAATTGTGAGATATATAAATATGTATATATTATGTATTTGCATATATACCTGTTGTATATGTATGTGTGTCTATATACACACATATGTCTGTGCATATTGCAGAGAACCTGCCAATCTGCATTGGTAGAAAGAGTCTTTTAACTGGGAGCTCCCTAGAGCAGTGAAATTATAAGTCTGTACCCCCTCATTCCTTCTGTCCACATTGTTTGTGTGTATACACACAAATACACACATTTGTGTAAACATACATAAATGTGTGTGTGGTGTATACATTTGATATTTTTATATATACACACACTGCAGAGGGAGGGAATAAAGGGGTATGAAGTCATGATTTCACTGCCATAGGGAACTTCCAGTTAAAGAACTCACTCCACCAATGCTGATTGGCAGGTTCTCCACAATTTATAATTTTAGAAAGTTGCCCAGGGCACTGAGAGCACAGGTCTTCCTAATTTCTATCGACAAGGCTGGTGATCTCCAAATTTTTTAAACCATGAACCCTCATAATTTAAATAACTTTTGAGTATTCACCCCTAGAATGCACATATTTAAATTGCATATAAATTACAATGCATACACATATATGTACATACACGCACACACTTATACACCTGTATACTCACACGCATACATGTGTGCATACATATATTACAACATGTGTGTGTTCGCGCACACGTATGTACAAAATGTAAATTATGTCTCTTTTTTTTCCTGGTGGTGCTTGAGGGGAGAAAGATGCTATAAGTCTCTGGATGAGGAGTCTTGAGTCTTCTCACCCAAGGCTGACAAGCTGCCATGAATATAAGCCTCCATTTTTTGCCTTTTTGCATTTGGTCTTTCCTATTTTAGAAGAAGAAAATTGGGAATGTTTATGACCTTGTGAGATTGAAAGGGAGTAAGTCACCAGAAGTTTGGGAATTGGAGTTCTTGCTTTGATTTGCTGCAAACCTGTTAGGAGCAAAGACCCAAGCAACTTTCTTGACCCAGTAGTATCAGAAATGCAGATTCATCCATGCCATATTCATAAGGGAACTTGGACTGCTATATGAGACTCTGTTAAATCTGAGCCCACTCTCCCTAGGGATCAAGGTGATAGAAGAAAGAATGTGCCCCTGTGAGTTTGGGGGAAATATTTGCACTTCTATTCTTGTTAGATCTTCACAGTATATATATATATGGTTTTGTGTATGTGTGTGAATATGTATATGTGTCTATATGCATGTATTCCTTTGCATAATAAACAAAAAAATCAAATACATGTTTGACTGTCCTAATAATTATGTATATTATAAAACTTACACAGAAAAAGAAAGTTAGAAAGGATGAAATAAAGATAAATAATATCTGATCTAGAATCAACATGGAATCACTGGAGTTTGAGTAAGGGAGTCAGACCTGCATTGTAGGGAAATCAGTTTGGCAGATGTGTGAAACATGGATAGGAGAGAGAAAGCCTCGAGGCAGACTGTTACAATTAGTTTGGGTGAGAGGTAATAAGGGTTTGAACTATGGTGCTAGCTGTGTGAATAGAGTGAAGGAAACCTGTAAGAGAAATGGAAGTAGAACTGATAAAATTTGACAACTGACTGGAAAGAGAAAGTGAGGAATCAAAGATGGCACCAAGAGTTTAAAAACCCGAGTGAGGAGATGAATGGTGACAGCCTCTCCAGTAACAGAGAAGTTAGAAAAGGAGTGCGTTTGAGGAGAAGAATATTGTAATAACATCTTTGTTCCAGATCACAACAAATCCTGCTTATCCTGTGTGACTCGCTCTGTTCCACACACAATTAAACAGGGGAGGTAGGACTATTATTCACTTGTAACTTCTAAGCCCGGTCCCCACTTCCTGATCTGATGTGGAAGCAGGAATTAGAGTTGGAATTTTGCCAATGGCATCTGCACAGCTACCCCGGGTAGCAAATAGTTTGGGTTATGACAGCCTCAAGGATGCAACACCTGGCTTAGCATAGAAGAGGTTGAGAACTTGCACTTGCAGGAAATACTAGGAGATAAGCATAGGTGTGGACATGTGGGCTACAAGCCCCACCACTGACTCTCACAGTGAGAGTGGGATGGATCCAGTCCTCCCACTTTTTAAATTGGTTGATATCACACCTAACACAGTCCCCATTTTGGAGACTATTGCAGTAGGTCATATTTATGTTCAACCATACATATAATCATGTGTGCACACACACATTTGCATGTGAACACATGCATATACTTACATATATACATATGTACACACACACACTCAACAAAGGCAGCACTAGGTAGAAGCGCATTGCACAGTAGATAGAGTGGTAGGCCTGAAGATCTTCCTGAGTTCGAATCTGGTCTCAGATACTTACTATGTGACCTAGGCAAGTCACTTAACACTGTTTGCCTCAGTTTCCTCATCTATAAAATGATCTGGAGAAAGAAATGACAAACCACTCCAGTATCATTGCCATGAAAACCCCAAAGGGGGTCACAAAGTGAAGGTGAGAAAGCTGAACATTTAGGAATAAGGAACAGATAAAGACAGAGATGGAGGTTTATCAGCAAGTAGTCTAGCAAGGCTGGATCACTGAGGGTAGTGAAGTATAAGAAAGGTAGGAAGGGTCAGGTTATGAAGTTTTATTTTATTTTTTGGAAGTAAATAGGGTTAAATGACTTGCTCAGGGTCACACAACTTGTAAGGATCCAAGACTGGATTTGATCTTGGGTCCTTGTGATTCCAGGGTCAGTGCTCTATCCACTGCTCCACCTAGGGTCTCCCTATGAAGTGTTTTAAATGCTAAAAAAAAAAAAAAAAGAAAATATCTGATCCTAGTGGCACATTGTTCACTAGAACAAACTCTAGAATCTGAAATAGTTTTAGAAAGGAATTTATTAGGTCAGATTAGTTTGGATGATTGGGAGGTAGAAAGGGTTTTGAGGGAAAGAGAACCAACTCTACTTTAGACATGTTGGATTTGAGATGCCTATGAGATGTCCAATTCAAGATTTATAAAAGGCAATTGGTAGGGACAGCTAGGTGGCAAAGTGGATAGAACACTGGCCCTGGAGTCAGAAGGATCTGGCTTCAAATTCAAGCTCAGACATTTATTAGCTGTGTGATCCCAATTGCCTCAAAAAACAAAAGGACTGGAACTCTGGAAACAAGAGCCAAATACATAGATCTTGGGAATTACCTTCACAAGGATAGTAAATAGAATCCATTGTACAGAGGACAATTGTGATTACATTAAATTAAAAAGATTTTGCACAAATAAAACCAATACAGTCAAGATTTAAAGGAAGCAGAAAACTGGGGGAAATTTTTTTATAGCAAGTTTCTCTGACAAAGGCCTCATCCCTCAAAAACTGAGGTAAATACATAATAATAAGTCATTCTCCAATTGATAAATGGTCAAAGGATATGAAGAGGCAGTTTTCTGATAAAGAAATCAAAGCTATTTATAGTAATATGAAAAAATGCTCTAAATCACTATCAATTAGAGAAGTTAAAATTAAAACAACTCTGAGGTACCACCTCACACCTATCAAATTGGCTAATATGACAGCAAAGGAAAATGACAAATGTTGGCGAGGACATGGGAAAATTGGGACACTAATTGGACTGCTGGAGTTATAGACTGATCCAACCATTCAGGGGAGCAGTTTAGAACTATGCCCCAAGGGCTATAAAACTATGCATACTTTGGCCCAGCAATACCACTACTACATCTTTATTCCAGAGATTTTAAAAAAAAAGGAAGAGGACCTATATTTACAAAAATGTTTATGGGGGGTAGGGGAGTGGAGCCAAGATGGTGGAGTAGAAACAGCAATTCCAAGGTACTCTCCCCCACACCACCTCCAAACAATGTAAAAGGTGGACTCCGAACAACTTCTGGAGCTCCAGCACCCACAGAACAACACAGAGGAGCTAACCTCCCACTGAGGACAGCCCAACAGCCCTGCAGGGAACGGCTGTTGGGAGCCAAGCCCAGGCCGGAGCCACAGTTTTAGCTCCAGGGTGACCCGGCCAGCAGCTGGCTGGAGGGACCCCAGAACACTAGCAGCTGTGGCGATTCCAGAATTATCAACACAGATATGCCTACGACAAAGTGAGAGGTTAGTGCCCTATGGACTTTGGGACCAGTATTTGGGGAACGCTTCAGGCTTCTTCCCCTGGGGGCAAGAAACAGCTGAGAAGCCGTGGGACAGAAGCCATTTGGCAGCTTCAGTGGCAGCTTCAGTTCCTGTTCTGTGAACTATAGGGAGATCTAGCAATCAGTCTTGGGGGGTAATTGCTCTTACTTTAACCTCCCTGGATCTGGATTGCGGTCTGGGGGGGAGGTCATGGGGTGAGTATCCAGCTTGCCAGAGTGTGTGTAGGCTTCACAGAAGCCACCCAACTAATACCTCCGGAAGTTGTGAAGACCCCAACGTTTGGGACGGAAGCTCCCCTGTCTGGTGGCAGAGTCCTACTGTGGCAACAAGCCCAAAAGTCAAGTAATTAAGTGGCAACATGCCTAGGCAAAGGAAACAAAATAAACAGAAAAATGCAACATTAGACTCCTATTTTGGGGGCAAAGGAGATGGAAGCATGGAAAAGGAGGAGGACTGTGAGGTCAGAAATCCTGCACCAAAAGCCCCAAATGAAAATATAAGCGGGTTACAGGCCATAAAGGACCTTAAGAAGGATTTCAAAAACCAAATAAGAGAAGTGGAGGAAAAATTGGGAAGAGAAATGAGAAGGATGCAGGAAAAGTATGAAATGAGAGTCAACAGCCTGACTGAGGAAAATAACACCTTAAAAATAGACTAATTCAAATGGCAAAGGAGGCTCAAAAAGGGCAATGAGGAGAAGAATGCCTTAAAAAATCGAATTTGCCAGATGGAAAAAGAATCTCAAAAGCTCACTGAGGAGATTCATTCCTTCAGAGTTAGACTGGAGCAAATGGAAGCTAGTGACTTTATGAGAAATCAAGATGCTGTTAAACAGATCCAAACAAATGAAAGAATAGAAGGCAATGTGAAATATCTCATGGGAAAAACCACTGACCTGGAAAATAGATCCAGGAGAGATAATTTAAAAATTATTGGACTACCTGAAAGCCATGATCAAAGAAAGAACTTAGAAATCATCCTTCAAGAAATTCTCAAGGAAAATTGCCCTGATGTTTTAGACCCAGTGGGAGAAATAGAGGTTGAAAGAATCCACCCATTGCCTCCTGAAAAATATCCCAAAAAGAAAACTCCTAGGAATATTATAGCCAGGCTCCAGAACTCCCAGATCAAGGAGAAAATACTACAAGCAGCTAGGAAGAAACAATTTCAATATGGTGGAAACACAATCAGAATAGCCCAGGACCTGGCAGCTTCTACACTGAGGGATTGAAGGGTGTGGAATATGATATTCCAGAGGTCAAAAGAGCTGGGATTAAAACCAAGAATCACCTACCCAGCAAAACTGAATATTTTGTTTCAGGGGAAAATATGGTCATTCAGTGGAACAGAGGACTTTCAAGCATTCTTGAGGAAAAAACCAGAGTTGAATAGAAAATTTGACATTCAGAAACAAGAAGCAAGAGATGCTTGAGAAGGTAATCAGGGAAAAGAAATCAAAAGGAACTTATCAAAGTTGGACTATTTACATTCCTACATGGAAAAACAATAACAGTGACTGATGAAACCTTCTTCATTATGAAAATAATTGAAGAAGGGTATATGGGCATATGAATACATATGTGAATGTGTGTATATATGTTTACAGGTATACATGGATAGAGGGCACAGGTTGAATTTGGTGGAAAGGGATGATACTTAAGGGGTGAAGTTAAGAGGTGAGAGAGAAAAGTGGCAAGAGGAGATGGGGAGAGACAGGGTAGGGTAAACTATCTCATGTAGAAGAGGTAAGGGTAAGAGGTTGTGGGGAGGGGAAGAACAGGAAGGCAAAAAGGCAAAACCATATTCTCATTGAATTTGGCTCAGGGAGAGAATGACATACATACTAAATGGGATATCTCACACTGCAGGAGAGTAGGGGGAAGGGGGATGAGAGGGGGGATGATGGAGGGGAGAGCATTCTGGGGGGAGGGGAGGTTGAAGTACCCACTTTTGAAGAAGGACAGGATCAAAGTAGGGAATGGACCAGGTGGGGGGTGGGAGTGAAATATAAGCAGTCTTTTACAATATATCTACTATGGTAATGTTTTGCATAGCTATACATGTACCACACATACTGAATTGCTTATCTTCCCAGAGGGAGTGGGTGACAAGGGAGGAAGGGAATGGATCTGAAAATCGAAGTTTTAAAATTAAATGTTTCAAATATATATAAATACTATTATTAATACTATTTTACATGTAATTGGGAGATAAGATGTGCAGGCATTGGGGTACAGAGATTCACCTTGCCCTAATGGTAAAGTTGAAGGGGGTATGGGAGAAGATATGGGAGAGAGCAGATTAGATGAGGGGATATCTTGTGGGACTGCTATTCTGGGGTGGTGGGTAGGGGAAAAATGGGGAAAAAATTGTAACTCAAAATCTAGCAGAAATGAATGATGTAAACAAGAAGTTAATAAAGCATTTGTTAAAAAAATGTTTATAGCAGCTCTTTTTGTAGTGCAAATAACTGGAAATTGAGAAGATGTTTATCAATTGGGGAATTGTTGAACAAGTTGTGGTATATGATTGTGATGGAATACTATTGTGCTATAAGCAATGATGAGCATGGGGTGGCTAGGTGGTACAGTAAATAAAGCATTGGCCCTGGAGTCAGGAGGGCCTGAGTTCAAATCTAGTCTCAGACACTTGACATACTTACCAGACATGTGACCTTGGGCAAGTCACTTAATCCCAATTGCCTTTCCCCCTCCATAAAAGAAAAACAAAAAAAAAACCCCAAAATATGACTAATACTGGAAATATTTTTAATGACTTCACATATATAAATTATATCAAATGCCTTGCCTTTCAATGAAGGGCTTTGGGAGGGATGGTGGGAAAAAATTTAGAATGCAAAATTGTTTTAAAAAAAGAAGAAAGTTAAAATTGTTTTTATATGTATTTGGGAAAAATAAAATATTAACATTTTAAAAATAAATGCTTATTTACTATAAATAAATAAATGGATGAAGATAAATAAATAGAATCCATGGGAGCAGATGAAAACACAAGTGAAACAGTAGAGGTAAAAAAGAGAAGATGACCCAGGACAGAGCCTTGGGGGATACCTACAGTGAGTGGGTTTGACAAGGATGAAGTCCAGCAAAAGGGTCTGAAGAGTGCTGAGAGAGAGAGAGAGAGAGAGAGACAGAGAGACAGAGAGACAGAGAGACAGAGAGACAGAGAGAGACAGAGAGACAGAGAAAGAGAGAGAGAGACAGAGACAGAGACAGAGAGAGAGAGAGAGAGAGGGAAAGAGAGAGAGAGTGAGAGAGAGAGAGAGAGAGAGAGAGAGAGAGAGAGAGAGAGAGAGAGAGAAAGGGTATTCAAGAGGAGAGTGTGATCAACCATCTCAAATGTTGCTGAGATCATGAAGGATTAGGACGAAGAAAAGGACATTAGACTTGGCATTTGAGATTATTGGTCATTTTGGAGAGAATAGTTTCAGTTAAATGATGAGTTTGGAAATCAGATTTCAGAGTTTAAAAAAAAGTGAGAAAAAAGGAAGTGGAACACTTGAGTGTGTAGACATTCTTTAATTTTTTTCTTTTTTTGGAGGGGGGAAGGCAGGACAGTTGGGGTTAAGTGACTTGCCCAAGGTCATACAGCTAGTAAGTGTTAAATGTCTGAGGCTGGATTTGAACTCAGGCCCTCCTGACTCTAGGGCCAGTGCTCTATTTACTGCACCACCTAGCCACCCCATATAGACAGCTTTTTAAAGGACTTTAGTTGAGAAGGGGAAAAGAGGCATAGGATGACAGCTAGCAAAGATTATGGGATGGGTAGTAGAGATATGGGTGTGTTTGTAGGCAGTAGAGGAGTTAGTGGGTAGGGACTGAAGAAAGGATAGAGGACAGGGATGACAGTGGAGTCAATCTGCTGGAAAGAAAGGGAGGATATGAGATCAAGGGTATGCAGAGGGGTTGGCCTTGACAAGGTGAAGACCAACTCTTCAGCTGAAACCAGAGTGAAGGGTTCAGTAGTGGGGGAAGGTGTCTGAAAGGATGAAATGAAGAACATAGCCAATACAGAACTATTATCTTCCAAATAAACGTTGATATTATGTGCAAAGAATTGTGTTAATTTACTTTCATAGCCAACAAAGAATGAAAAAAAAACATTGTATTAAAAAAAGTCTCAAGAGGAATAATAGAATTCAGTTTACAGAATTTGATTTTTTGAATAAAGTTTGGGAGAACATATTGATTCTCTTTTCTATTAGTCCTCTTTAAGGCTTCCTCAAAACCAGAACTGTGGCCACCACACCCTTAGCTGGGTTATCAGAGCTAACCCAAACTGGCAGAATCTGGCTCATTCACTCAGGTCATTTTTGCAACTCACAGCAGAAATGTCACCCTGTGACCCCAGTGGCCAAGGGAAATAATGAGAAAGAAAAGCCTGGGGTTAGGAGAGAGAAAACTGTGTCCAGAAGAGATATAGTCAACAAGTGCCTCTTGGCAATCCCCCAAGCAAGGGAGGTCAGACTCCATGACAGGAAGATACAGGTAGAGAAGGGAGTAAGAGTTTCTAATGGCAGGGAAAAAGAAGATCGATGGGGAAATGTAACTGTCAAGAAATTAGGAAAGAGGGGGGAAGGTAGAGGTAGTTGGAGAAAAGTAAAGCCCGTGATTGGCTCCATGCATTT